>JBBMOE010000008.1:13905474-14022842 GCA_037975065.1 Chaetodon trifasciatus
CCCCATCTAGCCGTCCCGCACTATCCTCCAGCCAACCACACCTACCTGGAGGTGGTCATCTACTGCGTGGGCTTCTTCTTCATCGCCGTCATGATTGCCATCGCGATCATTGTCAAGATTCGCACGTCGTCAAAGAAGAGCGACTTCAACAGTCAGCTGGCCGTCCACAAGCTGGCCAAGAGCATCCCTCTGCGCAGACAGGTAACAGAAAGTAGATAGGGGGTTTGGAACATTTCTACCTTTTCACCTCCTCTTTGTCTCTGCACGCCTTTTGTTCACTTCACAGCGTCTTTAATCTGTTGGCTTGTGCTGGCAGAAAACTAAAAGCATGCATTCAAAGAGCTTTCAGGGTTGTTGTAGCTCCTCGAGGTCTCGTTCGTCAGGTAAGTGCGAGTCTTGGACGAGCGTTTCGTCTCCATGGTGGCGCCTTGAGTGTTTTTTACGTGGTCCAATATCAGAGTTTGAACAGCGGTTGGTTTTCCTGTTCTTTGAGTCGCTGCTGGCTGGTGTCTGCTCCACTCTGAGGGGAGTAATGTCAGTGTTCTTCACCTCAGGTCTCTGTGGACTCCAGCTCCTCCATCCACTCTGGAGTGATGCTGGTTCGTCCCTCCCGCCTCTCCTCCAGCGGATCTCCTATGCTGTCAGGGGTGTCTGAGTACGAGCTGCCCCAGGATCCCCGCTGGGAGCTTCCCCGGGACAGGTAAGTCCTCAGACCTGCAGGCACCAAGAGCCTAGAGGCTGGAAGGGAAAGTCACTGGTTTGAAACAGACCACAGACTCTGCTGACTGGTGATCTTCTCCCCCCTCGCAGACTCGTGCTCGGGAAGCCGCTGGGTGAAGGCTGCTTCGGTCAGGTGGTGATGGGAGAGGCGCTCGGTCTCGACAAAGAGAAGCCAAACCGTGTCACCAAGGTTGCCGTCAAAATGTTGAAATGTAAGTCATCTTAAGTCAGAGCGCGGACTCAGATCTGCTGGATCTGGTCTTGCAGAAGCCTCCAGTTGAGGCTCCAGGGACGAGAAAACTTCTAACACCAAACTGTGATGAGCAGATACTCAGAGACATCTGCCACTGGATCCCAGCCACTGTGCAAAAGGGAGACTAGAGTAAAAATTTATGAGAGCCCTTGACATCCCATATAAAACGGTGTTCATTAAACTGCGCCGAGCAGCGAGGACGCAGGGAAAGAAGCGTTTATTGTCCAGTATTTTAAGTGCTTTTCCTCAGGGAGCATTCGTCAAGACAAACGCCAGCCTGGCTCCGCAGAGTTAGTGTACTGTATGTGCTCCGCAAGGTGGTTATTGTGAGGCCTTTTTGGGCCTTTTCACCAACAGAACACGGACTAATTACCCTAATATGATTAACTTCCCTTCCCCTCCAGCTGACGCCACAGAGAAAGACCTGTCAGACCTGATTTCAGAGATGGAGATGATGAAGATCATCGGGAAGCACAAGAACATCATTAATCTGCTGGGAGCCTGCACACAGGATGGTAAGAGCAGACAGAGAGGGGTCTGCTGCTGACCTGCATGCACACACACACGCACACACACACACACGCTCAGACAACGTGAACCTCAGCATGAGTAAACGGCTCTGACAGCAGCTTCCCAGCTCGCAGTTTGAATCGACCATTTCTGTCCGATCATCCCTGACGGAAAAAAAAACTGAAGGAAGCTCACCTCTGACGACCCCGCAGCGCACGCCGCTCTGCCGCTTCCACGCCGAAACACAAAGCGCTTTGTTCGCTCCGCTTTATTCACCAGCTTTCCAGCTAATCTGCATTTATCTGTTCATCTCAAAGCGTGTCGGCTCTGCCGGCGCGTGCAGGTAAAAGTGCACAAAGAGAAGGAATCCAGTCGACTTTCATGACCTTGAGCCTCTTAGGTTTGAAGTATTTGATGATGTTCTGTAAATACTCCCATCGCGACACTTACTGCTGCATCATTTCTGCTCTACAAAATCATCCTGATGTTTCCCTTTAAACCTTTCTGCTGCTCGGCCTCCCTTTGTGGTGACAATGACTTATTCCTGTATTTCTGCTGATCCTCTGCAGGTCCTCTGTACGTGATCGTAGAATATGCATCCAAGGGCAACCTGCGGGAGTACTTGCGAGCCCGGCGCCCACCAGGCATGGAGTACTGCTACAACCCAGACCAGGTTCCTGTGGAGAACATGTCCATCAAAGACCTGGTGTCCTGTGCTTACCAGGTGGCCCGAGGCATGGAGTACTTGGCCTCCAAAAAGGTAACCGCAGAGTTCAGCCGGCCATTCTCCGCCGTCTCTATTACATTTGCAGGATCGGACGGAGCAGCAGCTCTCCGTCTTGGCAGATTAGGGCTTTTATTTGAGCCACTGATTCCCAGGACTTTGGCTCAGTTCTGGTAATGTCTCTTGTTTTTTGTTCAGTGCATCCACAGAGACCTCGCCGCTCGTAATGTTTTGGTAACGGAGGACAACGTGATGAAAATAGCGGACTTTGGCCTGGCAAGAGATATCCACCACATCGATTACTATAAGAAGACGACAAATGTGAGTATTCACCTCTGTGACGCTGAGCGGCGTCGAGCAGCTCGTACGGTCCGGTTAAAACATGCTGGAGGTGTTGCAGTCACAAACCGTAGAGAGAGCTGCAGCTCTTCCTACTCGTCCTCCCTGCAGCGTTCAGCAGCGCAGAGCGATGCAGCTGAAGTGGAAAAGCCCAAATATCCCTAACACGCATTCCTTCTCCGCAGGGTCGTTTGCCAGTCAAGTGGATGGCTCCCGAGGCTCTGTTCGACCGGATATACACACACCAAAGTGATGTGTGAGTATCATGTGTCCGGCTGGAATGTGAGGAAAATCATTCAGTGGTGTGGACAATCTGGACGCTGACGTGTCTCTCTGTCTGCAGATGGTCTTTCGGGGTTCTGCTGTGGGAGATCTTCACCCTGGGAGGTTCTCCGTATCCCGGCGTCCCCGTGGAGGAGCTGTTCAAGCTGCTGAAGGAAGGTCACCGTATGGACAAGCCCTCAACGTGCACTCACGAGCTGTAAGGAAACGCCTCAGTCAGACGTTCCTCAGACACTTCTGTCTGTCCAGCATGTCCTTATGTGATGAGCTAAAGCTAACGGGGACATTAAACGGTCGGCATCGCACGTCTCTTTTAAAAGATGTTTAATTATGAAATAAGTTTAGTCATGGAGTCAAATTTAAGCTTCTCGCTCGAGGAGTGATGGAACATTTTGCTCTTTGATTAAGCGGCAATCTCAAATCATCTTCAGCAAACGACCCCCCCCCCCCCCCAAAACCAGCGATTATCTGATATGAGCGAATCACAGTCCTCCTTCTCCGAGCTGCAGACCCACGGCGCTGAGACTGTAATGTGTCATTAAGTGTTCGAAAGGACTGATTATGCATGAAGCCAGTTGTTGTCACCACACTGGAGAAGTCTTCAGGATTGATGTCCCAGCGAGTGACGCCGTGTCTCAGTGTGTGTCCCACTTTAATGCAGATATTCTGCCACATTAACTGAATTAAAGTCTGTGGTTTTCTGTTTTTGAGTTTGCTTCGTTAAAACCTCACGTACCCTGAACCAGATGTTGCTGACATCAGAAGCGAAATGCTGTGTGTGTGTGTGTGTGTGTGTGTGTGTGTGTGTGTGTGTGTGTGTGTGTGTGTGTGTGTTGTGAATGAAACCTCTTTTCAATATGGCCACCGTTACCAAAGCTCTCCTCAGTGTGTGAAGGTGTGTGTAACCTGTGCACACGACACCTGAAAGGTGAAAAACGATGATCCCGCCATTGTTTGTGTGACAGCCAATGAAATGAGACACGTGAAGGCTGAGGGAGCAGCTCAGCTTTGTTTTAGACATCCTTTCAGATGAGATTTAAATGATCTCTGCTAATTCTCTCTTCCTCTCTGCAGGTATATGATGATGAGGGACTGCTGGCACGCCGTCCCGTCTCAGAGACCCACATTCAAACAGCTGGTGGAGGATCTGGACCGCTGTCTGGCCATGACGTCCAACCAGGTCAGTCCTCGTCTCCCTCGTTCAGGGAGGAAGCAGAAATGTCTCTGCGGAGGCGAGATGTTCATTTTGTCCTCCCTCTGTGCCCACAGGAGTATCTGGAGCTGTCCGTGCCTCTGGACCAATATTCGCCCAGCTACCCGGACACCCGCAGCTCCACCTGCTCCTCGGGCGAGGACTCGGTCTTCTCCCACGACGCCGGAGCCGAGGAGCCCTGCCTGCCAAAGTTCCCTCCCCACTCCAACGGGGCAGCCATTAAGAAACGCTGATACCTCACCTCCATTCAGACATTGACATTTCCTCCGCTCCCTGCCTCATGGGGTTGGACTCGTCCCCACATTCCCAGAGATGAAGCTAAAAAACACTGGTGCTCTGTGAGAAAGGAGCTCGAGGACGCCTCGTAGGACTCGGCGGGTCACGCGGACTGACGAGCGCAGCCCGTTCCCGGTTCTCGGCGGTGACGGTTTTTATGGGGCACTTTGTATTAACGGGAGTGGCAGTTTGTCACGGCGTCATAAAAGCGAGCAGACTCCCACTCCTCTCTCCTCTTCGGGCATTCCTCTGGTCAGGAGGACGGGAAGGACGGACGTGGCCGACGTCGGGTTTTGCTTTGTTGTTTTTCGCTCGTCAGTAGAGACTTTTCAGACCAAATCCAGAGACACGAGGGACGAGCGGCACGTGATCCTTCGCCATCCTCCTGTAAATACAGTTAGAAAATTATAAATATGAATATATATTTACATTGTACTCTTATTTTTATTACCATCATTGATTTGTCTTCTTTTGTACCAGGACGCTTTGGTTTGATCCTTTTTAATATAGTCTGTAGGGGCAGTTGTTACATGAGAATATCTAAGATTGCTGAGAATTACATGGCTTTTTTTTTTTTGATTCCCCTAAATTTACTGCATAATCTTCAGTGAAAAAAAAATATATATATATTGGGTTTTCTATTTTTTTTATTTTACTGTAAGTGCTTTTCCTCACACAACCTGCAGTACAGTTTGAGTTTCTCCCCATCAGAAGAAATGAATTCTGGGAAATGTTTTGTGACTGTGTGTGCGGCTGTCTTTCTGTGTGTGTGTGTGTGTGTGTACGCCTGGTGTGTGCGTGTGGAAATTTTTATCTGATTGAAGATTGTTCATTTCCCTGGAGGATGGTCAGCTGTAAATACCCCTGGTTGTTCGCCATGTTTGTGACACTCCTCAGTCGTTTGCTTCAGTCGACGTCGTGCACTTCCACTGTGCATGCCCTCATGTGATGAGCTTCTCTTCTACTGTAAATGCTTTAACGGGAGTTACATTCACCGCCGTATTCCTTCTGACGAAGGGTTGCAGAACACGTATGTCATCGTAAAAGGATTACATTAAATAAAATGCTATGGAAAAACAAACCGCCCAAGCTTTCAGCGTTTGAACTCCGCTCCATAAAGGCTCTATAAATATCCAGATTTTCATGTTTGTGGTGTAAATCATGTTTACAGAGATGGAACGATGGCTGCTCGAGTCCCCCGCCAGTTTAACACGGGTTGCTGGGGGCTGATTAGATATGATAATGTGCTGCTGACATCAGAAGAAATGCTGGCCAGCGCAGAGAGCCACAGCCGGCAGTAAACATGTGATTTATGGCCGTGGGAATGGCTTGGCAAGCGCTGGTGCTTCGCTTCCATCCATCAGCCACACCAACCTTGATGCCCGTGTCTGGCTCTGGCTTCCTGCCACTGGCTGATGCATCAGCTGGATTGCAGTCTCCACGCAACAGGCTAAAACCGCCGCTCGACCTTTTTAAAAGCCGGCTCGAGTCAGTGCAGTTAGCAGAGGGAGGACAGTTAGTGTCTATGAGCTGCAGCTGTGTGCTCAACACGTCAGGGCCTTCGAGGATACGGGGTCACCTCCAGATGTTTAGGAGTCAAGTACTGTTTTTGGAGACATATCATCCACTCCTGGAAACAGGCGGTAATAAAAAGCATCATCTGCTCCGTGGCTGAGGTGACGATGAAGAGCTCTGTTTAAGGGCAGAAAGCACAGGAGAGGAGCGGCTTTATAACCTGCTAATGGTGCAGAGCGAGCAGCAGAGGTGCCATTAGGTGGAGGCTGTTATCGCCTCTGACAGATGGCACGAGAGGAGTCGAGTTCAGGACAGGGACGGTGAGACCGTCCGTCCTCTGCTGATGGCTCTGATTCACGAGCACAAACAGGAAGCTGCGTTGTGATTGAAGAATCAAGTTTTCTTATCACTGAGATGAAAGAAGACGCGACTGCTATGTCCTGTTTCTGGAGAAAGAGACTGATTGGGGGACGTAAATTGATTTGGGAATACTGGAATTTCAGCCATGCGAGCGTAATTAGTACGTTGAGCTCCAGGAACACCCTGCTCCGCTCCGCTCCGGTCAGCCTGACACAATGTGTCCCATCATACCAGCGGCTAGACAGTGTCCCTCACATGAGACGACTGAGACAGGCCTTTATGTTCATGTGCTTAAAATGTATTGATCGTTACTCCACCTGTGGGGGCAAAGTCAAAGAAATGGAAGCAAAATAGACAAATAATAAAAAATATATTTATCTTTCAACCTGAACTCTTATTATAAAGAGCTGGACTTCTATCTCGTGATTTTATGACATTAAAACACTGTATTTCATATTATTACTTCTGATGATGAAGGTGATAATAGATTGATAGTATAGATTTGTAATTATGCTAATTAGGTGAAGCATCATTACTGGAACACGACCTGCACAACTACAAACATTCCCATCAGCCTCAGCTGTGCTAATCATGGTGCCAATTAGCTAATACTATCATGCTAACATGCTAAGCTAACACAGCCATGCTAATCGTTACACTTGCTGAGCAGCATGTTGGGAGCATGTTAGCATGCTAAGGCTAGCATTTAGCTCACTGAAAGAGAGCAGCTAGCATGACCCAAGACTCATTTCTCCATCTTTAAAAGGTGGAGTTGATGATAAAAGGTTGGAGGAGTCCTTTAAATGTTAGATGTCATTCACTTTACAACATTTTTAGTGTATTTTGGAGCAGACTCTCTGGCTTGTTCGGGTATTCGTGGCACTGTCATCTCCTCCTCGGGTGAATCCATCTTCTGTATCTGCAGAATTAAAGTTAATTTAACAGTTAGAAGTTCTGGTTTCCTGCCAGCATGAACGCATCATCGCATCTTGAAGATGTAAATTACCAAAAATGAGCATTTCATCTGCCAGCTGTACATCTTTTCTACAAGTCAGTGATATGAGCGAGATGAGGCTCCCGCCTGTTTCCCCGGTGGCCTGTGGGATGGATTGCTCTGTGTTCTTGTTTACCGGAGAGGGTTTGATTTATTCCAGTTTGGGATCATCATCTGCAGGTCTAGAGAAACGCCTGAGCCTCAGCATTAATCTCCCGCACGTGTGTTTCCTGTCAGCGGTGACAGATGACCTGCCCTTCAACTCTGTGCCACCCTGCAGAGGAGACACGTCGTCAATCAGGCCGCCGTTAGAGAGGAGGTCCTGGAGGGTGTTGATGATACTGGTGACGGTGTGTGTGTGTGTGTGTGTGTGTGTGTGTGTGTGTGCGCGCGCCTCCAGGAAAACTTGGAGCGGTGACATCAGCCTCCTGTTGTGCACCTCTGTCTCCTCACAAATGAACTGGTTATTTATGGGAGTGATGGAGGGGAGCCTGCACTTGAGGGGTGGGAGAGGGGGCTGTCCACCGCTGGAGCTCATGATTGCCCCTCTGGCCAGCGTCCACATGCAAGGTGGAGGAGACATGTCTCCTGTCCTGGCGTCCCTCCTCAGACGCCCTGAGCTCCGCTGCACCGCAGACTGCTGATTTCCAAACAGAGGAGGAATTTTAATTTTCTGTTGTTTGCTCGCTGGGACAGACCCCCCTCCCTCGTTGACAATAGTTAAGATGATGAACAGCTGTTTTGTGTCTACATGTGGCCGCGGTGGTTTTGGGTGTAGCTCGCTGGGGAGGACACTTTTAGCAGCACCACCAGCAGCAGCAGCAGAGAATATGAAACACGTCTAATGATTATTTATGAATATTCTGTCTCCGGACGTCACAGTCTGGGCTCTGAACCCTCCTGCAGCAGAGATGACAGACGCAGCAGCCGCCGCCCCCTCTCCTCTGTGCTCTTTGCTTGTTTATGCTTCTGTCTCCGCAGAGGGCCGGGGCCCCTGTTTGTCAGCTGGCTGTCTGGATGACGGGCCCCCGGGGGCCCCGGCCGCTCTGAGGGACAGACAGAACAGAGGGGGTGATCCGGGGCCACGGCCCGTCACTCACTGCGTGTCTCACTATTGTCTCCGTGTCGCTGCCCTTTTGCTTCTTTTCTCCACATCACAAAAACCAGAAGCAAATAAGTCTGTGGGGAAGGATCCGATCCCTCGGCTGCAGGACGGATTCAAGGCTTCAGATTACAGCATCATCACTGAGGGATTACTCTGCTGAACGTACAGTTTGACAAACTTTATTCAGGTTTACTTGACAGCGTGAAGAATACTGAGAGGACCTGTTCACTCATGCAACGTTTGAAAAGCTCCATGAATTAATATCATTATATGATTTAACTATAGTGGAGTTGGTTTGGTCTTCTTCTCATAAACAAACGTGCACATAAACCAAATATTCACCAAGAAACAAACAAACAAACAAACAAAAAGACAGATTTAATCCAACATGATGAACATTGACTGTGGACACCTACAAAGAAAAATAAAGTAGGAATGCTATTATGTTGCCGTGCAGCGCGCGCAGGCTGTAACATGACGCATCCTGTTATTTAGAAAAATAAAAAAGCTTTTGTGAAAGGACTTGCAGGACTTCCTCTGTACACACCTGTGATCATTCACTGGATTCTGATTCATTTAAAAACTATTTAATGTGTGTTCAACATAAACTTCTTCACCTGTGACTGCAGACAGGTGTCCACTCAGTGTTTTTTTGGTTCCTGTGTGCACAAAATCTGAAGACTTTCAAAATAAAATGTGAAAAAATTGAGCGAGGAAATCACTTTGAGGCTGAAGTTTGTGGCGGCAAAGCAAACGTCTGACATGCCCTGTGGAAAGAGTGTTTATGGCGTCTGGAGGCACAGGTGTGGTCAGGTAAATGAGATGGATGAGGGTGTTTGTTTGGTGTGAGCGAGCAGCGGGTGGAGGGGGGGTAACGGTGTCTGCCCGACAAGGTGTGTGTGTTGGCGTCCGTACAGAAACTGACGCCTGCAGGTGCGGCCCCGCCTCTTTCCCACCAGATCGACTTTCCTCAGCGCAGGAATGAGACGCGGACACCTCCTCCAGGCCCAGACATATAATCTGGGCCTGTCAGGGCCTTTATCAAACCGGATCAACGGGTGCGCCGGGCCTTTCTCCACAGTCCCCACAGGCTGCAGGATACCTGCACACGCATTCCTCCGACACATCCCTGTCCCAGGAGGCGTATCACCTGTCTTTTATGGCAGCTCGGCTCAAGGATCCGGGCGGGGCTGAGGTACAGTTGCTCCTCTGCATTGTCCTCACTGAAAACCAAGATGTGCTTCGGTTTGGAGGATGGTCCTGATCCCCTGAGTCTCAGAATGTCAGGACGCAGATTTAGTGTTTGTTTGGTGGATGTCTTCACTGCGAAGAGAGCGGTGATGTGACCTGTTGATTGTGAAGTTCAGGAGGCTTTAATCGGCCCCAGAGGACGGTGAGCTCACCTGAGGGAGCTGCTTGGCTCAGTGTTTGAGCCCCAGTGAGCAGATGAGAGAGGGATGAATCAAAGCACAGGACTCTAATCATATCACTGCCCCTGAGCCATATGTCTTTGTACTCTCTTTAATTGAATTGAGGCGGGATGAGATTGGCTGACATTCCTTCCCGTGGCTGAGCCACTCAGAGAGCAGCAGTAAGAGCAGTGTGACATGAGTTTTCTTGGCACACTTTGGTGTAAAACCCTACAGGTATCCTACAGCTCCAATGCTGTCCAGACCTGTCCAAGGCCTCCGCCTTTACTGCCTGATATGAAATAATTGTGAATTTTACTGGCATGTTTGCAGCCCTGCGATGCTTTTTACAGGTCGACTCATCAAACGTGACAGATTTGCGCTCAGCAGGGCCGGCTGTGACAAACACTTACCTTATTGAATTTCTTGCTCACATGTGAATGCATTATTTGCTCCTGACTCTCCGAGGAGGACGTCTGACGTCAGCTTGTCCTCCTGGCCAACTGAATTACTGGCATCTATCAGCCTTATGAAGACACATGAAGATTAAGTTAACGATTTAATGCCTCAGAATCGCCTGTTTATTTGTGCCCTCGTCCACCTCTGTTAATCACCTGGTGTGCAGAGCTGCAGAGGATGTGCAGACGTATTGCATTCAGCAGCACAGTATAGACCCACCGTAACGTGTGCGTACACGTCTGACTGAAGTCTCAGCACCTTTGTGACTCCTGCATGGAGCACGTTGCCTGGAGCCGCCGGGTTTTTCCCTGGAAAGAAATGAGGTGAAGCAAATTTCGTCTTTCTTCCTGTTTTGTTTTTCCTGCTTCCTGTGCAGCCAGGAGGCTAAACTGTGAAAACCAAACAGAAATGGAAACAGGAGGACAGACAGAGAGGTCTTTTCAGGCTCCTTGGCCCGTAATCAGAATGGGATGTGGGTTTGAGACTGAACTGAAGAAGTCAGTGTTAAACACAGCTGTGACGTGGAGTTGTCCAAACAGCTCCTGGTGAAGCAGAGCTGGACGATGAGGAGGTGAAAAGCTCTGATTTTAGAAGGCATACATGCCAGCCGGAGGAGGATAGAGCGAGATGGTGAGAGTCTGGCACAGGAGACGGAAACACTTTGTGATGTTTGATGACTAATTTTTGCCAAACTCAGCAGGGCCAAGAGCTCCTTCTGACGCTGGCCTCTCAGCGTGAGTGGTAGCTTGGCTGAACTCGCCTTTATTACTTGAAAAGTTGATATGAGACGAGGCAGCTCGAGAGACGCAGCTGTTAATGCTGCACAGAACCGGACCGAGGGATGTGCTGAGGCTGCACTGCTGGTAGAGACGCATGCTTTTTGTCCTCACTGCTGCTGGAGAATCTGATGTTTCAATGAAAAGGCCTTTGACTGACAGACTCATGCAATTCATATTCTGTCACACATATTAAACATGCAAATTAGGGTGTTAATCTGCCTTAACTGCACTCAGTGTCATTTTAGGCTGTTTCAGACAAAAAGCGGTGAAAAGCCTCTGTGCACCACCTGCGGTGTAGTCAGATATTTCCCTCAGGAGCTGGTGGAGACCAAAAACGGAGCTAAAAGAGCTTGAATACTGGTCTGACATCCAAACAGACTGCTGAATGTTTGCTGATAAGCTCACCATCACCACTTAAACGTTCTCCGGTTTCCAAAGGTTAAAAAAGCTACCGACCAGTGCTAAAGCTCATTAATGAGCACATTTACACTTTATCTTTTGTCCAGTTACTTGCTAACCTAAGCTAAACTAAGCTAGCCGGCTGCTGGCACCGTCCTCGTTTACAGGCATGTGACTGGCGTCTTCTCATCGAACTCCCTGTGAGAAAGTAAATGAGCACGTTTCCCAAAATGTCCAACGATTCTTTAAAGAGTTGCTGCCAATCAAACACAAAATAGTTCTTCTGGAGACTAAACCGTTATTTAATGTGCTAACTTGTTTATTTCACACAGCACCTTTTCCAAAACAGTATTTTAGCCTGAAACCTGTGATTTAGTGTGCACTCTTGCATGGAGAGCATTTTGTGGATTAATCTCAGCAGCATTTCAGATTCCTCGCCTCACACAGGGCACGTTAGGCTCTCCAGCTGCTGTTTCATGCTCCCTTCTCTATGCCATGCAATTATGCTGGTTCCCACCGGAGGTTTGGATTGGGTGGAGCTCAGCAAGGAGTAAGCTCGGGCATTAAGTGCTCCTCGCTGAGCATAACTTACATAAATCCACAAATACAGCTAGAACAAAAAAAGCTAAGACGCACGCAAACACACTGCAGCAACGCACAAAAGAAAAGAAAGCATCAAAATAGCTTCTGTTCAGGAAATGGCATTCTTTAACTGGATAAGACACACAGAGACGCCACCCATAACTCTGTGATTCACATGAGAAATCAGTCTGAAAGCGTCTCCTCGCACAGCCAGGCCTCGCAGACTGAAGGGACGGACAGACAAACAGCGTCTCTGGAGCTCTTTCGCTGATACACATCAAACTGTCCAAAGGCAAAGAAAACATCTTCCAGAGTTCAAATGAAGCCCCCGAAGACCTTTTCCTGCTCCGTCCATCAAGATAATGCTTTTATTTCATTTCATAGCTCGCATTAGGCGGACAGCAGAGAACATGAGGCCATGACTGAAAGACACAAAGAACATTAAAGGGAAAACAAACTCCAACATGTGATTTATAGGTGATATACTGCATGCATCAGGTTTGATGAGTAACTGCTGCCTGGCTCACACGCCGGAAACCTCTGCTGTGTTAGACGATGTGCTGAGACCTGCACAGACCTTCTGCTGCAGGGTCTCTTTGCTTGTGACAACAGGGCTGTTGTGAGGGAGGCTGGTGATGCCTGGCACTGAGGCTGCAGCCCTGCCTGTGCTCGCCCTCTGCACAGCCGCCCTGCGTGGACTTTATTCTGCGGCCAACAGCGCCCTCTGGTGTCCGAGTCAGTGCGCAGGCGTGTTCGCGTCAATTGTTTCTTATCTTGTGCTTTTTGCTTGCAAGAAGGAACAATTTGTTGAAATGTTATGACCAGCTCATCTAAAAAACTCACACTGTCGCTCTGAAGGAGATTTTCAATAATCCTGAAGATTAAATCAGGGTTATCTCAGACTGAGATTATTAGATATTACAGAGCTGGAGCCAAAAGTTTAAAGATGAGGCTTTTTTTTTTTTTACCAGGCAGTGAGGGTCAAGATGAGTTATTGAGTTGCATTGTGGGAGTTGTAGGATTCAGTGGAGCTTGACTCAAACTACAACCAGTCAGGATTGTTTAGTCTGTGCTGCTTTGATGTGAATGTGTCCCTTCAGCCTGAGGAAACACAACAGTACATCACTGAAGGTCCCTTTAGGGTCTTTCATCTTCTGTCTGTCTGTACATCTGAACTCTCATGTATTCTGCTCAGCATTCCTGAGGGTGTGTGTGTAAGTCTCAGCACTGGTTGCTCTTGCCAGAAATGCCATAATATAAACACCCTCCCACACACACACACACACACACACACACACACACACAGCCGCTGACAGATGAATGCATGCACGCACACTTTTCCCTCCATCCTTATGGCTGCAGCAGCTTCACGCAACTCCTCAGCTAATAAGAGCGTGGCTGCTTAATCTCCCATCAGCCTCCTCACCTTCCCTGCTGGTGTTTTAAGCTGTTCTGCGTGTGCAGAAGTAAATAATTCATTGTCAGCGGCGCTGCCTACAGGTCGGACAGCAGAGAAAAGCAGCCTCGCTCATCACTCCTGCAGTGTGCACTCATGCAGCAGCTCCTCAGGGAGACGCAGGGAAAGATTGCACAGATCCAGGGAAGCTGCAGAGCACCCACACCCACCGAGGACACACAGGACTGCCCTGACTCCCCTCCTCCCTCCCTGCCTTCCTCTCTCTCTCTCTCTCTCACTCATCCCATCTCAGCAGCATTAGCAGAGCTGCTGGGGCTGTCGGCAGGCTGACCGTCGCCTCTCAACCAGCTACTTTCCACTGAGGACAAACTTCAAGAAGCTCGTTCCCACGGCTTCTCGTTCCTCCTGCACAAGGATGCCGGGGCTCGGTCAGAGATGGACGAGGCTGATCTGCTTGTCGGTTCTGTGTCTGTGCCTCTGCCTGCCGAGGGAATCCAACGCCAGGAGAGCCCCTAAGATCCCCCGCTGCCCTGCGACCTGCTCCTGCACCAAAGACAGTGCCTTCTGTGTGGACACCAAGGCTATCCCCAAGAGCTTCCCCCCTGGGATCATCTCCCTGTGAGTCCGGCATTTCTCTCTTTTTCACTCAGATTGTATTTTTCATAACCTGGATGAATGCAGGCTGGCACAGATGGCTACACCACTGATGTCACCCTGCATTATGTAATGATGCTTGAATCCCTGCTTGTCTTTTAATCATCAGAAAGTGAACAGAGGTAGATTCCTTGCTTGTGTTGTCTTCATACAGTGTGTGTTGACACCAGGCAGCGTTACGTAACGATAATAAACATAATGTTCCTTCTCTGTACCATATGCTGAACTTGAGCCCACTGAGGGGGCACAGCGGTACGGTCCTGTCGAGCTTCAGGGAGGAACACTAACAATAGATTCCCCATGTCACTGCAGGAGCCCTGCTTCTCCTCTGAGAGGCTTCGTCTTGAAGAGGGCACAGAGACGCACTTGATAAATGGAGCACATGTAATGAAATGAAAGCTGAGCGCTGGCTGGGGGAAGGTCATGTTTTAGATTTATTCTGATGTTGACCCCCACGGCCTGCGGATTGAATATTGAGTTGAAGGAGTCGAGGGAATTCCAGAGCACAGGCTGGTGGAGGTGCCCTCGTTTTACAACAGAGAAGAAGTGAAGAAGGAACTTGCGTGTCCCAGTTTTTTAAAGATTTCGCCCTCCTTGATAGTCCAACTGCAAGGACGGCCAAATGACACCCTCACTGTTGTGAATAACACATTTTGACCTGAAACACAAGACGTCACGCTTTCTGAGCTTTGCCTGCGTCCTCTGCTTTCTCTCATCAACCATATCTGATGCTGTTTGTCTGAGCAGGACGATGGTGAACGCGGCCTTCACGACCATCCCGGAGGGGGCGTTCTCACACCTTCACCTGCTGCAGTTCCTGTGAGTGTCCTGAGAGACAGCAGAGCCCCTTCACACCTTTCAAACACCTCAAACTGCCTCACAGCCAGTTAGAAATCCAGCCAGGACACTGAACGCCACACGTGTGTTTCCACACGGCTGATTCTGAAGCACACGCAGACTTCTTTTGTTTGGTGGTGACAATGGACGGACTTGAGCTACTAGAAATGAATGGTTATAGAAAACAGTGGTGACATAGCAGTAATAAGAGTAAAGTGGCTCTGTATCAGTGTCATTACCAATCACTGACTCCCTTCAGCTCTGCTCTGCCAGACAAAGAGCCGTTTATCTACTCAGATGCAATCATGAGTGTGTGTTCATGTCCGTGTGTGTGTGTGTGTGTGTGTGTGTGTGTGTGTGTGTGTGTGTGTATGTTCCAAAAGCATTCATGCATTTTCATTAGCTCAGCTTTAAGTTCGGGGAATGTTTGTGTATTTCAAAGAATGTATTTGATTTGAAAATCATCTCTGAATTGGAGACAGATGGAAAGGTTCTTTGCAGACATTAAAATGGCGGTCGGTGGTTTAGATGTTGTCCTCTGCACTGCATCGTCTACATGACTCGACCCTTTCTGCCTCCTCTTTGCAGCCTCTTGAACTCCAACACGTTCACCATGATTGCTGATGATGCCTTTGCTGGTCTGTCTCACCTGCAGTACCTGTAAGTGTCTCACTGATGTGACCTTTTCTACTACGGCTTTGTGTGTTACCTGAAAATACTGATAGAATGTACTTGTCACAGAGTCTGACCAAAACCTTCTGTTTTAAAGTGAGAAATAACATATTTTCAATTACAAAAAATTGTCGTCTTCACCTTCTGAACTTACATTATATGTTAGCATGTTGCTTTATGCTCTACCTGTTTTGCAAAAGTTACACAAGCTTGCTTTAAATCCAAGTTTTCTGCAGATTTTCAGCTTTGCACCGTCATGCTGTGTTAACTCTTGTGCATGTTAACAGTAAGTCTAGGTGATTTATAAACTGATTAACCTGACTCAAGGCTGCACTGTAAGATTTCAGGATTGGACTCTGCAGTGTGGTGAAGAATGCCAAAAGCAAAACTGGAAATAAATCCTCCCACGCCTGCAAGCACGCTGCCTCTGTAGTGTGATAAAGCTGAATATGCCATTCTGTGAATTGATGGGCTTTAGAAAGTAGTTAGCTGATGGCTTGGAGCGTGCAGTTTAGCGTGATGGCCGTGCCTCCGGCTGCTTGCTGTGTGGCTTTGGCTGCCGCCCAACCATCAGGCCTCACTGCATCACTGCCACAACCGTCGCTACCCGCCCTGCATGCTAATAAAGTCGTATTTTAATATCCAGCAACCCCCAGAGAGTCTGCACATGCTGCTTGTCCTCGACTATCGATAGACAAAACAAAGACAGCATCAAATGATGCTGACGCAGAGACGTCTGCAGCACAGGCTGCAGTCTGAGTCTCATTTTTCTCACATTAATCAGAAGAGTCTTTTATTTTTTCTTTGTTAATACGCTGGTTGCATTTGTCAACAGGATCAATCAAATCCAACAGGAAAATAACAAAACATTCATCCGTCCTGTCACATCATGTGTCATGTGACTGGAGCTCAGGCTGTTATCTCTGGAGTCACAGTCCTGTTGCACCCCGTCCTGACGACACGACCTCGTCTCCGAACAAGGACGACATTCTGTAACGCTGGCTGGATTTCAGACTTTGTCACTGCTGTGTGACACACGAGTGCTTCGTTCTCTTCTCAGGTTCATCGAGAACAACGACATCCAGGCTCTGTCGAAGTATACCTTCAGAGGACTCAAATCCCTGACTCATCTGTGAGTGTTTCATTCAGCTCATTAAGCGGATAAACCCTGTTAACCACTTTTCATTGATGAGGTTAAAACGCAGAGGCACAGTTTCTTTGGCAATGACAGACGACAGGAGTGAAACATAATGATAAACCTGTGGATTTTTTCAGGTCCCTCTCAAACAACAACCTGCAGCAGCTGCCCAGAGACCTCTTCAAACATCTTGACATCCTCACAGATTTGTAAGTGTGCTTGTCTGAAAACAGTGTCTTGACATCTTTGACCCTGCGATCTGTCTCTACAAAGCACTGCTGGCGTCCTCTGAGGGTTTAGCCAGCACACACGCCTGCGGCGCTGTGTGGCTCGGGTGTGAGGTTTGGTCCTGATTCAAGCCGTGCTGGTGCACTTCCTGTTGGGTTTGGACGATGTTTGAGCATGTGGGATGTAAACTGACACGCTGTCTGTTACTCAGAGACCTGCGGGGGAACTCTTTCCGCTGTGACTGTAAAATCAAGTGGCTGGTGGACTGGATGGAGAAGACCAACACTTCTGTTCCCGCCATCTACTGCGCCAGCCCCTTTGAATTCCAGGGACGCAGGATCCACGACCTCGCGCCTCGAGACTTCAACTGCATCAGCGCAGGTTTCACCTCGTGCATTTCACCAAAGGTGGTGTCATGGCGGAACTTCTCAGTTGATAAGTTTTGTAATCGGCCTTGTCTTCCCGCAGATTTTGCTGTTTATGAGACCTTCCCTTTCCACTCTGTGTCAGCGGAGTCCTACGAGTTCAACGGGGATCAGTTTGTGGCCTTTGCTCAGCCAGATTCGGGGTTCTGCACCTTGTACATTTGGGATCACGTGGAGATGGTCTTCAGGAGGTTTCATAACATCACCTGTAAGTTTCCTGCGATGAGATCATGAATTTTACAACGTTCTGTGGCTAAAAATTTCATGGCTTTCAGCTTCTGTGCACCTCTCTTGCAGCTCGCTCTGCCGTGTACTGCAAACCGGTGGTCATTAGCAACAGTCTTTACATGGTTGTGGCTCAACTATTCGGTGGATCTCATATCTACAAGTGAGTCCTGAGATATAATTCCTGCAAACAGCGAGCGGCCTGTTGAAGTTCTGCAGAATATTAAAAAACATGACGTTAAAGGAATAGCTTTACATGTTTGTTGGCTTTCTTGTTGAGAGTTAGATGAGAAAGTCAACTCTCACTCCTACATAGTAAATATGTTGCTGGAGCCAAAAAGAAAATTAGCTTAGCTTAGCATAAAGACTGGAAACAGGGGGAAGAGTTAGCCTGGCTCTGTCCAAAAGTAACAAAATCTGCCTCTCAGCACGTGTAAAGCTCACAGATTAACACATGGAATGTGCTTAATCTGCAAAAATCAAATGAGTCAGTGTTTGTTGGCAGGGAGCAGTAACTCCTCTGAGTCCTCTTCAGGCTGCCATCATGAAACAATCCTGCACTTAACACCTCAGAAAATGATGGATTGACATTTTCACTCTTCCTTTCTTGTATGCATTAAACTAATGAGATGCAAAGTGTTAATTAGCTCATGTTAGAGATGATGATAGGTGGAGTCTGGCTACCCGTTTCCTCTGTACTCTGTTTGTGCTAAGCTAAGCTAGTTAGCCATAGCTTCATATTTACTGCAGAGATGTGGGAATGGATATTCGTTTAGATGTGAAACACTTTGACAACCTCTTCTCTGTCACAGGTGGGAAGAGGACCCGCAGCGCTTTGTAAAGATCCAAGACATCGACACCACTCGTGTGAGGAAGCCCAACTTCGTGGACACCTTCCAGCTGGATGGAGAGTGGTACTTCGTGGTAGCCGACAGCTCCAAGGCAGGCTCCACCAGCATTTATCGCTGGAACAGCAACGGTTTCTACTCCCACCAGTCCCTCCATCCCTGGCATCGGGACACCCATGTGGAGTTCCTGGATGTTGGGGGAAAGCCTCACCTCATCCTGTCCAGCGCCTCTCAGCCGCCGGTGGTTTACCAGTGGAACCGAAGCCAGAGGCAGTTCGCTTTCTTCTCCCAAATCACGGAGCTGGCAGACGTGCAGATGGTGAAGCACTTTTGGGTGAGGAAAGTTCTTTACCTTTGCCTCACGCGCTTCATTGGCGACTCCAAGATCCTCCGCTGGGAAGGGCAGCGTTTCGTGGAGATTCAGACTCTTCCCTCTCGGGGCTCCATGGCGGTGTATCCTTTCACTGTGGGCCTCCGCCAGTACCTCATCCTTGGAAGTGATTTCTCCTTCTCCAGAGTGTACCTGTGGGATGACCTCACTCAGCGCTTTCAGCCCTTCCAGGAGCTCAACATGAGAGCCCCGCGGGCGTTCAGCTTGGTATCTGTCGACAACAAGGACATTCTGCTGGCTGCCAGCTTCAAAGGCAACACCCTGGCCTACCAGCACCTGGTGGTGGATCTCAGTGCCAAGTAGACATGTTCCAGCCCGAGCGAGAGGAGGCGTTTCTGAGCATTTATCAACATGTGCCAAATAAGTGAAAGACTGCAAAACGTTTAAGCCATGTAACTAAAGGTCTGCTGTTTCACCAGATGTTTTAAGAGAGGCAACTAATTAAATGATTAATCTATTTTTATGCACTATCTCTTAACATCAGAATGAAATGATGAGGTAATACACAGCGTCAGTAACATGCCAACATTAGTGTCACGTCAGCGCTGCATCACTGCTTCTCCTCTGCCAACCATGTATTTAGGCCAGTTAATTTTGGGAGTATTATATTGTATACTGTACTTTACTAATGTGCAAATGATGTGCATGTGCATTTACTGAACTACTCACTGGATGAGAGTGGATACTGTAACTGACTGTAAAACTATGAAGGTTTTGTAAATTACACAGTGCAGTTTGTCTGTATAGCATTTTGCATGATACAGTACACATGATATAACTGCAGTATGTAAACCAAGCAATACTTTGCATTGCAATGCTCTTTATCTTTATATATGAGATATCCTTGAATCTGTTTCGGATTTAATGTTCATTCTGCAATAATAATACCATGAGATCAGAGGCATGAGCCAAACAAGGCCCCAAAATTGAATGAAAATGTGAACCTGTTCATTTTCTTTCAAATTTAAGTTTTTAAAAAAAAACCCACAGCAAATTGGGGATTATATCTAATAAACCATTTGAGAATTTGTTCTAGTTATAACGAGGTTATGTATGAGAATGTATATTAAAGATATGAAATGTTCTAATCCTGTCCCGTTTCTCATGTACAGTCACAAACTGTCTTTAATTATTGTTGTGTGCATTTGCACACGGAGGGATGGGTGGGAAAGGGGTATAATTAAATCCAGTTTATGGCCCCTAAAAAGTCCCGCGTCCTGTCTTATGTGGTTACAGTTGCTTTTCAAAAAACAAAATAACCCCAAAATACAAGTCCTGCAGTCACAAGCGGTTTCTCCTATAATGCAAATGAATCCTAAAAAAGTGAGACCACATCAGTCTGTATTTAATGTGGATGATGGTGTAGGATGCCTTTGAATTGTTGACTGTATATCAAATTATATCAGACACATGTAAAGCAGAAAAATGAGCAGAAACTATTATTAAAATATCCTGGGAAGAAAAGATCAGATCTTTTGCGCAGATATGCGCAAAAAGAGCGCAAACACAGTATTCGTGAGCAGAATTTGAGATGTCTTTGTTGTAGTTTTTAGCCTGCCCGCGCGGGTGGAGTTAACACATCTCCTTTGGAATACATGTTCCCGCTTTTTCGCGCGGTTCTGAATGGTACACCGCGCGCGACCAGATGCTGTTGTTGATATGTGAAACGTTAGCTCGTGTTAGCCAGATTTCAGTCCATCATGGTGAAGTGAGGGTTTGCTCTGATGTCTGTCAGCAACATGCGAGACACGGCGCTGAATCTTCCCGCTACAGACTCTGTTTTCGCGTACGTGTTACTTAGGTTGTAATATTTGTTTCAGGTAAGAGAGGGAGCAGGTAGTGGGTGTTGTTAGCTAGCCTGACGTTCACTCGGTTCTTAGCTAGCTAGCTAACGTTAGCTGCCCGAGCTTGGACTAACTAGAAAGTCGATAAACGGGTTTAGCTGAAGTCTAGACTTTATTACGAATGTCTGACTCTGCTGAAATGACGCTGACACCCGAGTGGGACGACGACGAGCGGATGAATTTCATGTTCTCCGAGTTCAAGGAGAACCGAGATGTCAACACGACGGACTGGGACAGTAAGATGGACTTCTGGACGGCTCTGATCCTGAAGAGCTGCAGGGACCGCGGCGCCGTGTGCGTCAGCCTGCAGGAGCTGAACCAGACCTTCAGGAGGAAAGAGAAAACCCCGCTGGGCCTGGCGACTGTCCTCCAGTCCATGGCCAGGTAACTGCTGTCGTGTCCTCTGTGGCGCTGCTGCCTCTTCTGTCTGTCCCCTCAGTCTGCTCACATTGCCTGCATGTGAACTTGTGTCAGATGTGGGAAGATCCAGAGGGAGTCCGAGTTCGCTGCCAATGTGGACTGTGGCTGGCTGTCCTGGGGTGTGGGCCTGCTGCTGGTGAAGCCTCTGAAGTGGACCTTCTCCACCCTCTTGGGGAGCAGCAGGGTGCCTCTGGAGGAGTCCTTTGTGGTCATTGAACTAGTGAAGGTTTGTCAAACTCAGTGTTTCCTGATGTGATTCAGAGGCACAGTAATAGCTTGTTATCCTGATACTGGAGCCAGCAGGGTTTGTTCAGTTATACTTAGTGCATTAAACTGAATTATTTATGTATAACTATCACTCCAGTTTGAGCTACATGAAATATAATGTGCCTTAGGACTGCAGCTAATGATTATTATCACCGTTTGTTCATCTGTCAATCATTTTCTCTATCAATCGATTAGTTGTTTGCTCTGTAAAACGTCAAAAAACGGTGAGACACATCAGTCGTTGTTACCCAAAGCTTAAGATGATGTCCTCAAATGTCTCCTTTCATATTTCAGTTTACCATCAGAAAGGAGTAAAATATTCACATTTTAGAAGCTGGACCTGTTAATCATTGTCAGAATAGTTTCAGATAAATATAATAATTGATAACAATGGATGGATCGTTCTGAAACACATCGTTTGTGGACGGCTGCATCACGCCGGGTGTTCTGGACTCAGTTAAATCATGCTGGACAGCTTCTCTTTGCCTCTCTCTGGTATTTAAGTAAGATATCATCACGGCAGCTGCTGGGTATGAAGTTGCTCATCTGTTGTCTTGCAGGAGAAAGCGGCAGAGCTGCTCAGGGTGTACCGCGGCAGTGCATTCGCCAGCAGCTCCGTCCTGTCCTTTCCCGAGCTCTGCAGTCTCTCCTCTGACGTCTGTGCTGACGAGAGCACGCTGTGCATGGCTCTGCTGCAGCTGCAGAGGGACAAGCAAGTGACCGTTTCCTTACACGAAGGCGAGAAGGTGAAGCGTCACCTACAGCCAATCAGGACAGAGCCTGTTGAGAGGGTTTCTCCTCTGACTGCCGCTCTAATGTTTCGTCTTTGTGTGTCTTCCTTCCAGATTGTTAAGTTCTGCCAGCCCGGGCAGGATCGGGTGTCCCCGGTCAGCGATGTGGATGTGGGCATCTACCAGCTGCAGCGCAGTGAGAAGCTGCTGGGAGAACGGGTGGAGAAACTGGGCCTCGAGGCTGACAAGTACATCCACTTAAATATGAACTCTGAGTAGAATTAGAATAATAGTATTGATGGATGATGTGTGGAATTAAACTGTAAAAAAAAGGCAGTCTGTCTGTAAAGAAGAAGGTGGTGATTTTAGTTTAGACGATGACGTTCATGCTGCGATTTAGTCCAGATTAACTTCTTCCGTTTGTGTAATAATCAGTGCAACTTGATGCTTCAGCCATCTTTTTTTTAACACCAGTAGTCAGATGGACTGCATTGCATGCGAGTGGATCTGAAAGTCAGATTTAATGATTTTTCCCCAAACTGTCTTTGAATTGTCTGAGTGCAGATGCAAAGAGGAAGCGCGGCTGCTGCTCCGGGAAGGAAAGAAATCACAGGTGCTGAAAACAGATGACTGCAAACAGAGGTTTTATTGTGCGTAACCAGACGCAGTGAGCTCAGTGAAGACGCTGTCTGTCTGTCTGTCTGTCTCACAGGCACTGAGGTGTTTAAGAGGCCGTAAAAGGGTCGAAAGGAGAGCAGACAACTTGTTTGCTAAACTGGAGTCCATCAGAGGGATCCTGGACAGAATCGCCCAGTCGCAGACCGATAAGATGGTGAGGGCAGAACCAGCAGCAGCTCTCTTTCTCGTGTGTCTCCAGGTTTCTCGTCAGTATGTGTAAGTCTGTGTTGAACGTGTCTGTAGGTCATGCAGGCGTATCAGGCCGGGGTGGCGGCGCTGAGGCTCTCTCTGAACGACGTGACTGTGGAACGTGCTGAAAACCTTGTGGATCAAATCCAGGAGGTAACTGTTTGTGTCAGCACCACGAAGTGTGTGTTTCATTCTTTTAACAGAGTCATAAAGCATCCTGACGTTTGGTAACATGATTGAACTGTTGACTGATGTTTGACAGAATGACCAGCAGGGGTCGCTGTCATTCAGACTCATCCAGATAATCCGGTGGAATCTTTCACTGAAGCATCTTAACGTGTCTTTTCTTTGCTTTAACCAGCTGTGTGACACTCAGGATGAGGTGAACCAGACTCTGTCCAGCGGCGTGACGGGCGCAGGTGAGTCATTCTGTTAGAGACATGTTTTTAATTTATGTCATACATGAATATGAAGGAGCTCTAAGACTGTGGTGCTTTCTGCAGATGAAGACATGGATGAGTTGGAGGATGAGCTGAAGTCTCTTCTGGACGAGTCAAAGCCGGATTCCATCTCCAGATTACCTGAAGTCCCAGCGAGCGTTCTGCGACCCTCCGGGGAGCCGAGCGACCTGCTCAGCTCGCTGCCCGCCGTCCCCTCCGGCCGCCTGGACATCACCGCCGAGCAGCTGGAGGAAGAGCTGAATCAGCTGACCCTCACAGATTCAGGTTTGTGCTTGCAGGTCTCTCGGTTTCTTTCGCTGACTGTCACGTTGACGCTGTGAGGTAGCTCATGGTCGCCTCTCTGTCCAGGCTTTGAACAGAAGAAAGTGGCGTCGCCAGCGAGGAGGTTAGAGCCGGCACAGTGACGGCGCCGGCAAAACACGGCAAGTTTGAAGCTCAACATATCAAAGTGTATCCCTTAAAGATTTTCTGTGAGCCAGAGTTCAAAGAAGTTAAAGACGGTTACTAAAGAACTTCGTTAGCAGTCGCGGGATCGTCAGTGGGATGGTTGTAAAATCAGCATCAGGATGGAAACGAGGCACTTTCCTTCATTTCATGAAAATAAAAACGCCTTTACTGTGGCGGCACGCCAAAAAGGATTTTTTCAAATATTTCTTTCCAAATGAACTTGAAGCTTTTCGATCTGTTCTGCCATCAGATCTGAAGGATCTCAAGAGGAAAGGGAGCATTTTAAAGGTTTAAACTGGCTCTTTGGCGTGCCGCCACGACCAATGCTCTGAATTCTGTGGTATTTTTGACAAGAGTGTGGACAAATATAAATGTCAGTGTGTCGTGGTGTCTTTAAATGTCCCTCATTGCAGTCCTATAAAGTGTATTAAGTGGCCTTTTGAACTGTAAATATGAAACTTACCATAAAGTAATAACACACTACGCCAAATGATTTACAACCACAAAGTATATTTAGTCTCATTTCATCAAACGTGTGAGGACCGACAAGCCAACCTACAGTGAGTTTAACCAAATATGTTTCAAAATAAAATTTATTTTAATCACTCGTCAGTAGTGGTATTTGTATGTCTGTGCTGAGGAGGAAAGACTTAAATCAGATCCACATGGAAGCACCAGCTGCTCCGACTGCAGGCAGACATGAGTTTAGTCCCGACTCTCAACCTGGACTTTGGGTTTTTCTGGATTCATGATCGAGAAAACAGAGCTACTAAACCTCCAGAGAGAAATGTTTGCAGTGTATGCACTCAGTTTGAGAGGCTCAACACACACACACTTTAATAACTTCACCATCACAACAAGAAATATGCTATTGTTATTGAATGCTTCACTAAAGTGCAGTACAGAGCTGCGGCCAGCAGGGGTCACTGTTTGACTCAGCCAGATAATTAACTTGGCTTGTGCACAATGTCTTAAATTTAAGACTGATTTGACCAAATTTAACACAAAATATGAGTCATTCAAGTTCACAAGTAGCACATGCATACTTATACTACTTAAAAGAAGATTCTGTCGTATAAATATTAGGCTGCATACTCGCAGCAGTGATTCATGTTGAGGGAAAAGCCGTTGATGGTTGAGAAGCAGAGACTTATTGATGGCTGTCAGATCCATAGCAGGATAAACCTGAATCAACATCCTTATTTCAGGTGGCAGGTGTTAGTGTCAAATGTCCTTTAAACCAGTTTTGTTCACAAGGGGGTCAGTCCTGGTCCTGGTGTGACAGAAGAGACCTTTTTTTATACAGGAGACCAGAATTTTGCAGTTTCTGATCAGCAGTTTTTAGTTCATTTCCAGCTCAGGAAATTAAACCCAGACTCGCTCACGTTTGGCTCTGAAGTGTTGGTGTCGATGCTGGTGGCACACGGAAACTTTTCTTCCCTTGAAGCAAAAACAGGTTTTTGGAGTGTTTTCCAAGTTTATTAAACATGAGACTGAAATTTTTCATGTAGACTTTTTACTTGATTAAAGCAGCTTTGGCAGCATGTGACAGCTCAGGTCCTCTTGGAACTGGTCCTCTGAGCTTGGCTCAGCTGGGTCCAGGTCTGGACTCCAGGCCTCACAGTTTGTGTTTTTGAAATGTAAACCTTGGCCCCGGACCAATCAAATTCGACCACAGGAGGAAAAGATCTGAATATTTCAGTCTTTAATTTTTAATAACTTCACAGAGCGCTCCAGAAACCTGTTTCTGCTCGGTCACTGTGTGCAGATCGATGACAGAAAGTAAGAGCTGAGTCCATCTTAAGATGAGTCTGAATCCGCTCTGTAAGCGTTTAACGTCCCGTTTTCCAGTAACTTCCATCACTGAGCTTTTACTGTGATTCAGGGAGGACACCTGGTGGCCGAGAGGGGGAACTACACACACATTCGTATGAAGACTTAGCAGACTCTTTGGAGTCGGTGTGTGATGTTATTAACGTGATACTGAACTGTTGTTGGTGCAGACAGATAATCCTGAGAGCATAACGAACGCGTCGCCTCCACCTCACACAAACCCGGGTGTCAATAACTGATGATGCTCAGAGTAAAGCGTTCCTCCATCACTCAGCTGTACAAACAGAAACCAAGTAACCAAACCAAAAGAAGCATCGCTTTATTGAATTGATTTATACTTCAGGGACAAGTGATATTAATGTGAAAAGCAGGTTATTAAGTGATTACAGTTACCGTCATGTTGGTGGTGCAGAGACTACCGTCAATATCTGAGGTGCTTTTGTGTCCTCTATCAAACAATAAATTAAAAAAGAATTCATTACAAATGTACAGTTTATAAAGTACAGTTAGTAATATCACAAAATCCTATTACAGCAGTATTCTCAAAAATGCCCTTGTATCACAAATAACATCAATGGATATTGTTTAAGCCAAAACTTAATTCTCTCTCCTTCATTGTCTGAAACACACACACACACATGCTCTCTCTCTCTCTCACACACACACACACACACACACACACACACACACACAGTATATCCGCCCTGTTCACCATCACGTCATACTGCATGTACTCATGTGCACCCCTGCTGTTTCTGCAAATCAACAAAGGAAAGGTGAAGTCAGCTCGTCCACCAGCAGCTTTCTGTTGCACACGTTGCAGCCTGTGCCTACAGTAACGTTATTATTCTGATATAGAAGAAGATGAAAGACATTCGGGGGGTTATTAGTTTAATAATTTCACTTCTAGCCTACGCAGCTGCAGACATCTTGATATATAGTTTGTTGATATGTCCAGAGTATTGATGGAGCAGACAGATATGTAAAGGGAACGGTTAGCCATGACTACACTACACAGCTGTATGTTGATCCAGTCGAGCAGGCACTGATGCAGATATTTGGCTGAGAGTTTGTTTTATGCACCACATAAGACAGAATGAAGTGAAAGTGGGGATGTGTATAATACAATATCTCACTGGGTTGTGAATAAGAAACATTTGGCATGCTTTATACTCGTCTTTTTCTAACGTGTGTCGATAAAAACAAAAGTCTTTATGGAATACCGTGAACATGTTGCAGTGTTGCGTAACAAGCAGGCTACACAGTGGGTCAGGCTCCGTCCTGCTCTTGCAGTGTAAGTGTGTTTACAGTGGATGTGTGTGCGCGCTGGCGTGCACGATAGCGTCGCAGTGTTAAACTGTCCTGTCGGCTCCCGAGCGCTTCCGCACCACCTTCTCCTCACTGACCTGGTCCACCGCCAGCGTCTCCAGCTCCGCTTGTGGAGGCGCCAGGGGAGGGGTGCCGTGCGGGATGCGGTGCGCCACGCCCACGTGAGCCCTGTACTGACGGTCCCGGGCGGGGCTGTGGCGGGGGCTGGCCATGGCGCCCAGGGGAGCGACGGGGGAGCGCTCGGAGGCGATAGGCGGGATGACGGCGGGCCGCTCTCGCACCACCTGCGGTTCGGGGGACTCTCTCCCAGCCTGCAGGAAGGGCGTGGGGTCGGGCATGGCGTCCACCGTCTCCCGCAGAACCAGCCGTCTGCCGTCCGGGCCGAGCCGGTACACCTCTGTCAGCTCCGGGTGAAGAGGCTGCGAGAGGCTCTTCTTCATGCGGCGCCGCGGGGTTTCGGGCTGCCTGTCCTTGGCCGGAGGAGGCGTGGGCTTGTACGAGGTGACCGGGCTGACGTTGGGGCTGGCCTCAGACGAGCTGCCAGCTAACAGCTTCTTCTTGGTGGCGTGGAGCTGTGAGGTGAGATACGCGATGGTGCTCGCTCTCTGCTCCAGCTCCCCGGACAGAACGGCCAGCTTGTGGCTCTTCATCTTCAGCTCCTCCAGGTACTTCTTCTCCCGCTCCTTGATGGTGTTTTCCAGGACAGAAATCATGGCGTTCTTCTGCTCAAGGTCCCTGAGCAGCTCTGTGTTCTCCTCCTCCTTCTTCTTCAGCTGGGCCTCCAGCTCCTCACACCTCCTCTGCAGCTCCCTGCAGCGGACCTCGCTGCTGTCTGCACACACACAACAGAAAGCAGTTCAAACAGCAGCTCTGACATGTGCGCACAGAGACCTACGTGCAGTCAACAGCAAACAAAAGTGCGCAGAGAAAAGACACACCCAGAGAGAAACGCCCCCTCAGATCAGACCGATCATCAGCACATTAAGCGCAGACACTGACGATGGACAGTCTGTCAGCTGATCAGCAGTCTGATCCTATGGAGACTCATCTGCAGTGGGCTGAGAGCTCCAGTTTCACATTACAGCTGGTAGACAGCCAGGCCGCTGCTCTGCTCTGACCTTCACCACTGCTGCCGCCACCCTGCCCCACCCACCCACTCACAGTCTGTACCGCCATGATGGCCACAACTGTGTATTATGTATATAAATGTGTATAAAGCACAAAGTTTTCCATGTCTAGTTTACATTTCCTGAACTCAGTCTCCTCTCAAACGCAGGCACGCTTAGAAAGACGGCGTGCTTTCCCCTGATTATCTGAAGGGGGGGGGGCTGGTGAATTTTCACCCCAGCTGGAGCAGCTGAGCCCTGCTGCACTAAGCAGGTTGCAGGCTGTGCATTAGCACTGTGACAGATAATCTCATTTCCTGTACTCCAATCTCTGAGATGTCCATGCTAACATGATAGTGCCTCTTAGTGGAGGCCTTAATAATATTGCTCAGATCTGGGCCGGCCATGTTAAAAAGCCCACAGCGTCATGTGACTGCGGTGAGCTGCGGCATGCCTCCTGTTCAGTAACACACACCTGTGGGGTCATCAGTAACCTGTATATAAGTTCAGCTGTGCTCAGCCTGACGGGGGCCCCCCTCACTCTGCTGTACTTCAGTTCAGCATGAAGACAGTGGAGCCGTAGCCTGAATCAAACCAGTGTTGTGACTCCATGTCACGGCCATGGTAACGCTGGGGGAGGGGCAGCTGGCAACGAGCAGTGGGAGCGCTAATGAACAGCAGGGAGTCCCACAATGCACTGCTTCCTGGGTGGGACTTGTTACCAGGAAACGCACAGAGCCCTCTGCTCCGAGGCCTGTGCGCTGACACAGACCTTTACTTCAGCAGAAACTCAGATTTATTGGCTGCTGCAGAGGGCACACATTCCCAGTTTGAATGAAACTGTACTCAGAAATATCATTAGAGTAATGAAAATTACAAGACTTGTTACAAGTAATCGAGGCATTTCTAAGTCGATCTCATGTCAGAGTGCTTAAACTTGTGTCTTTAAACATTCCACATTGTACATTAAACTCACAGAATTAAGCAGAAAATGTTCCCAGTGATAACATTTCTGCACCAAATGAGCATCGATGGTAGCTAATGACGCTGAACCTTGAATGTGGGTGGCATGATGGAGCTTACCTGAGGGATCAGAGCTCCTCACGGTCAGCTCGTACGTCAGGTCTGTGGGAAACAGAACACGGTTACTTACACGTCTGCGTCACATGAGGTCGCAGCTATCGAACGCGCGCTCCTCACACAGACTAACTGGTCTGGGAAAAACATGTCAGTGCTTTCCATATGGCGGGGTATTCATTCAACGAGATTAGTGAGAGTTCGGCGTCAGCTTTAGCGGCGGGTGAGCCGAGGATACTGGAAATCAGGGCTAAGGCAGACAGTGACCCATTCTCCTGGGTGACCATCTTTATATCCTGCCTTTGTGAGGAAGAATAAGTGTTACTGGCGTTTGTTGTGCTCAGTTCAGGTTCTGCTGTGTTGCATCACTACAGTGCAGAGTGAACACATTAATGCTTGAGTGCATTTCCCATAAGTCATCGTGCTCTCTCTAAAAGGTTTAACAGTAACACTGCAGCATCTCGCTTGCTTTTGGTCCCAAATATCCACTTAGGTTGTCCCAGTTATGAGTTTGAGGGTAGTGGGATGGTCAGACGTTAATTGTTTGCTTTGTTCTCGTGAGATTTCCTTAAATGTCCCGGCTTAAGGAAGTGAGGAGAGGTGGTTACCTGTGGTCACGCTCACCTGTGCATTGCTGTTGTAACCTGCGGATCTCTGCGTGCAGCCCCTTCAGCGTGTTGGCGTGGTCCTGCTGGAGGAAGAGCAGGTTTTTCTGTGCGCTGTGCAGCTGATTCTCCAGCGTGACGTTCGCTGATGCCATGGCTGATTATGTTCACACACCAGGTCTGCAACCTCCAGACACAGACAGCAGAAAACAAAGAGAGAGCGGTAAACACGAGTCCGTCCACCAGCAAATGTGATGCTAATTCACATTCCTTCGCCCATCAACATCTGGGTTTTGGGATGTGCTCCAACTTTGCTCTGTCTGCCAACTGGCCAAGACAATCTGATTTAGATGACAGATCCAACCATTCACTGTTGTATAATATCATCAAATCCCTTCACAGTGCAGGCGATTCTACTAACCAAGCCAGTGTAAAAACTGTAACCCTGTATGTGATAAACAAGCAGCAGACGTGCTGAAGAAAAAGTGAGGATGCACATTTGTTACTCAGCAGAGTGGGCGTGTAGACTCTCATCGTTAACACGCCTGAGACTGTGGCAGAGAAAGGTGAAGCGACCGTAAATAGGCACAATCTGTTTTTGTTTGCCGTAATTAGCGAGCAATCACTGAAATGATGCTATTGATTGTGAACCTGAGAGTGAGCAGCGCGGGCCTTCAAAACTCAGACGCTAACCTAATACACGCTAATTTAATCTACACTGAGTAATCTAATTGTAAGAAGACATACAGTGGAAATTCTCTCCCTCAGCACAGAAGATAAGTAGGAAAATAAAACTCTATTGTTATAGTGGAATTTAAGTGGTAACTTAGAAAAGGTGCATTTCCTTTAGCACTGCTTCTCTTCACTTGATTGATCACTTGACATCACTTTCTGCTTTAAAATATTCTCTGTCAGTGTCCGTATCTTACTCAATAACAACAAAAACAACAGAAGAATCAAAGCTGAACACACTGATGGACGTCACAATGACACTGGGTGTGGCACGAAGTCTGCCGGTCTCGAGCGTCCCTCTTCCTTCCCTGCCTCGCCCCACCTTCCTCCTCCCTCCCCTCACTGGACGTCCTCGTGTCCAGAGCCGGAGAGAGAGACAATCACTCAGTCCCAACATCTCCACCCTCTGCCAGACAACCGGGCTGAGAGCTGAGAGCACATTGATCCCTGCAACACCCTCCTGAGAGCACAGAAAGCCTCTCCCTGCATACATAAGAGCGCTTCAATAAAACATCCTGAGCTTCTCGCTCTTACATCATCAGCTCACTGACATGAATAATATATCCTGTGACACCTCGCTGGACACGCTGCCCAGGTTCTGCCGCTGCTCGTGTAAATTTATTTGTCATGGCTTACAGGGGAAAAGGAAAGCGTGTGAAGACCAAAACACAGGCTGGTAATCACAAACAGAGCCAGCGGTGTGTCATAGCGGCTGAGGAGATAATCTATTATTGATGAGTAATGTGGAGTCCTTCCGGTAAACCCGAGCATATCTCTCATCCCAGCTCTTTCCTAGAATAGCTTAGATAGCTTTCCATTTGCAAAGACGTGACCTCAGCAGACTTCAGAGCGTGGCTCATGCCACAGCGTGGAGGTGGCAGGAGCAGAGGAGCGTGGACCCTCGGCCAATTCAAGACAGGCAATAAAGTTTAGACAATGTAAAATCTATCAGTAACTATGCTTTAAAGGACAGAGGATGATGTGAAACCAGCGTGAGGTGTCCATAGACCGTCCACGTCTTCCTTTCCCTAATACACAAACATCACAACAGTATTTCACCATACAGAGACATAAATAATCAATGAACTGCAGCACCATGAAACATTAGCTAGTAGCTGCCATCCTTAGCCACAGCAGGAGCTTAGCACTGCTCTTCCTGTCATGAAGCTGTTTCTTTACCTCATCTTTCTTTGCAGGTCTTCGCTCATTTTGTTGGTATTTTTAGGGCGAAACGTAATCAAGACACTGTAATAATCTTACACCTCCCACGCCGACAATACGCAAATAAACCAGTATAACCACTGAAAACACCACAGTTTGAACAGGACATAAGCTAAGTGTTAGCCGGCAGGGACGCTTCATACTTTCAATTTCAGCACCTGCATTGCGGACAGCACCCCAAACCCACATTTCTCATTAAACCGCTGCTGGTCCTGGACCATCACGACTTCCCCCAAACGCTCCTGTCAAGCTTCAGACCGCGATCACATCCAGGACGTGACCTTCTTTATCATATCAAACAAAACGACAGAGGTCATAACCGACCTGAAAACGTCTCCCTTCCCTGCCTGTTTATGACCTGATGTGCTGGTGGATGCCATCACTGCATTCCGTCCGGTCATCACAAAGGCTGTCCTTGCAGCTAATGTTATGTGCTGCTGCTGTCCAGTTTCAGGAACCGCAAACAAGCTAGCTCCGACACACGCAATGGGGTCACACCAAACTCCCTTTACAATCCGCCACCAAAATAATAGCCTGCGATAAAAAAATAGGAAATGATCCGATTGTGCAATATAAAATACGTTTTTCGGCACTGTGGAGGTGTTCTGGTAAATTCGGCGTACGTCGTATCCACCAAACAGTGTTTATTTTCAATAAAAGTCCAGGGTTTAGCCAAATTGGCCACATTTACTGTGGTGTTTTTCAACGATTTAAGATATTACAGAGAAACAAACAGTCGACCCACTGTGACGGTTAAATGTCAGTGAAGTCAGCCTGCTTGGACGGATGCCGGATTGAAAAATGTGGGTTAAAATGCGCAATAATAAGCTGTAAGACGTTTATACGTAACCGAAGAGATATCAAAAGTGGGGTTTTAATGAAAGCATCTCTCCATAATGTTACAGAGGAAGTACGTATGAGGTTTTAATTAAGCTAGCCTAGCTGAGCAGCTAACGAGGCTACAGCCGCACGGTGTCTTGTGGTCAGCTTACCTTACGGCTAAAAATACGCGGCCGTCGAATATCTTGCAAGCGGTTGTGAATCGTCGTTGAACGGACCGGCCACACCGGCTAAGTGCGTCCTGCCTTACGGGGCATGTCGGTGATGCTGTCAGGGGCTCGCCTCGGTCGGGTGAGAGGGGAGGGCGGCTGTGTCAGTTCCCTATCATCTCCCTGAGCTACGAGACAAAATAAAGCGATGCATCATGGGAAACCAGGGGGAGATACAGCTAGCTTGAAGAATGTCAATCACGATGGTTTCTAATGGTGTCACTCAGCATTAGCAATGGGAATAAGAACTTAAGCTCGATAAAGCACAGTATAAAACGTTTTCACTCACCTTGTGGGACATGAGACGTTGAAGCGGCGGTTGTCAGGGACGTGCGACAGTTTTTAGTCACCAGCGTCATCACCATAGCAACAGAATCTGTCACCTGTTCCACGGTGACGCACTCTCGCCATCTAGCGGCAGGTTCGTAGTATAGCACCCCCGCAATCAGTGACACAGCTGATGATTTCTTCTTCTACTACACCGTCTTTAGGTGTCAGGTTTAATGTGCGTCATGTGCCAAACGGCCAGGCTGACGTACATTAATGGAGGCAGATGATGAGAGCTGCTGGAAGGACGGAGTGCAGCTGATGGACAGCAGAGGGGAGTGTTGTCCTTCAGTGGTAGATTAGTACAGCAGCACGCTGTGATCACTCATCCACAGGTCACTTTTTATTTTCAGGTCTCACAGTGATCAGTCCTCTGATATTCAGTGCTTCAGTTTTCCATAATAATCTTTCTTTCTTCTTATGCATATGAGACATTCAGTTGAACCTTTTCTCTGTTCTCTCATGGTCTCCTGTCATTGGGAATTCCATGCCAAACATGGATCTGATCTGAACAGATTTCACTATAATAAAACAATTAAATATTCAGCAACACATGCATATAGATGATTATGAGAATAATATTCAGGTAAAGACAAAGCTAGACTTTAGACTGCTTCTTTATTGATCCCAATTTGGGAAATTATTTTGTTGCAGTAGCAATTAAACATGCAGACAAACACAGAATGTATACAACAATATTTTAAAAGTAACAAAAAAGGTAGGCGAGTATGTAAATATAATTGGCACCAACTTTGTTTATGCTAGACTGCAAACAAGTGTTGGGCTTATCAGCTGTCAATGTGGGAAACTGTCCTTTAGAGACTTTATTTAGAAATGATTTGAGGAGTCCTGACAGAGTGCTGCCTGTCACTGAGGAACAGAAGTGGCAGCAGTTAATGAATAAACCAGATGGCAATAAATTAAAAGCCTTATCAAACAGAACTTTATGGCCAGCGTGATTTGTCAGGATGGAATCAGCATCAAAGTGCATTTGGCAGATTTAGGTGTTGTGTTGCTTCCTTAGTGAGAGAAACATGTAGAAACTGGTTGATATAAATTTAAATTTCATGGTATTTTTATGTTGTCATATTTGTTTGCTGTGAGCAAATGCATTAATATTTATTTTGCAGATGAATTAATTGTGTGTGTGTCTGTTCCAATCTACACTGCTATTTTTAAATACTCTGTTAAATTTCTTTTATTATATTATATGCATTTCATTTGTTTTGTCAAACCGTAGTTATGATTAACACAGTTTTCCAGAGGAATTATTAAACTTTATCTAATCTTAAGTGATATCAGCACTCTCGAGTTTACAGTCTGTGGTATGAAAACTTGGGAAACAGTAGTCTTTTCATACTGACCCATAATATCACCTTAAATTATTTCTGGCATGAGGAATTCCTCGGTGACATGGCTACTGCGTAAAACGATACCAACCAAAAACAAAAGCATCAATTTTCATTCCCAAACTGAGAAAGAGTCTCACATGTGAAAAGAAAATATCTGGTGGAGTAAATGGAATTATTGTCCACCTCTAGAAGTGTTATTTTTTGGAAGCAGCCTTTAATCTCTCCCTGGCTTTGGCATGTTTGTGATAGGGATTAAATTCTTCTCATTTCTTTATTTTTAGTGTTCCTGGCACACTTCCCAGCTGCCTGCAGAAAGCAACCAGTGCAGGAGGAGGTAAGTAATCCTCACCCAGGCAGAAGCGAGGTGAAAATAACTCCCCAACAGAGACCCATACCTTCCGTGTGATTTGTTTTACTTGCACGCTGCTAGAGATCTCCATATATCATAACAGGTAGTAAAGAAGCTCAATGAGAGAAATGAAGCAAATAAAACGAGCCGGATTGACGTTGGACTCCTCCTGTGAGTCTAACCAGCTTACAGGCGTTGTTTTTTTGGCCTCTGCCTGCGGGCGATCCGGTGCTGGGAAGCATCCAGCTGAGAAATGTCCTTCATACAAGCTGACCAAAGCTCCTCTCCCACCTGAGGTGTCCACAGTGGGATTTCCTTTCACAGCCCGGCAGGCCTCATAAATGCGCCTGTGATTTACGGCTGAGTGCATCTGTAGACTGATATTCTGTTTTTATGAAGAAAGTGAGGAAATGCATTCTTTCACAGCCATGTACTCAAACTTGTTCCATGTGATGCTGCACAGTGGCGAGGCTGCTGGGCCCGGGCCCAACACGTCATATTTCATACTGCAGGAGACGTAAGAAGAGTGAACTACTTAGTTTTTCTTACAATTTCAAGCCGTCAGTCACACATCAACTAGTGTCAGAAACTAATTTATATCACTCGTGGATGTGTCTCATTGGTGTAGTTGTGAACAGATAGTGCAGGTCCGTGTCAAATTTGTGGATTTACAAATGAAATCCGCGCACATGGCAGCCGGTCTCAAATGGCACAGTTTTACTGCCCCTGCTCTGACAAGCTGCCAACGCCAACACTTCTCAGGTTGTAATAGTTTTACAGTTATTATATTGAGGTTGGCAAGCAAAGCGCCTCTAAACTCAGAAAACCTAATTTAATTTTCCAAGACCTTTTTTTATTTGTCTGTCCAGAGAAAGTTATAATCGCTCGACTGTTGAACTGAATGTGTCGTTTATGTGGAAACATCAAAGTGAGCCGCTGACAGTGCGATGGCATTAACCTATTTCAGCTTTATAATAGTGCATTTAATACTGCATATACTGTATCATACTGTGAAATACAAGTGGGAAACATTTCAACCTTAGCTGAATAATTTCTTTTTCAAAGAATTTGCCGCCATAAGACTCCCTGTAGTCTTACAGACTTCAGTGTAACCACCCTCACATACAGACACGGGGCTGCAGCCTCCTCGCTGAGCTGCTCGTCATGTTTCAGACAGATGTTGAGTCTATAACAGACGTTTGAATCTTCTCTCTGTCAGATAGTAAATGGACCCCGAGACTTCTCTATTTTGATTTGCTCTGTGCTTGTGTGGTATGGAAAGTATTTGTCCTTTCGAGTCCTCACACAGTATCTACAGTATGAACGCCAGTAGCATCTGGATTTTATATGAGGCCATTTGAAAATAAAGGGGCCAGAATTTGTGAAATGAGCACTTAAAGTAAAGGTTATTTCAACAAAAATCAGCTTCTCTGACACAGTTTGGAGCCTCCCAATTAATTCATGACAAATTTATGAGCTGACAAAACATAGGTGAACACAGAGGGGAAATTATAGGCAGCATGTTACATAGGGCCCACATGGAAAGCCCTGTATGGAATCACTGCACCAGCACTGCCAAATGTGTCTGCCCTTATTCTGGTAATGAGGGCGGACTGCAGGAAATCATGCTTTCTATGCATCTTTTTTTTACAGTCCAGGGCAAGCAGTGCGCTCAATGCCATTAAAAGTGACACTTTAATTACTGGTGGTTAATGGACCACTAACACCAGACTTTGAAGTGGCTATAAGCTAAGGTGCCCGCACAGCCCGCCTCAGCAGGAAAAATGTGTGCCATAGTGGAATCCTCCCACACATACTGGTGCAAGACACACTGCGATAAGACACATAACTCAGTTTAAATGAGCTAATGAGACAGAAAACATGAGGGCTCGCAGGACAAATCAAAGCAGAGCAATTATGGCAATAAGCTTTGAGTATTCTTTCTGAAAGTCCAGATGTTTTGCCAATTAAAATAACAGTTTAGAGAATACAGGAGAATTTAGAGTAAAGTAAGTACATGTCGTTTGTGATGCTGACGCTGTTGTGGGAGACCATTAATATGCAGACGGGTGAGCCTAACAGTGATCCTTGAGACACACCCACTCATATGTGAGAGAGTTTGAACACGCTGAAGTAGGAGGTTTTTCTTCCACCTGAATATTTTTTTTGCAAATAAATGCCTGTAGATGACAACATCTGGGACTTATCAGCTGGAAAACACACTGGGAATACAGAATGAAGCTGCTAATAATACAACAGAAACTGAACATTTTCATGTTTTCTCTAATGGCATAATTAGGCACCCCCAAAGAAAAACAATTTATGATATTGTTTACATAAATACCTATATTTATATTCATGAAATCTACACTTTGGCCATCTATATTCATTCATTCAGTTAAGGTATCTATACCTCTATTGTAGCTATATATGTTTATATTGAAGCAATTTACTCTTTTTATCACTTCAAATTATGTGTAATGTCCCTATTAGCATTGAAATCCTTGATTTGAAGTGCCTGGAGCTGTGAATACTCATGTTCTGCGTGTTCAGAATTTCATTGGCTATTTGAAGAGTCAGTCATCTACAAACTCGGTTACGATTGGCTCAGTCTTCAGAGGGAAGATGAGAAGGAGGCCCTTCTGTTCAACTCAGACTGCTCTGGTTGCTAGGCCTTATGTTGCAGATCGTGATTGGTCAAGACAGGTGTCATTTGAAATCTTTGTATGAATTTCCAGTAGTTGTGAAGGGGAATGTATGAAAAAGACAGGCAGAAGACGAGCACATAGGCGGCTAAGAGGCTCTAGCTTTAAAGTTAGCCAACAAACTAGCTACTAGCTAACTTAAATGGATTCAGCTGTAAGTGTGTTTCATCGTGTGTGCCTATAATGAGACTACATCATTAAAACTAAGTGGGGAAACTGTTCAGCTTTGCCTCGTTATGCTGCTTTGAGCCACTGGCTAACAAGAAGTAATTTGTCAGTTAAAAAAAAAAACATCTTTCCACTCACCTGCACTTCCTGTTCATTTCATATTAAAGTGCATCATTCACCTAAACACACTGCATCCTGGTAGATAAATATGAAGACATCTATGTTAGAGCTTTAAATTCATTGATTTTAAATGACAGAGTTTAGAAAGGACATTGAATTTGACCAACCAGTACCTGAATTATTAGCAGAATTATACCTCTGAATAGTCCAGTATCATCCTGAACTAACTCATGCTTCAGGTTAGCTTGAGTTGTAAGGTTATGTGCAAACCCTTCAGTGGTTTGTGGTGGACACTCTCTTCTTGGATTATCACACTTTGGTCGACAACCAGCAGAGAAGCTGAAGCAGACATGCCTGTCCTGGATTCAGAGCAGTCATAAAATCCTCCAGGCTCCTATTTCAACCACCTCAGCCATCCGCTGTGCACCACCATAATCACTGCTCTGAGATACAGCTCAAAGAATCTGTGTTTCCAGAGAAATAAGACACTGGTTGTAGGTTTTCCCTGTTTTCAATAGAAATAATTCATCCCCGTGTCTAGTCACAATAAGGATGAGCATTCTGCTGACTGCTTCATTTCATGGGCCCACGTTTATCCATCTTCAAACCGCGGCTTGAGCTGAAGGAATCTTTGAACGCTCGGTGTTCAAAAGCAGAGTGAAATATAATCCATGGAACTTTGGCCACCAGCAGTGCCAGATAATGCATGTGTAGACTACCTAACTTTGAAAAGCTCACAGAAGCTCTGAAACGCTTTTTTTCTGAAATGTCGATGTGGCCTCGGAGAGAGGATTCTGCACATGCGCATGTGTGTAATATGGCTGTGACTCCTGTGGAAAGCAACGCGGTGGCTTTGGCACTCTTAAATCCTGCTGTGAGTTCTGGAAATGGAGGTTTTTTTCTGCTGGGGGTCCGAGTGGCAGTTTAATCCCGGTAGTGATGGAAGCCTCTAAAATGTACTCTAACCCGGCCCTAAAACACCGGTCGCTAAGCTCTCCCACTTAGACTGCAAAAGCTGAAAAAGTCCAAATGCTGAAGAGGGACCCATGAACCCTGTTCCCAACACCTCAAGAGCAATCTGACATTTTGGGAAATACACTTATTAGCTTTCTTGGCAAGAGTTAGATGAGAAGGATGGTACGACTCTCTGAGCTGTCCAGTAAATATGAGGATGCAGCTAGCACTGTTAGCTTATAGCTTAGCTTAGCACAAGCAAGCACGGCCTACAAATCACCAGGACACATCTTGTTTGTTAAGCAGAAGAAAACACAGAATATTGCTTATTTTTTTGCAGTTTTAAGCGGATTTATTTAACTTTGGATCCAACTGGGCTGGCTGTTTTCCCCTGTTTTTCTTTATGCTAGGCTAAGCTAACTGTAACTGTAAGTGAATCCTTTTCCTTGAATCTCGATGGACGCTGATGGACGTCCTTGAAGTCTTAAGTTGCTGCAATCTCAAAATCTGCAGTGAAATAAGGCAGTATTGTTAGATTATAATTTTTGTACTGCGTTGACAGAAATGTTTGTGAAACTTGCTTCAGTTTGCGTTTTGAGAGCACTGTATGCGCTTATTGCTCCTGCCCGACCCAGGTATGTTCAGCTTCAGCTCCTCTTTCCAGAGTGTGGAGCTAGCGGGTGCTGGGTACATGCTGAAGGATCAAATGCTGTAAATAAACACTGGCTGCTGTTTATACATCTCACATATGGATTTTAGTGCCTGTGTGATCTCCAAAGGCCTTGGGCTCGCTCCAGTCCAACTGGGCGACTCATCCTTTAGCGCGGGATTCCAAATAAAACAGAGCTGCCTCGCCAAGCAAAACCCACTACAGAGCTATTTTCCACCATCTGTGTGGCCAGACAAAATACAAGGAAACTGTTTCAGCCCCGAGGCCTTTCCAGATCAAGAAACATTAGATCAGTCAGATTGACGAAAGGGCCTAATCAACACACTGTCAAGGCCCTTCCTAAAGTTGTCCGCTTCCTCTGTGGGGGTAAATGAAAAGCTTCACCTAACCCCGCGCCTCTCCCAGCAGGAGGCTGCTTCACAGGCTCAGCACACCCCACCCAGTCTGCACCACCTTCCTGAAGTGAAAACATTTGCTTTTAACCAGGGTCTTTTATTTCTTCCCGCCGTTTGACACATTCAGCCATGTTGACAACATCCTGAGTTCCCACATTGGTTCAAGACCGCCTGCTTGCCAGATATTCTCCTTCACACTGGTGCTGTGTTCACCTGTTACCAATGTCTCCCAGAGTCCTCCAGCTGCTCTCTGCCGGACTGCTGTCCTTTTAGACGTCTACAACGGGGATGTGTCCCCTGCATGTGGCTGCAGAGACAGGGTCCTCAGGGCCTCATGGAGAGACTGCACTTGACTATCCTCTTTCAAAGAGGACTGAAGAGGACCACAAAACACCCAAGCCCAGCTGCCTCGATGGAAACTCAACACCAGCTGGACTCTGCGAGACCAGTCAGCACAGGAAAGCCACGGATTACGGCGCCCACTGCCACACCATCTTCAGTAACGCCACTGTCTCTCTTGGCTGCCAGTCCACCCTTTTAAAGGTCTAAGATGGAAGAAATTGAACAATTATAAAGAGGAGAACCAGCATTGAGTGCATTTTTTAATTAACATTGTTGTTACTGTTCCACCCACAGATCTTGTCTAACTTTGATTGTTGAGCTACTATTCTATAAATTTCAAGCCGTGCTTTAACAAGCCATGCAAACACAAGGCCGTGCTGATGAGTCCTCCAGTGCATATTCTGCTGTTTAGTGGCAAAAGCGATTGAGTTTCATTTCAGGAAATTCTTTCCACGCTGTATTTTCATTCAGGCAGGGGCACAGCTCTGCCTCGAGCTCCATGACAGGCCTGCTCCACTGCCCCAGAGTGTGCAATGAAAAGAGTCTTTATCTGCCACTCACTCAAACCCATTACCATGAACGACACCTTGCCAGAAACACTTGGAGTTTTTATTACTCAAGAAGACAATCAGCAGCTTGAATGGGGCGTGTACCCACCTGCTGCCCTGAAAAATACATGCCTTTTCTTGAATTGAATGCATTTTCTGTGCATTTTCACCTCTTAAAGTGCTCTGATTTTGAGTCTGCTGACACATGCAGTAGTTCCATATTGACTGTAATTTTCCTGGAGCATCACACTGACCAACACACCTTGACATAAATCACCCCTTCGACTGTTCCTGCAGGAATGCAGCTCTTAATGAATCAAGTGCTTGGCAGCGTCCACAGTCACAGGCTTTGATAACAGCAGCAAACATCAGATGTCTCACACCTCTAAATACTCTGCAGCAATGTAATGAACACAATGGTTCACCTGGGTGACACTGGTGCAGAATCACATTGAGTCCAAAAAGGTCGAGCTGACACGTGGCTCAAGGACAACAGGACGTGCCATATGGTGTGAATCAGCACTGTGAGACAAACCGTGGACTGTGCAGCACATGTCACTCCACAAAAGCCTAAAACTGTGATTGTCTGTGACCAGAAGTCTGCTGGTGCAGCGTGTGATGAAGGAAATCGTACTGACGAGCGTGACGTGCATGAAATGAATTGCAAAAACTTGATGGAGGGAAAAATTGGAGCTGGGGTTGTGTAAACTCAGCTCTGTGTGTGCTGTCGACTCACTGCTGAGGGAGCAGCTGGTGAGCCGTCAAGGCGAAGTGAACGGGGCAGGAACAACAACACGCCGCCTGCAGCCTCTGCACCCACAAATGGTAATTACTTAGTAAAGGGGACAAGGCTGGACCAAAAGGCTGATTTGCACATCTATTTTTCAGATTGTATTTATTTCAGAGGGCTAACAAGAGGAGTGTTTGAGGATCTTACAGCTTTAATTTCATTTGTAGGGTGTTTATTTGAGAGTTGCAGATCACAATGCTGTACGAATGTACCCCTGTATTTAATTATAGCTAATTATAGAAGTGAAAGCTTGCAGTCTTTTTTCTTTTTTTTAACATGATACTTCAACAATTTGCAAAATTCACTTTCTTGCAGAGATTTAGATCAGACACCTGGTTAGCTTAAGACTTAAAAACAGCCCATGGAACCAAGACTAAGTGAGGTTGATGAAGATCTCATCTTGGACCTTCAGCCAGACAGCTGAAATCCTGGTCAATCGAAGCACAACAATACATTAAATACAGTTAGTTCCCAGCTTGAACCAGCTTCCTAATATGTTCAACAAACGGTCTCCGGATCTCAAGAAACTTGAGGTCAGGCTGAATTTCTTAAAGGACACAAATCCAGGTCATTTCACCGATTTTAAAACAAGGAGGGGAAACTTATTTCCAGCCTCTCAGAATCACCATTTCTGCTATAAACACACCAAACACAAGGGCTTGGGAGTCAAAGAGTGGTTAAAGTGAGGTTCGGGGATTAGCTGTCTGCTGTGTGTTTCACTGTACAAATGAAAAATGCCATCCCAGAATCCTCTGCTACCTGTGCTGCAGGTAGCAGAGACAGAAGGAGAGATTCTGTTGAGTTTGCTCTTGGAAAAGTGCGGCCGATGGACGACTTTGAGCTGAGTGAGTCAGCAGTGGAGCATTGATAGAACATGCTTTGATCCCAGCTAATCCCTTCTCCCATAACTCATCTGAAATCTCCTCAGCAGTGCCTTTAATCCACGCCTGTTTAACGTGGAGAGAGGGGGCTGACAGAGCAAAAAGACCAGCAGACGGTGGGATTAGATGTTTGGAGGCGTGGATTCTAGCTGTAAAGGTCAAATGTTGTTTGGGTGTCATATTGAAGTGAAGCAGAGACTTCCTGACAAAATGTAGAATATACAGAAAAAGTGATGAGGAGGGAGATCAGACCTCACCTGAAGATGATGATGTAGAGATCCTCAACAGTTCTTATCTGACCAGTGTGAAAAGGGACCATCTGATTGGTTTTACAGAGTTATGGGCCTGACTATTTCTTGGCCAGGATCAGTAACTTCCTGGAGTGTCCGCTGGCTGCCTGGCACATAACCCTCTGTAAAATAACAAGTTGTCATCTTAACTGTTTTTGTATGGATTAAACAAACACAATATAACACATTAATTAGTGAGTTTTAGAGGCAGTGGTAGGTGGATTTTGTTTCCTTGGGACGAAGCCAGACTTGCCGTTTCCCCTCGGTTCCAGTCTCTATGCTACAGTATAGCCAAGCTAACCAGCCGCTGGCTCGAGCTTCATATTTACCACACAGATATGAGATCTCCTCATTTTACTCTTGGCAAGAAAGCGAATCGTTCCAAGATGTCAAACTGTTCCTTTAAGACTTTTTGGCAAAAATTTGTCAAAGACAAACGGAGCGAATACTGGCACAAAATCTTTGCATTCAGCGGTTTTCCACTCCAGAACATCAGCCTCGGCTTTCAAACGTCTGCAGGTTGCAGGTGAGGCGGACAGAGGGAGAAAATGGGGGAAGCTGCACGGCGCTGAGGGTAAAGCAAGGCGGTGTGTTTGTGCACATTCCTGGACGCCACAGCGCCGGTTGGCAGGTCGTCCTCCTGTTAGCTCTCCCAGCTCCACGTGTTTATGTCTTGGGTTTCTCTCCTCCCTCCCTCTCCAAATATTTTCTAATGCCACTGAAGAATGTTGGAGTGTTGTTGGAGAAGTGGAGTGGTCGTATCCAATGAGCAGGAGCGTTGTTTCTGCTTTCAGCTTATACTTAACTCAGCCAAGCCTCCTTCTCATCCTAATCCCTCTGAATGATCAAGTGTTTGAGCGAGGCTTCTTCTTAATTGTCTTGGTGTAACACACACACTGCACACGACAAACGTAAGGCTGCACGGTAGCATAAATGTAAATAAATGCCATGATTTATTTCGCTAACTCGCCGAGACGTATTTGCTTCTGGATTAACTTGAATGACTTCTTTGTTGAGTTGAAGAATGTTGGCTAAAAATAAAGCTGTGGTGTAATGGAGGGTTTCTGTGGCCCCGTCGGTTCTGCTGCCGGTGGGCTCAGAGTGGGTCTGCAGGGCCTCTGACTCTTTAATTCAGCCCACATATATTCCTGCATTTTCCACACATAAATAAACAGAAACCACACAGCCTGGCCACGACGTGACAAGGAAGGTGTAAACTGCACAGCCTCCATGTAGGAACAGAGCGTCACTCCCGTTAGATGAAGACGTGCTGATTGTATAAATCACTGTTAAAGGAATAGTCAAGAGGCAAATAGCCTAGCTTAGCATAAAGCCTGGGAAACAGCTAGCCTCGCTCCGGCTGAAGTATGGAGTCCTGAAGGCTTGGCATCGCTGTTTGGGTTCCAGGAACCAGCAGAGACTTCAGGGAGTCACTTGCCAAGAAAAAAGTTATCGGCACAAAACTACACGTAAAACCATGACCTGCTCTTTTTACATTCCTACAAATCACAAACCCGAGATATGATGTGTTAATTTGTAAGTTTTAGACGGTGGACGGTGTATTTTTGGAGTGAGCCAGGCTACCTGCTTCCAGTCTTTACACGAAGTTATGCTAATTGTCACTTAGCTTAACGCTAATGCAGATATGAGTGTGATATCAGTCTCTCCTCAGCAAGAAAGCAAACCTACATTTCCCAAACTGTTAAGCAGTTCTTTCAGCAGCTAACCGCTAGTAACCTTTAAGTGATTTGGTATCTAGGTTAAATAATAACATGGTTTGCTGGGCTTTGCAAACAGATAGGAAGTAGAGAAAACAGCTCATCTGGCTCAAAACCAGGCTGCCAGCACTCCTCAAGTTCAGTGATTAACACTTTATAATTTATTTGACAAAAAATTGACCAAAATCAACCAGCGTTGTGTGTTGGACCTTTCCTCAGCCGGGCGGAGTCACTTTCTGGAGTCATCCTCCTGTTCCTTTAACTGGCGTCTGGTGTGAGCAAATATCTCTACAGCAATGATTATCCAGTTTGCCGTCGAAGGCAGTGACAGGCTGGACGTGTCCAGAATCAATTAAACTCAGCCACAGATAGTGTTTAAGAATTCAAAACCTCAAGTTGGACTATAAAGCATGCAGCTCCGTTGTCCTCTGTAGCCCTTTCGAAACTTTAAAATAAGCCTTCAGTGGCATTATGGGCCATTTTCTGACCTTACTGCATTGTCATTACAGGAAAGGCATCAAATAAAAAGTCGTTCTACTTCAGATTTACATTTAAAAACCTCAAGAAAACAGAAAGATGCTGAAAGATTTTGCTGCTCAGTATCACTAGATTTAAAGTATTTGAGACAGGCTGGATTCTTTTGTGATGCATGAAGTCTGAATGTGAGAGGCTTTATTTCAAAGAGTCAGCAGATTTCCTGTCCTCAGACATGTTTCCGTCTGTCCCACAGTTGGTCTGTCTCCTCTGAACCACCGGAGGCGGAGAGGACACATCTGCTGCAGCCGTGCAGACTGACGATTCCTGCAGGTAAACTCACTTATTACTGCTCTGAAAATGAGGGGCTGCGGCCGCCGACGGGGACGCGCTGCGCACACGTGTCTGACAAACAAGGCCTCAACAGGACGCCGGATTTAAGACCTGTGAAATTGAGGGTGATGTGATTTGTGTGTTCAGCTGGCACTTTAGATCCAGATATTTGGCAAATTTCTCGTTGCAGTGAACAGATCGAGGATTGAAGGGTGCCTGCTCTGGACTGCTTCAGGTGCCGCCAACATCCCAGAGTGGGATATTTACTTTTCACTCTGAAACTGAAGCTAATATCCAACACCAACCTGCGTATTCAGCAGGTGTTTGCTCAGGTGAACAAGCCCTAATTTTCTGCTTATTCAGGGGTTTACTGAAAACATTATAGAGCTATCATCCTTTAAAAGCTGTGATTCAGAGTTAACAGCTCACACAAAACAGACCCTGCAAAGAAAGTCAGGCTCATGTGCTGCAGATGCAGGAAATATTTGGTGGCTCTAACTCTTCGTCTCCATTTGAGGCCTAATTATCCTGCACGGCAGACTGGTGAGCTGTTGTATTAATAGGTGCATCCCCACGTGTTCTTTGTTGATGCAACACAATCATCTGTATTTTTGAAATAAAAGCTCCTCAATCAACAAGCCGTTATAAACTCCTTTAATGAACCACTTTACAGGAGTTTCCCTTTACAAGTTTCCCTCAGTGAAAAGAGATGTTGAGTCTGGCCTATACGTCCAAACACGGGGGAAAAAGTCCCACAGAAATAAAGAAATGTTTTATGGGAACAAGTAAATTCATAACATGCAAACTGTCAGGGACATTTTCCACCGTAAACATGAGCCACACAGGAAAGTGCAAATGAGCAACAAAACAGCTGTTAAAGTTTACAGGCCTGCAGCAATTAATCCAGACATTAAAGGAGCAAAACTTTGAAGACGCTGTTTACTTGAAGCCTTACATGACAGCTAATCCTGTGAGAACAAGGCAGACATGGGGGAGAGACAGTGGGGGCATATCTGAGATCACAAACTTTCAGACAATGTGAGTAAAGTTGTAAAAACATTTAGCCTGCACACTGAGGTAAATCCCCAATAAACTTGTGCCAATCAAGACAGCGGCACACAATGCCAGACTTACCAAGGAGCGACTCAGGTTTCCTCCCATGCCGGCTCTTTAAACACAGGATGCAGACCAAGACTTTTGCCCCTGATTCATAGACGTGTGCTTGTTGGCCAAAGAAAAACAAGTGAGATTTAAAATCTGTCTGTGCCACCGGTGGGTCAGAGCTTTTACGTTTCCTCTCAGTGGGTACAAACATTCATGACCCCCGCTGACTCCCGTTTTTTCCTTTTCTTTGAGAAAAATGTCTCAGCACTCGTGCAGACGTTCACGTTCCCTTCAGGGTGAATTGTAGTAGCTTTCCATCCAGAACTGGAGGCCACTCGTCCAGCTTCATGACCAAATACCTGCAACAATAATGACATTCCCGTCAGCTGTGCTTTGTGTTTAGTGCTCAAACTGAGACGTTTAACATGGCAAACATTATACCTGTTAAACATCAGCATGTTAGCCTGAGTCTTTAGCTCAAAGGCCCACCGTGCCGAGTTCAGCCTCACGGAGACACCGACAGCTGCAGACGCTGAGTCTTTTTCAATAATTATTCCATTTGGGGAGAAGATTTGGAAATGTGGACTTCACTTCAAAGCAAGTTAGAAGTGCTTGTTTCTTCTCAGTAAACTTATATTTAATTCTCATAATTATTTTTCCTCCACTCATTCTCTGGCTGGAATAAAAAGAAGTGAATTAGCAGAGAGCTTTCCATCTCTTCTTGGCTGTAATAGAAGCCTCCTGTTCTGAGAAAGGCTCCGCATCCATGAATGCAGAAACCTTTGACGTAAAATAACACCCCGCTCCCTCCAGACATGCCTACACACACTCAAAACCACACAGGCTTTGGCATCGCCTTGTCTGCATTGAGTTGTTAGATTGCTGAGTCACAGACAGCTATAGGCTCTGAGCTATAAAGAGCCATAGCCGAGAACATAAACTGCTGGATGCAAATAAGGTTGTAAAATATACCGGCTCTGCAGTCTTGGCTTTGTTCTGAGTCAGACAAACAGGACAGGACCACCGCAGACAAGTTCAGCAGCAACAAATCTATATGCTTTACTCACATGTGTATAAAGCACATAAGCACAGTGAGCGGCATCAGTCTTTGTGTAATCTGCACCCGTGGCGAAGGCACAAAGGACAGAAAAAGCTGGTCACAGAGACTTTCTTGTGCATAAAAAGTGGCCTACTATTCCAGTTTAAATTCAGGTTTGCAGGGTGACGCCGCTCCAGCTCTCCCCTGCTTTTCCTCCCCCTGTATGTTTGTACAGGTGCACGCGTGATGTATGTGCTGCAGCCACTGTGTGACTGAGCACTGACCCACTTCCAGCGTTTGGCAGGCTGGCACTGCGTCCTCTGTCCTGAACAGAGAGACCGTGAGGCCGAGCAACAAACAGCCCTCTGTCACGGCGAGGAGCTGCACTCAGTTTTAATGGCCCTTCACTCGCTTCGGGCTCTTTAATTAACTGAATTTCACAATTTTTCACAGATTTTTCAAGTCACGTGTATTTTTATAGTTACTGTACATGTCTGCATGGGACACATGTCCCATTTGAAATTTGAACACAAGCCTCAGTTATTGTCCCATAGCAGCACAGCTATTATAATTAACACGCTGGCCATGCTGCTGACCCACCACCAGCTTTAACCAAGCGTTTAACAGCAGGAAGTGTGTCAAAGCACCGTCAGAGTGGCAGAAACAATCGGCGTAGCAGCCATCAGGGTGAGAGGGGCCTGATGGGATAAAGAGAGCCGGGCTCAATGTCTGTCAGGAGCGTAATTAAACCTGAACTTCAGGGTTAGCTAACATTAGCTCCCGTGCCAATTCAAGCATATTAAAAACTGGACCGTCAACAGGCGAGCGAGTCCACATGTGGTCCTCACGCTGACTCCCATTCTTCAGAGCGGCGCTCCCCCACTACGTACCATTACACGCTTGACTGTTGTGATTAGAGTTAACCAACGTGAAGGAGGCTCAAGGCATTGGCATATTTCAAAGTTGTGAAATAATAACATTATCATTCATACATTGTAATATCAACACAGAAAGTAGGGCAGAGATGTGGATTTAACTGGCAGTGTGTGTTTATCATGGCAGCGCTGGAGAGAACAGATCTGCTTTGAGGGATGTCCTGAACCTCCTGCTCGCTGGACCCTCACTTAAAATCTTGCACATTTTATTTGCAGCTTAAATATGTTTGGCTCAAAATGATGTGATAGACTTTTGTTGCACTGTAATCAGTGAATTTCTCTGTACCAGAACCCAAACAGGCCACTAGATGTCTCCTGTCACTGCTCACAAACACTGAGCTTCAGGCTGGAGCTCTGCGTTGGTGTGATGAGCTGCACTACAGTAACAGCAGAGTAACCAGCAGACTAACACGATCACTGCGTGCCAAGCATTGCACCGTGCAGCCAAAGACAGCAGATATGCCTCCACATGCAGCTAATATACTGAAGTGGAAACGTGGTGAATGTAGTCAACTCTGAAACAGGTTGTCATCACCACAACCAAAAAAGGTCTTGACAAGAGTGTGTCACGGTGAAACAGGCGTTCTGTGTCCAATAAAGACGACTGGAAGTTGGATGAACAAGCGTCAAACACAAAAGCAAACAGCTTCAGACTTTTCTGGCCGCCCCCCTTCATTTTTTTGGACGCTGCAGTTTATTTTTTGTCCATCTCTTACTGGCAGCAGGAGCTCTTTGCTGCAGGGGGACTATTTTAGGGCCCCTGAGACTTTATGAGCCTTGGGCCACAGATTCAGCCACACAGAGCCTCTTCTGTGAGCGAGAGGAAGCTCGGAGACAGACACGACGGACGCTGGCTGACGAAACAATGAAAACATTAAAGCAGGTCGAAACGACATTGCAAACAGGAACATTCAAAGCACGTTCTGTGACCCACTGAGGTTCTAGCTAAGTGAATTAAGTTCAGTTGGTCAGGCCAGCCCGTCAGTCCACCTCCCTGCCATCTCCTCTCCCCCCAGTTTGGCAGTTTAAATCTGGGAGCGGTGTGTGAATCGATCTCCTTGCCAGCTTCCTGTACAGCAGCTCTCAGGCTTCTGCGCCGCTTCTTAATAGTCTGAATTACAGCGCCGCATTTGATGGCTGCCTGGCAGAGAGGAGATTCCCACACCTGAAAGCTGACGGGGCAGCGAGGCTGATTGCTGCTGGCAGAGGTTACACCGCCGCTGTTGGACGGGGAACACTCATTTCAGCCAAAGAGTTATTCTGTTCACGGCCACAACCGCCGCCGACGCCCCCTCTCTACTTTCTGAGAGGAGGCCAAGCGTTTTGGGTGTGCGCCTGTTTTCACGGCACTGAAAAGCAATATTCTGACAAGCAGACATATCTGTCCAAAAGCAAGTGACAGTTGAGCGTCAGAGAGGGTTTGGTGGGGCGGTAGGTCTCAGGTTGACTCCCTCCGACCTCAAACTGCCGGCGGATGAGAAAGGAGGCACAGTTCAGGGACTAAACAGACAGCTCCAAGCGGCTGCAGCGCTGGGCGGTGGTGAAGGGTGAGGCCGCAGTATATCAAATTTAGCAGTAAAGTCTAAATAGATGTCGACATTAAAAATAAAGTCTCCTTTAAATAAAGCTGGAGCTTCAAACTGCCCAGCTCCTTTTTTGACTGCAGCAGACGTTGCATTTCGTGGGGCATGAGTCAACAGACCCGGAGGTCAGTGGCTGGAGAGAAGGTGAATGAGTGACACTCGTCTCGTCTTTAACAGCCACCTTTGAGGTGCACTAAATACAGTATAATGCATCTTTCCCTGCATGCACAGCTCTTCTTCACAGAGCCCGTCCAGCGCTGTCACTCGCCATTTGTACGTCTTGACAGCCAGACTCTCTCTCAGCTGATCCTTTGACAGACCCTGGTTGTGCATTTGTATGAGTTGAAGAAAGCTCTGAAAATACTGGTAACCAAATTCCTGATCTGCATGCGGTTTATCAGTGCGGCAAGCAAAAGCACCACTAGCTCTGCATCAGATGGAGGTCTGGCCTGTGTTCACTGAAGCATGGGTGAGCCCGTCCAAAAGAGGCTCAGGCAAATTGGTGTCAGCTGCTGAGATCCTCACAGATTTGAGGTGCACCTCCAAGAACTGCCTTTGGTCTATTTTTTGTCTCAGCGTTTCTTGGGATGAAGAAGTTTTGCCTCAGTTTGATTGGAGTGTGTTCGCTGTTCTTTCTGCTCTGCAGCAGAGTAACAGTGTTGTTGCTGGAAGTCTGTGAGCAGAGTGAAGGGGTTGCTGGAGGCTGCTGGAATGCAGATTTTGTGTCTGGGGCTGGAAGCAGGGCTCCTTCCTGTCTCTCACAGGATGTGGGGTATCCTGTCTGGCAGCAGCAAAGAGGGGCGCTCGGCTTCAAAGGCAGGAGGAAGTGGTCAGGGGATGGAGAGTGGTGGGCAGGACAGGGGGAGGAGGCAAACAAGGCCAGAGACTGCGCCCTGCAGCGCTGAGTTTCTCCAATTCAGTGCATTTCAACATGAACTCAATAAGCATATCGACTGAGTATCAAAAAATCTGCCTCAAATCAGAGAGCGAGTTTTAATTTTGGACAGAGATGTTGTGCTTTTGTTTCACTACATTTACAAGTCAGAACCACACTCTGACATTTCTCACATTTATTAAAGCACAATACTCCATTCAGGGTTGTTAATAGCTCCACAATGCTCCCAACTGGAGCTCAGTTTCCATCCTACGGACCCTTGTTCTGTTTACAAGTGAGGGGGCTCTCTGAAAGACATTTGCAAGTCTTGACTTCGAAAATATGCACAGTTGGCAGCGGGAGACGCACCCTGTTCCTGTGGCATCTGAGTCATGTCAGAGTCAGTGGCAAATGTGTGGAGATGCATGTACGCTGCACACACAGAGCAAACAAACGGGCTGGAAACAAGTGTCAACGGATAGATAATAGACAGAGAGGAGGAGGAGGAGGAGGAGGAGGGATGACACAGGGAACAAGGCAGGGAGAGATTCCTTAATTACACATGTAACAGTAAAGTATGGGGCTTTGAAACTCATTACACTCTCCTGTAATTTTATGCTTATCTTGCAGGCTGACTCGCGAGAGATCAAAGGCCGACGCTGAGAGAAGCAGGGTAGGAATCAAGTAATTATCACTTAAAAGATGAAGCATCTTTGCTTGCATTCGCTGCAAACCCTTTTCCTCTGCACATGTGTTTGACATTAGCCGTCCTGCGGTAAAGACATTCTAAGACCACTAAGAGGGCCTGACTAAAAGGAGGCCCGAGGCACAAGGAAGCCTATTTATAGACCCGGGTCGCAACACGTTGCCAGTAATTAGTCAGGTTCATCACGGAGCGGGAAATGCAGTGAAACATAAGAAAAGAGAAACACTGACTGTAAAGGGGTCAAAGTGGTTTGTTGGAAATATGGGTTTAAAGTTTAAAGGCATGAAAGCTGAAACCTGCAAATCTGTCATTTATGTACTTATTTTTCTCAATATGCAGTTAATGGCCTGCTTTACATTCTCCAGTACTTCAGAGAGCACAGATATGAGGAACAGGTGATGTTTTTTTTTTGCTATTTTGGGGGCAGCTGTTAAAACTGGACTGACATGCTGTCACCTTATAAAATTAATATGGCAAACACACACACTCTTCCAGCAGACCCAAAGCAACATTAGCATTCATTTACAGTCGTGTTTCTGACCACCTGATTAATGCAAGTCCAATATTTACCCTCTTTTAGCTCCGTTTTGGTTTTTCTTCATATCCCGCGGTAAACATGTGGCTCTTCAGCTCACCAGCTTCACAAACTTTGCCTGAGAGGTGCTGCGTAGGCAGCGTACAGTCAGTCTGTCAGGGCGTCTTTTGAAATAACGCTATGAGGGAGGTGAGCCAGAACAGTAAAATAAAAACCATAACAATGAGGTGAGAGCCGCTGAAACACGCAAAACAAAACACAAACATCTGAAAAGACGTCTGCATAAACATCTATGTCAGCATATCTAATACAATCAGATTTTTGAAGATATTTTGGCAGTTAAATGAAATGTGCAGTTACGTATAGTATCTATGTGAATGTGATTTATCTTCAAGAGGAGCTCTTGTATGAAGCCTTTTTGTGACTCCAGAGGGAGGAGCTGCGTGAAATCTGATAAACTGCCTCGTGTGATGTCACTTGAGTCAGCGTCGGTTGTCGCTGAAGACTAAAAGTTTGAAAATGGAAAAGAAAACTGTCGGTGTGGAGTTAGAGATCTCTTCTCTGCCTGACGCTAATAGCTCGAGGCTAAATTAGCAGCTGTTAGAATAAGGCTCCTGCCAAACTGTTGGCTGTTGAGTTGCATTGTGGGTAATGTAGGCACCAGGTTTTGATAAGGAAGAAGAATGAGTGGAATGAAAAAGACGCTGAATCGATTTAGATGCGCCTCTTCTGCACGCTGCAGAGATTCACACTGCAGTCAGACCTTTAAGCATAAATGTGAAAATCCATCGGGCAGCAAACTGGACTGAGCCAGAAAAGTAATAATATACGTCCATTCGTGTCCAGTTCCAAAATCCACTAATGTTGCATGTGGTGCGACTGAAATACTTGGCTGGATTCTTATTTGGTCTGTGGCTCTGAGATGGAGGAGTTCTATTCACAAGAGCAGAAACGTTGGACTAACAAAATGCTGCTGATGCCAGAACCTCCTCATAGATCCTGCCAGGGTGTCAACATGCCCCGCAAGAATGTGCTGAGCTTCGCTCTGGCCAAGGGTCAGCCGAGTGTGTGCGCGCGTGTGTGTGTTCACATGTGAGCAGTATTCAGGTGTGTGTGCAGGCGTGCATGAGCGGGGTTTAGGATGCATCAGCTGTGAGATGAAGAGTCGGCTGCACTTTGATAAAACATCGTAGACACTGCGGCGCGAGAAATGAGAGCATCCATCCCAGCTCTGCCTGACCCTGACCTCTGACCTGCATCTGAGGAGGCAAACTCAAGCCGAATTACAAATTATTATCACATTATACATCAGTTATTTATCACGATGCGAGCATTCTGACCCTTCATGCATCACTGCACCCCAGTTAGTTCTCCAGGCGTTAAGAGTTACGGGTTAATTTTAGCTAAGTAGTAACAGACAATCTGCAACAATATGTGATTCACAATCCCCCTGCAGCGAGGTGCATATTTTCTTTAGTTTTCATAATATGTAAATCATATCTCAGTCCTGTTTATGGGAACTGGGGGTGGAATTTTTCAGCTCCATTTTGTTCAGCAGCTGTTGCCCAGAGCAGCAGTCGTCCCGGCCCGCCTGCCCGCCCGCGGCATCTCTGCAGGCCAACTCGGCCCACACACTGCGGGGATGAGAGGTGGCACAGCGAGAGTCACGGGACTATCCCATAATCCCCCTTGGTAACAGGGATCAGTCACAGTTGATCGGAAAAAGGTAGGGGACAGTCTCTGTTCTCCGTGTCAGTGCTTGTGCCCGAGCAGTTCTCTGTCGTATGCATGCAGGAAATTCACAGTGCGTATGTCCTTAGGGCCCCACGGGTACATGCACCCACTTTGTCCAACATATTGGGGTGAAGGTGCTCTCAGTCATGTGGAAAGGCGGGCCGGTGTTTGTAACGAGGGGATATACAGTAACTGCTGTAAGGATGCTGCTCTGCACAAAGACTGATTCACAGGGCTGATGGGAACATGTGCGCAACACATGGTGGAGTTTGAACAGAGCGAGAGCCACGGGCTGGAGAGGCCCATAGAGGCCTGGCTACAAACAACCACCACGCACACACACACACACACACACACACACACACACACACACACACACACATGCACAAATATCCATGTTCTTGTACATTCTCCACTTTTACAGGGGTTGAAGCCTCACACTGTTGCTTTAGTTCCCAGGTAGACCTCAGTGCGTGTGATTGGGATGTGGTGATGAGGGATATCCGGTGCAGTGCCAGCGTGTGAAAGTGTAAGAACACCCAGAGAGCTCAGAGAGTTGATTACAGCTAATTGCCTAGATGAAGCACAACAGCTGGAACTGCCTAGATGCCATTCAAAGACAGACACAAGCCCTCGTGGACGCCAGTGCCCCCCTGGTTTTTAGACAGAAATGAGCTCCCTCTTTGCACCTCACCCCTCTGTCTTCTGGCTCGCCTGCTCTTGGCAGGGCCGGGTCTATCTGCGAGATGACTGAGAGCTTGTTGGAGCTGATATGAGCTGGCCCACAGTCAGACTGCTGAGGCTGCTTTTTTCAGCTGTGGGGTTTCCCCCCTTGCTGTGGTATTGATGGAATCCTAAAGATGCTTGCTGCCAGATGTCTCAAAGACAGAGAACGAAGCAGCGCTGCAGAGTCTTCGACACGCTCGAGTCCAAAAAGCATGCCTTATCTGCATCCACCCAAAAGTAAGCTGGAGCCCACTGACAAGGTTGAATCTAAAATATTAAAAGATACTCGTGAGGCACAAAAGAAGTTTCAGGCGTGGGAATTCCAGGCAGAAATAGGATTCAGCCATGCGCTCTGAAAGACCAAATTAAATCCAACGACTAATTCATCAGCAGCCAAATCCGCTTCAGTTGTTTGACCAATAACAAATGCTGGAAATGACTTGGGCTCCGTTCAAGGCGAGAGGATGAAACCAGTTGTTGTTTCGAGGAGGTCCAGTGCAGAAAAAGATGAAGAGAGCCAGTTTGTTTATAGGAACCTCACCAGACTGTTGCAGAGCAGAAAGAAAGTCTTACAAAGGTGATTGCTGAGGACACGCAGCCACACACCACATTCCTCTCCTCTGCGACTGTCTTACCCCCATTTCTGTTCTCTGTCCACATGTTTCTGCCTCATCTACCTTTTCTTTCTCTCTCCCTGACCTTCTTTCCTGTCAGTCCTCTGTTCTTTCTCCCAGAGAGCAGCTTGTGTAGACAGGAAGTGTGGCCTCTGCTGGGTCCGGGCCCATCAGCGCCGTGTTTATTGTGCTAACCTCAGAGAATTAGCATTGAAGACAAAGTCAAGGGCATCAGAGACAGTGGAGGTTGCACAGGGAGGGAGAGGAAGCAAAACAGGACCAGGCTGGGTTGTATATTTGCTTAGTGCGGGGCTGCCAGCAGGCGACGTGACGACCAGGAGGGCGAGGAGAGGGTTGGTCGGGGTCGTGTGATTGGTGCAGAGCTGCACCCATTCCTCCAATTGTGCCGAATGCACCTCATCATGGTTCTCCTATCGCTCGCTTCCTCAGCGACAGAAAGTAGACATGATCTGCAAGCATTCCTCCATCACCACAGCTCACGATAAAAAAGAAAAAGTCTCCTCTCAAATTCTTAGCTATACAGTCCAGCCTTAAATCCTCAAACCACTTTACCATATGTGTAAAACAGTCCGCGGACACGGACAATGAAAAGGCCTGCATATGGCACCTTTCTCTCCTGGCTACTTTAGGCCAATAAAAGGGGAAGTTAACGACTGAAAGTGTGTGTTCCTCCTTTGTAAAATGCCATGCAGAGCAGTTAAAGTTCCTCTCCTCTGCAGCAGCAGGGAACAGGAGGCTGCAGGAATGTGCTCTGTTCACACAGCTATGGAGAGGAGCAGTGAGGAGCTGCCAGCTCCCACAGACATGGAGGGTTACGTGAACATACCTAAGCTCAGTTTGAATGCCTTCACATGGGCAAAATAGTTCTTTAAAACCCAGCATGCCTTTTGTACAGCCTGAAGTAATGCCACTAAGGCGAAGCTGCGTTCTCCTCACAGCGTTGATTTGTGCCATGTTTTATTCAAATGAAGCACAGACGACACCATCCATTGTTTTCTCATACATACCATGATTTCAAGTCACGAGAATTTATAGGTGACGTCTCCGTAATCTGGTCAGAAGGCAGCTGGTTCTGCTTCTGCTCAGCGGGCCAAGCATCTGTTGCACTTTGACTCCAAATATGCGTGTTATTATTATCTGTATCTGTGTGTCTGGAGAATATGAGCATGAGCTTTGTTTTATGGTCGTTACTCATGTAAGACTGACAGGTGTGTTAGTGGCCAATTAGACAGACTCAGCCATACAGTATAAAACAATGTCATCTGCATAAAGACGCATTTTACAGCCAGTGAGCGTTTTAGCAGGACCTGTGAGTTTTCTGTAACCACAAGGCCACTGCAGAGGAGGTAAGATGATTAATTAGAGTTCAATGCAGCACTTTCCCTTCAATTACTTCAATCAGGAACATGTGGAGGCTCCTTCTTGTGGAGAGACTGTCGATTCCCAAAGAACAGAGAAGTAAAGGAATACAGAAACTTCTATAATGCTTTGTAAACCAAGTCAAATGTCAATGGCTTGTGCAGTTAAAGCTAATTCCCATGGTTTGTGGTATTATAAAATACCAAAAGCATGAAACCAAAGGTGGCCAGTGAGAAAGAGTACCCATATTCAGCCCGAGCCAAGAAATTATCTGTCTCATTAGGAGAAGAAAACCGTTTCAGTCGGTGCAGTTAGTGACCGAGCGCAGTGAAGCCTTGCAGAGAAAAGCTCGGAGGGCCGAGCTCCCCCGGTGCTCTGTTTCTCTCCTCTGAAATGAAAGCCGTTTTTCTTCCTGAAAAAAAGCAGAAGGAGAGAAAGCGACAGAGTGCAGAAGCAGAACACCAGCCATACCCAGATTAGTTACGCTGCGAGTAGCCAAAAAGAAAGCTGGACATAAATACGCCAATTTTACCTGCTATAATTAAGTAGATTACAAATGAAATGAATGGGGTAATGACTCAGCTGTTGCGGTGATAGATTTGTCACTGATGTCCAGAATAAAGGAGGAGTGAATGCATGAATTTACGAGTCGCATTAAAGCACAAAACAGTGTTTGGAGGTCAGCCCTCGTTTGTGTTTGTTTAGCATTGAAGGGAACATCTATGCACATAAATCCTTCAGCGCTGATTGGGCTGCGGTCCAGCTCAGATGTTACACAGAGTTTCACGCTTGTGCCCCTGAATTTGCCAGGAGGGAAGAAAAAAGCCTCTGGAGGCCACACAGCTCCAGTTTAATGAAACTTTAGGAACACAGTGTGACATTAGGACAGACTTGTTTAAGGAGGATTAGAGTTGCAGTTGTTTTGCTCCTGGTTAGGACCAGAGCTGGGCAGGCGGCGCATGACAAATCCTATAGATGTAAGCGATGGAGGGCTGAAAGGATTTAGCTGTACATGGGCTGAAGGCCTGGCACTATGAGGGAGTCGGGGAATCTCTGCCATTTCATTCACCGAGCTCTGTGACACTAATCAGAAAATCTCCCTGAAGTGGAGAACTTGAGATGAAACCACAAAATGTCTGGAAGGAGTTGACTCCGGGGGAGAGCCGGGGGTAAGGTAAGATATGGCAACAGGGCCTGGCCTTAATCTTGAGGGCTGAAACGGTTATGAGGACCTGCCCCAGATAGAGGCACTGATTATGGTAAATGTAGGCTCTAGTGTAATGAATCAGCCTGCCTGGCTACCAAAACAAGGGACCGCGCCTGGGAAAAAGAAAACCATGGTGAGCTGTGGTGGCCAGGATAACTTAAGGCCTGTGTGTGTGTGTGTGTGTGCATGTGTGTGTGTGTACCCCAGCTGTCCTGCCACTCTCAAATCTCTGTGAATTTTGGCTGTTGGGCTGAACTGGCAGAGGAATGCTTTCATGTTGCTGCTTAGGAACTGGAATGGAAGTATTAAAGCAATTCAAAACATGACCCTAATTTATTAAAAGTCATCTGTTTCCTATAAGCGAGTGCTAATTAATGGCCGTGGCCGGGGGGAAATGAGAGGCTGCGCAGATGAGAGGCAGAGAGAGGAAGAGGGAAATGGAGAAAGAGAAAAGGTTGTGTGGGTTGGGGAATTAGAGGACACAGAGATGCTATACATTACTTACTGTCACATGTTTCAGATGGGATTACTGCTAAAGTTAGACAAGCAGGCTGCGTTCAAAAATCATTTGCACTTTCACAATGTTTTGATTAAGACCAATTTGCTGAATTTGTTTGGCGCCTGGGAAAGCAGGGTAAACAAAGACGAGGGTGAGTTTCCTCTGTGTTTACTTTAACGTGGAGGGAACAGCGTACGTCTGTCTGCCACTCACGACTGCACTTCGCTCAATGCCTGCGAGACGCATGGAAATTATTACAGGAAAAATGTGCGCTGCAGTGGTCACAGTTATTCTGGCAATCAGCAGGAGGAGAACGATGCCTTGAGGACATTTTTCCTGCACCTGGACGCATCCTGATCAATACAGAAACATTAGAGATCGTGCACTTTTCCTTTCTCTTTACCTCTCTTTGACCAAGCTCTGTCTTCTGAGACTGCAGAAGACAATTATCAGACCAGGTCAAGAGGAAGTCTTCTTTTCCCCATAAAGCAGAGTCTAGATTAAATCTGCAGTCTGGAGCAACACATCAGCAGAGCAGAGAGCGTCAGGTAGCTGAGAGAAAGCCTTTCCCTGATCCACAGACCTTCCAGCACTGACACCCCATCTGCTGCAGACCTGCTGGAAACCATGTTTGCACAGCTGCTGCTTTCTCAATCTTTCTCTGTATTGCAAACCATTTCTTACTCTCCCACTACAAGAGAATAACATTACAGAAGCCCCCAGGTACCACAGCTTCTGCTCGGCGGTGGAAGACAAGTAATTGAGCCCCTGGATGACCACGGCCTGACCGGCCCACCGGACGTCCGCTCTCACGGTCGGACCGGACGAGCTGGTGTTGACAGAGAAATATGAGGACGTCTTCGCTGGAAGCACCGCCGTTTTTTTTCCAATCTAATAAAGGGCTCAGATTCCCAGAAAAGCACTAAGTCTTGGTTGACTACATGACTGTCATCAGCACTTGATTTCTTACCGCCCACCAGCTCAGGCGATATATCTTTACATCAGTCTGAGTCAAACTCCGCTGACTGACCTTCGCCCAGTTCTGACAGTAACGTCGACTGTAGATGGAGGTGAAACATGAGACGCAGCAGCGCAGAAATAAAACATATTAAAGGGGAAAAGCTAAGTCCAAACCGACCACCTGTGTTCAGACCATCCCATCTGTGCTGCTGCGTTAGAGACTGGGAAGGCGTCGCATGTGAGACGGCTTCAGTTTGTGCTTCCACTGTGGACACTGTGTCTGCAGTGAGAGACGCAGGGCCCGGCAGTAGCAGTAGGGCATTAATTCACATGTTATTCAGAGAGTTTGGTGTAATTTGGTGCTAAGCACTCATTACTGTGGGATTTTCTCCTGCACTTCCCAGAGGCCACTGCTCGGTCACTCAGTGCGGGCATTACTTTGATGGATGGATTTGACTTGGATTTTTGCTGTTACACCTTCGTTGGCTGAGCGTTGGACGCATTGCAGTGAAGGAAGTTTAAGGACATTTCCTGTTGGGCCACCGTGAAGCTGACGGCTTTGCTTCGCAGTGAAATATCACTGAAGCTGTTCTGTGGATTTCTATTAGATTCACCGCAGAGATTCAAGGTCTCCAGAGGATGAATGACTCCTCTTTAGTGGCACCAGCAGGTCAAATCTATGGCTTATCCAGTCAAATGTCTCCAGCATTGCTTTGATAGATTGCCACAAAATTTGGTTCAGATACTCTTGATCCCCAGATGATAGATTTTACTGTCTTTGGTGATGTTGTGACTTTTTTCTGGAGCTACCAGCAGGTCGGCTGCGCACTCTCCGTCTCGCTCTCTTGATGGAGTTGGAGTTTGTGTGAGCTGCGTGTTTCTTTTTGTCTTCTCATTCTTCTGCTTATTCCAAACATGCTGCTCGTGGCCGCTGCCAGAAAAGTAAGACGCACCAGTTCCTGCATGAAATAGGATCTATCTATGCATCTAAACTTAAAGTAAACTCATGCAAACTTCCTCTAATCAAGTCATACAACGACAAGATTCAGCAGAACATCTTGATCCTCGCTGTTTAGACAACAGCACTCCCTTTGATGCAAAGTGCAGTGCAATCATGTAAAACATCTATATGTTGAATTAGACGTCGGTGCATCTGACACAGTCATGCAGGTGAAATACTGTAGTGTTAGAGAAACACAGTGCAGATGAATGGGAGTCATCTGGACCCAACAGGAATGGTTTGATGAGTTTCGGGAACAAAGAGACTTTTAGAGCGTTGGATCCTCGTCTTAAAAACACACAAAAAACATGTTTTATGCCAGATATGTGCCAAATCATGTGTGTGTTTGCTCGTGTGTGTGCGTGCGTGTGTGTGTGTGTGCGTGTGTGCGTGTGTTCAGGGCTGTCTCTTGTGGGTTCAAGGTGAAGGTGAGATTAGGTTTCCCTTTCCGTCGACACTGTGGACAGGAACTCTGGGATATGTAAACACACTTTCACTCCCACTCTCGCCTTTGTCTTTGTCACACAGAAACACACTATCTCACACACACACATGCACACTCACACACACATACACACAGTGGAAAGACAGACAAGTCTAATCACACCGTGCTTCATAGTTCAGGACGCCGTGGAAATTTGATCGAGCGTGATTTATCTTCCCTATAAGCGGCAGATTTCCCGTCTTTCTCGGGGCAAACGCTTGGCAGTCAGGTAGCTCTGCTGAACTTGTTTTGGCAGATCAGAAGAAAAACCACGCACTGTTTCCACACTCGCACCCACCCAAACGCCTGCTGTCCTCCCATAACAATACGCTGTATTTTTGGACGGTGCCACTGGTCCTATAGTTGGTGCAGTTCCAGGATATTTTTAGATGGAGTCCCTCAGACATTTTGTTTGTGTTGTATATTTAACGGACATGTTCCACTCTTATTTTCTGAGCTTCTCATGCCTCCCAGCAGTCAGTTTTAGCCCGCTGCTTTGGTTTGGCTGCAGGCGCAGAAACACATGTGTTTGAGAAGGAGGCAGCGGCATTGACAAGGAAGGGTGTGGTAATAACTGTTCAAAATTCATGGCAGGCCGGGAGTTAAGTTTAGCCCACTTGAACTGGCAACTACCAGAGGAGGCCCAGCAACAAACATATAGAGGCATGAAGGAGGAGTGTGATAGGGCGAGACAGAAATGCCCTGCAGAGACGTAGCCTTGTCATCAACACCACAACAGTGCTGTATCACGCTATCATGTCTCTTTCTCTTCGCTGTTTATAAATGGTACATGTGACTAATACATCTACCGCTGTCCACGGTCTAGACACACTGGAGCAGAATGTCCTGTGTCTGCGAGTGCACACCGAAGCTGTGATTCATTTCTGTGCAGTGGATGGTATACACATCATGTGCAGCAGCGTGCAGCAGATGAACGATGGTTCAGGCGATACGCGCATACGTCAGCACATACTGTACATATTGTAATTCTAACATGCATGCACGCCGTTCAAGGCCACAGCGGCTGTGCGAGCATCCAGCGTTGTTTAGCGGCCACACTTGCTGCTTAGTTTCAGGGATGGCGATGTCAGACTGTCTGTCACTCTGTCAGTTGGTCAATCCACCACCTTGGACTGGTGCACTGACTGATGGACTTTTCATATTGTTTCATCATCAGATAGTGCCAATTAGCAGATGTTAGCATGCTAACACGCTAGGCTAAGATGAAAACATCAGCATGTTAGCACTGTCACTGTGAGCGCGTTTGCATACTGATGTTAACATTTAGCTCAAACAGCCGTGAGTATTACTGTAGACTGCCAGCAACACTTATTTGCAGAAGACAGTCACTACAAGTCTTTGTCTGCATAAAATAAATCACTCCTCTGCCAGCCTCCCAGAATGGCAACAGAGGATGTGGCTGAGAAGTTCATTCCTCTCATTCCTGCGTGGCGGCTGGATTCACCTCAAGTGTTTGAATCTACCTGTTGGGACTCAGATCCATTATCTCGATTATCTCTTACCATTCAGAGCAGATCTGGGGGCGTCGCAGCCAGCAGACAGTAAATCTTCAATGATATCAGAAAAATATCACTTTTCATCTGTTTTCCACTGAGTCTATCATCTATCAAGAGTGTCTTAGTGAAAGCGTGAAACGACTTCCCTCCGTAAGCAGCACAGTGTCAGAGCTGCTGACGAAGGTGGCGCTCGTGCGAGCACGTGCACGTCGTTAAGCGTTTATCCTGCAGCAGCCCGACCCAAGCTCGTGTGGTGAGAATGTTTGCTCAGAGCCAATATTTAATAACAAGTTATGCACAAATTGAAATAAATAAAATCTGAAGATTTAGTGCCAGAAACCATCCTGGTCCCAAAAATGAAGCGTTCCCTCAGTGTTTGGGTTTGTGGGCTGTCAGTAGTGGCGAGGACTCAAACTCTCTGGTGAAACACATTCATGCCCAGCCTGCATAGCAGCGGCGGGGGTGTTTATGAAGCTGGTGTTTCTCTCTCTGTCTCTCTTCTCTTCTCTGTCACTCTTGTTCACTGTCTCTCTCTCTTTTCTTTTTTCCCTATATCTCCCTCGCTGCCCTGACAGCGGCGGCACATGGCCTCCTCTTCTCACTCTGTAGGTCGTGTTTGAAACCCAACACTGGCACCAGGAGTCACCTTCCAGGCATGGCTCAAATGCCCTCCACCGTCCCTGTGCCCTGTAGTCACAAGACCGAGGTGGGACAGGAGGTCACGGCGGAGGCGGAGCTGTTGCACCGGGATCGTGACGCTTACGTAACTTGTAATTTGTTTGAGGACGTTGGATGGGGAGAGAACCTCGAGGCCCACCATCAAAGCACACCACCCTTTGTTTGATCAGTGTCGCTCGGTGGGCTCCACCGTGACCTTCCATAAACCTGGGTGACCTCCCCCGAGCACTCGGCCCGCTGTCCTGCTCCCACTCTGAGGATTCAGTTTCAGAGGAGCCATGCGGTGGATTCCCGTTATATACACAGGGGCAAATTAGAGAAGCAGTGAGTGAGAGAAAAGGAATGGCTGCAATGAAGGCGTGAGTGAGTCTGGAAAAGAAGAGGTGAAAAGGCATAAATAGAGGGATGAGGTGGCAGCGAAGACAGCGCACCCGACACACCGGTTGGTGCTTTTCCTGCTTGCGGGGCCCCAGATGAGGAGATTGACGGTCATTAGCGGTGTGTATAGGTAAAGTGCTGCTTGCGTGTGGGCGGGTGGGTGTTTGCTGACTTTGCAAGAGGACATTAGCAGGACAGAACCTGAGCCTTCTCAGACCACCTGCACTGCCTGTAGCCTGTCACAGACATGCTGCCACACATGGCCACAGCGCCGACCTGCTCCTCCATCCAGGCTCGGCTCACCCGAAAACTCCTCATTACAACCTGAGTGTAATGTCAGAGCCTTGGCCGTCATTTCTTTTGTTTATGATATCGATACTGCTCCAGCTGAGGCAGTTTCAAGTTTATTCCATTTGACATAGACATAAAAATAGCATTTGGCCTACACATGCAATTATGCACAAGCACCAGATGCACTGAATTTAGTGTTTGTAGTGAAACCCTAATTTATAACACCTGTCCACAGGATTCTTTTCAAAAACACTGAAATAGAAAGAAAAGAAAAGAAAAACACAGTAAAAATGCAGGTGTGTCTAAACGGGGCATCAGGTATGAGAACAATGTTTGTCTTTTGGCCACGATTTAACGTCTTTATTGAAAACATTAAGATCCTGTTGTATTTCCAGCTCAGTGGGTTCCAAAGTTAAGAAAAACATGAAGTCAGATGATCAGAAAGAAGCCAGCACTCAGTCAGATCATCTAAAACGCTTTATTTAGAGGCAAAACTGAGATTTGTGCACCAGAAATATGTAAAACGGTAAATACGGTGGGTCAGAGTTGAAACAGGAAGTCATTCTGTAAACTGTAATGGACAGTTTGAGTCAGAATTTGACACCTTTGTTTCCTCTACCCAATACGTTTGGTTTGGGCGGGAGCTTATTTAAAACCTGTCAATCAACTTGTCACATGTAGTTTTACTGCATTCCCAAATTTCAGATATTAACTCTGTGAGTACAGCATGGTTATTATCAGAGGTAACATGCAACTTTAATCCTATTAATGCTATTTGCATCATCACTTCAAAATGGGCAATTCCTGGCCCACAGATAACCCGCTCTACAGTTCATCTTTATGGAGCGTTTCAGCGTCTTTCAGCTCATTGTTTTGGTTTCACAGCCCTCCTTGTTTCCAAGCACAGCAGTTATCAGTGAAAAAGCTCGACTGAACACTCCCTGCTCTGCACAAAGGTAGTGGCTAACACAGAGGAGCATCTAAGAGCTAAGCTTCTCTAATGAGTTGGTGGAGACCAAAACAGAGCTCAAAAGAGCGAATACTGGACTTACATTCATTAGGAGGCCAGAAACAAAGCTCCAAATGAAAGGTAGTGATGCTCCGTGCCTGATAGATGTGTAAAAAGCAGCTGTTTGCTAACACATTTGCAATGCCTACTTTATATATGTCAGTTTATTGCATTTACAGCTTGTTGTGCTGCACAGAGGAGGGCAAAATCTTTAACACCTTCAACACTTTTAACAAGCAGTGTCAGCTGTAGCTGCACAGCCTGCTGTAAACCTGCACTCTCTGAATTCCCCATCGTACACGAGCAGCCCATCATAAATATAAAATACATCTACAGGATGACAGTAATTCAATCCTCATTTCAGTAGCCTACATAACTGCTCTTATCCGCGCTCCCCAAAACTGCACCGCCTGACCGGCTGCCAGTAAAGGTGACACACGCTGTCACAACATGGGCGTGCATTCAGTCGCATACGTGCAGCCTGTGGCCCCTGATGTAAGCTTACACACATTAAATTCTTCTAGGTAACCGAATGCTGCGGGCAGCCATGCAGGAGCCAACCCGCCGAGGGTTATAAAAAGAGCGGAGTGCAAGCAAAAGGGCACTCCCTCTCTGTTTCTTTGCCTCTGTTCGCCTCCATCAGCTCTGACTGGCATTCAGTTCTCACAGAAATGACTAACGATCGTATTGTGTCTGTGGCATACTCGGTGGTCTAGGCCAGGACATACGATTCAGTAAATCATAACTGAAACATACAATGAGATGTATGATAAATATTTGTATATGGTTGTCTGAGCTCAGTCTTTGCACCGTCCTGTTGTTTTGTACGACGTTATGGAAAATCCCTCCAATGTGGCATTCATGTGGAATAAAACGAGCAGCACTGACTGACGGCTGTGGCTGCCTTTCCTGCAGGCTATGTATCCAGCACATAGCTGAGAAATTAAAAATGAAATGGGACTCAGTTAATGTTGTTTGTTTAATCCAGAAAGAGAAAGGACAGAGCAGGCTCTGTCGTTGGGGCTGGAGCTCTCCTCAGCATTGGTCTCCCTCTGGATACACGAACATGGTGCTGCTTATGGTCTGTTGTTTTATTGAATCTGTCTGTGAGATCAGAGCTGAATCAAAATAGTCAACTTTTCTGGGATTTGCTGGTCACTTGGAAGCAGTGCATCAACCTATAAACTCAATATATTATCATCTTATTCAACCCGACTCTGCGTCAGATTTAAATAAAACCAGAATCAGTCGTTTCCAATCAAACTGTGTTCACTGACAACAGTTTCGTGAAGTGTCTCTGAGTCCGTGTGTTCATGTCCTTCATCCAGTCATGTGTTCACAAAGTGGTGAAAGTTGCTCCATCCTCGCTTGTAAACAACTGAGCTTTTCCAATCATGATCCTCTCACCTGTTACCAATGAGCCTGTTCACCTGTGCAATATTCCAAACAGGTGTTTTTGGAGCATTCTGTGAAACGTGTCGCTGCATCAGATTCACAATAAGCAGAAATTTACAGAAATCATTGAAGCCGATGAGGAAAAACTATTGACTTTGTGCTGATTTCAGGTCAGTTTATGTCAGAGAGGATCAGCAGGTCTGATATTCACCATCCTTCTAGCTCTGTTTGGTCTTCACCAACATCTTGAGGGAAATATGATAATATAATGAGGATATAAATGCCTGACTATGTTCACGAGCTAATGGCTAACTTTGTCTCTTTGTCTGGTTGGTGCTCAGTTCATTGAGGCTGTGCAGCTCCAAACAGCTGCCTGCTGCATCTGGAAACAAGGCTGAAAGACACTAAAGCAGTCAGTAAATCTGAACCCTGTCACGTTCGCTTTGTCGTTTGATGTAAAAATGATTGAAGCAGCTTTAAAGCTAAACGTCGCTGTTTTCTCTGTTGACTATTTGAATTGAGTCGCTAATGAGAGCCTCTGGCAGACGTCATTTTTGGCCAATGAACTTTGGACTTTCGTCTGCAGAAGGTACAAGATTTCACACTGTTTTGTATTTATACTTTAGCTGTTGTCTGAATTTACATGATCCACAGTTGTTATCTCATATTTTTCTTCGTCTTGATACCAGGCTTTCTGTAAAAGCTCTTTGTGCTTCACTGTTTCACTGTGAGTTGACCGACTCCTGTTGACCCGTGAAGAATTTCCCAAGTGGGATTTTACCAGATAGAGTCAAAGATAAACCAGCCGTGCTTCAAAACACTGTAGAAAAGACTGTGTATAAAAGGAAACAAACAGCCCATTTGTCTGTCTAGACAGAGAAAAAAAGGTAGAGTGAGATGGGATGAGAGAGGGAGGGGGGAGGTCTGCAGCTCTGTCCCATGTGGATAGAGTGTCGAGGTGTTGAAACGGCCCATTGAGCCAGAATGTCAGCTATACACAGCAGATAGGACGGAGCAGCGATCTGTCCACAGCTTACAGCCGCTGCACCGCCGACACTTCAGGGCCAGTGGAAACCTTCCCGCTGCACGCACGCACACACACATTTAGCACACGCACGAACATTTTAATCCAAGCGAGTTCGTCTTTTTCTCAGCAGCACTGAAAATGAACCCGAGCGCACTTTGCCCACATTTTGACACGCAGAATCCACGGCCATTGTGAGGCGTTCAAAGGAATCTGTTCCTCTCAAATGCCACGTCCTTAACAGAAAACGCATGGAAAGCCTTCACAAGGCCAACATTGTTCCCCAGGCCTGTTAAAATGCACATGGAGACTCTGTGGAAGGAAAAACCCGACTAGCGCTGTGGGTGAGAATCCAGGCTGCTGGCAGATAGGATCTTTAGAAGTGAGCGAAAATCTGCCCTAATATTTATGAAGCACGGCGGTGGTGTGAAGCACTGTCCCACGGTGGCATTGTTCGTCAGGAACGGGTGGAGAAAAACAAGCAAATTGCATGTTTGGATCTCACTGTCATTCACAAATCAAAGTCTTGATTGAAGGGATTTTAAAGAAGCCAAAGCAGCAGGAGGCAATTCAACAGGAAATCTAAAATCAGGACAACAGCAGAGCGCACTGTGAGAAGCTTTGACATATTACTCAACTTAACACACTGAGTTGTGCAAGAGGCAAAACAGCCGAGGGGAAAGAATGCAAAGCCAGATATCGATGTTCTGTTCAGCATTTACTCCTCGCAAATTTATAACATATTTTCAGGGAGAGCGGAGACGACTGACTGGTCTCAGGCTGCAGCAGCGATCTGCCAGCCCACGCGGTGAGCGGCGCTCTGCATGGATATGATAAACATCTCATATAAGGTGTCTGCTCTGCGGCAGCATCCAGCCCGGCCAGTGGAAAGCTGCGCTGCAGAGCTAATGAGCAGAAAAACAGCAATGTCTTCGACACGCTCTGCTGATGATGGAGCTCCCACCAAAGCTAATTAAAAGCCACGATCCCTGTTGCAGGAAAAAGCCAAAATAGGCTCCAGACGCGACCGCTCGTCGGAGTCAAACATGGCTGCCTCTGCAGTTTTAAGTCGAATATGGAGACACACTGCGAGCTCAGCATGAGGACAAAGTCAACATTTGTCTTTCAGCAGCAATGTGAAGGAAAACAAAGCGGAAATGATGCTGGAATCTGTCTTATTCTGTCTTTTTTCTCTTTGATTTCATTCAGTTTAAGAAAATACCTGAAACGAATGGGTAAGTGTTGAAAAAGCTTGAATAATTTCACACAGCAAACAGTATAAAAAGTGTTTAAATCAGCTCCACCATGAGCAATAGAGACTATGTATGAACATATAGCTAAAAATAATCAAAAACCAATATAATATAACCCTCTGAAAGAAACTATCCTGTGTAACAGCTATTCTTACTTTTACTTAAGTACATCTTAAGTTCTACTTAATTAAAGCTGTACTCATTATATCTATAAAACATGGGAACATGTAAGGTAATGACACCACAGAGAATAACCACCTGGACTTGTTTTTACTGTCTTTCAGCTCATTGTTTTGGCAGAGACAAATCTAGTGGCTAGCTGATGAATATAGTGGAGTATTTAGCAACAAGCTGAAGGAGAGTGAATATTGGACTTGCTCTCATCAGAGTGCCAGAAACACGACTTCAAATAAATGCTAACGTGGTAAACATACAACTGCTTGCTAATGTGCTCGTCACCATATCAACTTGGTGAAGTGATGATATGTTAATGTTGTTTTTACAGCTTAATCTGCCCCCTGTTGACCAGAAACTCAATTAATGCAGGTTTACAATACTTTTAATGAAGTATTGTCACGTTGTACTGCTAATCTTTACTTGAGTGAAGGATCTGAATACGTCCTCCAGCAATGATTACAGGTAGACTGTAGGCAGGAGGAGGAGGAGGAGGAGGAGGAGGAAGCAGGCAGCTGTTTGTGTTTTTTTCAGGTGCATCAGCTCATCTGAGCTCAGCAGGAATTTTGTGTTTGCTGGTTCATCCGAGGCGACGGGGAGGGTCGCCTGCAGGGTATGATATGTGCTCCTAAAACTGTGGCTGATGGCCAAGCTCCTCCGTCTGAGTCAATGCAGCCAATGTTTCAGAAAGGCGATAACAGTTCTTTCCATGCTGGCGGCGGTGCGACGGACGGAGGCAGACCCCCGGGGCGTGACGTGTCCCCCGGCGGCCCCGGGGCTCGCCTCCCGTCCAGGGCACGGCAGAGCAAACGCAGGAACCACATCAAAGCGGCCGGGCCGAGCCGCAGTGCCCCCGTGTACCGGTTTGTTATTCTGCTCCAAAGGTTAATTACAGTGGCGCTTCAAAGGGCCAGTCGGCCATCTGCAAGGAATTTGGAAGCTGAAGTCTGAGATTCCTGTCAGGCCAAACGAAAAATAAACAGACCAATCAATCAGTACACTGCTAAATTACACACCCCTCCATTGTGGTTTGTGGGGGGTAATGGCAAGTTAATGTCTTACTTAGAAAATAGCTTTTGACCATCAGGGAGAGACTTGACACTTAACTCATAATCCAATCCGCTGGCTGGCTCACGTGACGGGGTTATGTGAGGGCATATCGCTGTGCGAACAAACAGCACATTTAATGTGATCCTCAAACGTCTTCGTCCTGAGGAAAGAGTCTCTGCCGTGAGTTTGCAGCTCAGAGCGAAGATTGCAGGGCGGACGGGGGACAGAAAGAGAAGAGGTCCCCTCTGCAGACGAGCAGACAGAAAAAGAAGGGAAAGGGGAAGTTATACAGGAATTCCTTTCCACCTCCAGCCCCTCACCCAGCCATGGTTTCTACCCCATAACTCTGCAAGTGGCGACAGTGCATTTCAAGGCCTGCTGGTGTCCCTGGCAGCTCTCATTAGTGCTATGAATAGTCAGCTATTTGTGTTTGTGCAACTGAATCCTGGGCTTTTTATGACTGTTTACCATGGAGGGAATCTCGCTAAGAGCACTCTGCACTATTGGGTGTCACAAATAAGTGATATCCACGGCCCGAGCTGGGTCAAACAGTAGTTCACATAAGCATTTGTTTTCACCAGGTTTATTATATCAGCACATCTGAAATAGAGTCTGCTCGACCACCGCGGAGCACACTGACTTTAAAATACGCCTCTGACTTGTTGTCTAAACTTTCTCGCGCTGATTGCACCGCTCTGTACGGTAAGCTGATGTAAACCGCCGCTGCGGTGAGCTTAAACAAACCACAAGAAGTATATGTGAGTCCTGCTTGAGCTCACAGGTCTGTCAACTTCCCCGAACCTGCAAACCGCTTCTGTTTATTCTAATACGGCACAAAGGGCTGAAAGAGAAGCATTAACCAGGTATAGAGCTGCAGTTCCCCTCGCTCACTATTTATTATTCCAATATGGAGGACAGGCGTGTCTAATTGCTTGAACAGGTATGTGTGTGTGTGTGTGTTAGCTGTGAGTACACAGCCTGAATTGAGAAGTGGGTCCCTTGCAGAGCCTCACATGGTTTTAATGCTTCCTGCTTGTTGTTTTATGTGTCTACATTAAATGGAGCCACATGCTATCAATAGACTTCTGCACATGTGGAGGAAATATTCGGACTTGAAAACGCTGGGTCCGTTTAGTCCGACATATGACTGGAGCAATCGATAAATGAATCAATGGCAACCTCATCGCTGCAGCCATTAAACGCTCCTAAAAGCCTCGTCAGGCTAAAAGGTCTTTCTGCGCCTCCAGGGCTTGACGGGCAGGACTCATTTGCGGCATTTACGTCAGAAGCAGAGTTTTTGCGCAAGCAGGGTGTGGTTCAGTGACATGTGACCGCCCGGACGGCGCAGGTGTCACGCTCGTGGCGTGAGTCACAGTCTGCATCCTTATCCTCAAGGCTCAGGGGTGTGTGCCTGTGTGTGTGTGTGTGTGTGTGTGTGTGTGTGTGTGTGTGTGTGTGTCGAGCGCCCATCTAAAAAACATTAGACCTGCTCTGCCGCCACACTCCCTCCATGCCTGTGCTAGCATGTTCAAGTGCACACACTCACACACACGGCATTGAACTCGTGCGTAGTCAAAGCGCATGGAGGTGACTTGCTCAGCCTCACACACATCCAGTGCAAAAGAAGTGACACACTGCAGAACAGCTGGCAGGTGTGTGTTTCACAGTAACAGTTTTCAGTCCGAGCAGAACTTTGAGTTTTGTGTCAGTGAGCTCAGCGAGTTGTTTCTGCTTCACATGAATCTGATCTGTGATAATAAGGTCAAAAAGGAGCGGGGCATTGCTGCCATTTAGCGTCGCTTAGCATGAAGACAGCTAGCCTGCCTCTGTCTGAATGTCACAAAATCAGCCTACCAGCACCTCTAAAGCTCACTAATCACCAGGTTTTGTGACATGACGTACGATTTTGTGGCTATATCAACTACCTGGAGTCTCCAGTCAAGTCTCCAGGAAGTCACTGTTCCCAGTGAAGACAAAAGCTTATATGGACAGAGTTTGGCTCGCTGTTTGCCTGCTTCCAGTCTTCATGCTAAGCTAAGCTAACCATCTGCTGGCTGCAGCTTCATACTTTATTGATCAGAAGAAGAAGAGATTGGTGGGTAGTTTTTATCCTAGCTTAGCTAAAAAACTGGGACAAGGGGAAACAGCCTAAGGACAATAATAGGACAGTTTCTTTCTGTCTGTTTTGTTGGTTTATTACAGATAGAAGCACAAAATGTCTGGAACAGGGAGATGCAGAGAATACCTGGACTGACCCGTGAGCCGGTCTCTGATTTGTGTCCCTCTCAGGTCGCCTGTTGCTTCACTGATTACAGCTTTGGACTGTCCACACTGTCAACACAGCGTCGAGTCCAGTTTTCAGTGCACTTCAGTACATTTACGTACCATAATCTTGACCCAGTAATGGTGATTTAATGCGATTTCATGCAGCTCTGGTGCAGCATAGAAAAACATACAGCAGACACTTTGGGCAACGTAGAGAAAAATGTCTGAATGAGCAGGTCGGTCTCTGCGCTCGTTGCCAGGTTCCTTATCAATTATCACATTGTCAGCTCAGTCCAGATAAATCACCGCGTACAACACGCAGCCGTCACCTCCCTCAGCTGTACCCTAAGGAGGAGATTTCAGAAAGAGTGATGGTTTTAAATACATCCATCAGCAGCATCAGTAATAAATCTTCATCATGTTTATGGCGTCGCAGTGCTGATGGAGCAGGGGGGCGAGAATGTGTCCTTGAAAAATCCGCTGACTCACCAGTTTCCTGTGGTGTCTCTTTTAGTGCAGCGGTGCTCCTTCGGTCCATCCTGCAAATGCAAACACCAACAGATTTAAATGCAAACACGTGCGAGCGAACTTTGAGTTACACGATGTAAAGACTGCAGGAAAACATACAGCATTTAGCTCAGTGGTGGCTTTCTGGTCCAGTTTCCAGTTCAGACCAGTTAAACTCGACATGTGTCTCCACATCTGAGCTGTGCAGTGATTGAACCTCTTGAACTGGCCAATTTCAGCAGCTTGGTGAGAAAAAACTCGCGTTAAAGGGGTAAAAGCAAAGGCTCGGACGAGAGGATCGAAATGTGAAGCTGGTGCCAAGAGACAGCTAGCTTAGCTTAGCATAAAGACTGGATACGAGGTGAAACGGCTAGCCTGCAACACCCCATAAAACAACAGCTTTTTTTAATTTAATTTAATTAGTGAGCTTTAGAGGGCCTGTACTGAGCCAAGCTAGCTGTTAGCGCTCTTTGAGCTAACCTAAACATCTCGTGGCTCAAGCTGCATCTACAGTTTGGCAAGAAAGTGAGATGAAAACTCTTCCGTATCACCTGTGGTTCTATTATAACTGCAGTATTTTGGTGATTTGATAACAGCATGAGTGTCACACGTTTGTTTAAAACCTTACAGCACATGAAGCTCAGGGTCTGAGGTGAGACCACCACTGGAGATAAGTGGCACCACTTTCTTTACTCCCGTCCACAAAAATGTTCAGAAGGACTTCAAATCACATAGAAGATGCAAGTGAAGTGCTCCAGCAGTCTCCTGCAGAAACGCCAGGCAGTCTAAACACTGTATGCTTCAGTATAACCGTCAAGGCTTATTACACAACAGCCCGTCAAGAAAACTACTGATTTAGTGTGATTACACGAAGCGGCAGGTTGAGCTGACGAGAAGTGAAGCAAAATCAGTACGTTTGAACGCTTAAACCTGCAGCTGCACATGCCCTGAGTAGAAATGCCTTTCAGTTTTTAACAAATAAAATATTTCTCTAGACGAAAAAATGCTCCGTAGTCTCATGACAATGAAGCAGGAATGTGCTGACTGTGTAAATCCCTCATCCCAAACCTCAAGTGCCTCGATGACTCTCAATCTGTCAGTCAGCAGCCTGCAGCGCTGGAGCTGCAGTGTCTTCAAGTCACAACTGAAACGCCATATTTCACCGGCAGCACAATGCGTTCAGCGAGATGGTAAACACAGCCGTGACGCAAATGAGGGGAACTAAAATCATAATAAGACGCCCACATGACAAAACAACCCAGACTCCCAGTGCAGCTGTAAATCACTTCTACTTTTTAATCAGTCAAAGGAGAAAAATGAACATCCCATGCCAACAACTGCACATTAAATTCATTAGCAGAGCTCTTACAGTAGGGCCGCGCACACAGAGTGGCATTTAAAAAGTCATTTCTAATTCCATCCAACATAAAACTCGAGCTGTCGTTTGAACTCCGCCCCGTCCCATTTTCTCTGCGGTATTCCGGCTTTGTGAGGGATAAAAGCGGCCTGTGAAAATGGATCGGGGATAATGGACCAGTTGGCTCGCAGCGCGGAGCGGCGAATAGGAACGCATCGGCCCAAATCCTTCCCCTCCAACTCAAACAGGGCCCCCGCTTTAACGGCACAGTTGCACTTGCCGCAACATTCAAGGCTCCTTTTGGCTTACATACGCACAAATCTCATTATGACCGGACACTCGGGGGGCCGAAGGATGCAGTCAATGTGAACACATCACCACTGTGGAGGGCAACGACCCGTGAAGGCCCGGCTAGGATGCAGCTTTCTAGTCGCCGTCGGCTGAACGTTCTGCTGTTGTTGGCGGCCTGTAAAAGCCGCCTACAGGTCAGTCAGGGTCGTCGTGGACTGGTGGGACAGTGGTTAGGACCTGACCTCAGTAAAGCCCCACACAGCTGAACAGACGGGCTGCCAAAACCAGGCTGAAGCTCGAGTTTGAACCCTCATATCCTGTAAAACTGGGCCACAATAGCATCTCCTACTCCCTTAATCACTGCAGGATGAATTCTAGGAAACTAAATTGCGGCGGTTTGTCTAGACGGGACACCAGAGGCTCGAGTTCCAGCCAGGTTAATAATATTTCCAGAATATTCTTGGCCCTTTAAATTTGGTGTACCAGATGGTTTGCTACTGTGTGTGTGTGTGTGTGTGTGTGTGTGTGTGTGTGTGTGTGTGTACACTGTACTAGGAGCCAGAAAACCACTTTAACTTATCAGTGACTCACATGTTTCTGGAGCTGGAGCATGCTGAGGTGGCTCCACTTGTCTGCTATCACAAACACATTAAATCAAAGATCGTACACATGTCGTGTCCTCTGTGAGTCAGACCACCTGAGCTCCCGAGCTCCAATCAGGAGCCACGACTGCAGCACATGACTGTTAGAATAAATACCATCCTGAATGGAGCCGCCACACCTGAAAACCGCTGCATTCAGCAGGTCACGTCCCTCATTCAGCCACTGTTCACCACCACAGCGTCCTTTATGCAGCATGACGCCTCCGTGTTCGAGAACTGTGACTGAGCGCGTCAACACGTCGTATGGCATCAACACACATAGACACAGTGGTTTCCTCCTCCGTTAGTTCTGACGTTTTGACTTTTTATAGACTTTGAATATTGAAAATCAGTCTGAAGCTTTTAGAAAATCTAGAAAGGCACTTCAGACATTCTGTTAATATCTGTCTGCTTTTCTCTGGTTTTGCAGATACTTTTCCATCTTCTACCAGATATTCTGATGTATTTTGAACTGCTGCAGACCCTAAATTCTGAACACTTCAGATTAAACTGTTGTGCTAGCCTTAGCCTGCTCATGCTATCAATGGGAATAGGATGAGAGGAACACAGTTAAATAAGATGAACTGAAATTATGATTTTTGCAGGTGAGGTTATATACCTTTACTGTAAGTACAAAAAGGAAAGACTGTGTATTTTCTGCAGTACCAGCTGACAGTAATGGAACTAATTTGATTGGTGGAATAAAATGATGTGATTTCCCTTTAATTCCTGGACAGAACAGGTAAGGAGCAGGCAGGCGGCTGCAGGGCAGAGCTGTTAGCTGTTGGATTGAATGTATTTGTTATCTTTCTGATTTGTGTGTTTAATAACTGCTCATCGCTCCTTCGTCGCGTTCACTGCAGAGTTAAAACATCCTTTCCTTTGCTCGTCAGATTTGATTCATGCGAAGCAGCAAATTACTCTCCGCACTCACACACTTCTGTGCAGCTCAGTGGCAAAGAGGTGCGTGCGTGTTCTTATGTTGTATGTGTGCAGTTTCATTCAGTCCAACAAGTTGTGGCAGGAGCGTTTGGTGTGGCGCTGAAAATACGCCCACTGCGTATGCTTTGGTTTGTTGCCTTTATATGTGTGTGTCCCAGTGTTAGTGTGTGTGTGTGCGCGCAAGTTGAGACATGGGCATCTAAACACAGCCTGTTTACCCACAGCTGTGTTGAGCAACAGCTCAGAGATGTGTGTGTGCATGAATGAGTGTGTCGCAGAGGGTTTCCTCCCTGAGGCCCGAGGCCAGACGGAGGCTGCAGAAAACAAGAAGCTCTGTCAGCGAGTGTCACGACAGATGAGTGACTCACAGGTCGACAACCCCGAGTCCAGAAACGTTAGGACGCCGTGTGACACGTAAACACAACACAGAGTGAACTCACCTGAAAACAGCTCAAGGTTAATGTATTTAATGTCTTTCCTCATCAGCTTCAGTGATTTCTGCAAATATCTGCTTATTGTGAAGATGTGGAACGCTCCAAAGACGCCTGTTTGGATCATTCCACAGGTAAACAGGCCCATTTGTAACAGGTGAGAGGATCATGATTGGGTATGAATTGGGCATCCTGGAAAGGCTCAGTCGAGGTTCACCCCTTTGTGAACACATGATTGGATGAAGGAGATTAACACATGGACTCAGAGACACTTCAGAAAACTGATGTCAGTAAACACAGTTTGTTTGGAAACCACTGATTCTGGTTTTATTTATGTTTTGCACAGCGTCCAAACTTTTTTGGAATCAGACTTTTAGCATCAAAAAGAGCCTTAATGAACGTTCTAATAATCTTACAGCCTGTCTCTGATGTTTGAGAAGATTTCCGTCAGAGGCTTTAAGTGACTTTGGATGGATTGTGAGATGAACGTTTAGCTCTCCGGCAGGGATCAAGTGGTGTTCACTTTGGATCCTGGAGCTGAAAATGTAATGGGAAAAATGTGAGGAATTTGCTTTCCTTTCATGTTGTTGCTTGGCAGAGCTTTTCTAGACACCTCAGGTCCTTCAAGCGACTGTAACGCAGGGACTGAAACTGTCTCTGCACCCCCTCGCTGTCACATGACAAGCAGGAGGTGTGACGTTTGACATGGACACACCACAGATGGACACACGGATGTTAACTCGCGAGCCCGTCTCCTAATATGGCCACCCACTTCTAATGACATGCCCGGAAGGAAGAGAGCGAGGAAGGAAGCGTCAATCAGTGGAAAGAGCTTCATCTCTGAAAGGGTCAAAGGTCAGCACTTCACTGAAGAGGCAATGTCAGACTGAGGATGGAAAAAGGAAGATGCAGGGGTGTGGACAGACAGACAGACAGAAATTGAGTGAGTGAGTGAGTAAGAGTGAAACTGAGTCAGTGATGAAGAAAGAATGTGAGCTGAAGGAGGGAGAAAGTGGGACACTGTGCCGTGTGACTCAACGTGAAGATGAGCTGAATTATTTTGGCTCTTCTTCGTCTCTCCCTGCTGCTCTGGATCCTCTGCTGGACTGTCCCCTCGACAAGTTGGAGACACATGGACGCTGCAGAAGGACACACGTGGACACCAGTTTGCACCCCTGGAAACCAGTTTGTCACCAGCGTGCAGCAGACCGTCCTCTGGGCAACGGACAGCTCCACCCGACTCTCAGATAGCTCCTTTCATCAGTGGCTTTTAACACATTGTTTGTTGTATAGTTGTAAGCAGGTTTAAGGACATTTGAACTGTCTCTTAATGTATTTGTCCACTTTTAAATAATAAAATATATAACAATATAAACAGTGAGACAACTTTTACTGAACAGCAGCCACCGCAGCTACAATTATGAGATAATGCTAAATGCTTGACTAAGACTTAGCGTGGATGCTAAGCTATTGTAACAGAACCACTAATAGAGACTTATGATATTAGCTAACATGAGCTAACCTCAGCCACCTGGTCTTACCTACTCAGGTGAGTTTTACAGCTCATGCAATCAGCAAATGTGTCATCAATAATTGAGTCAAAGGTCGAATCTTTTAGTTTTCACGCTCGATAACACAGAAGAACATAGTTGTAATCATTTATAACAATATGATTCAGTAGGTTTAAACGCATTTATAAACAGTGTGAACCAACCTGTTAATAATAATAATTTTGCAAACTTTAACGTTGTACAACTCTATAAAATATCCATAATTGTCATTAATGTTAATTAAAAATACAGAAAGTTACAAACACTTTCACACCTAATTCCACACGACTTGTTCTTATATATAATCAGTTAATAAATGCTTGAATGTACACTTTAAAATTCATTTAGACAGTTGTAATTACATCTTTCATTTAGATATTCATATCACTACATAGTTCAAACTCCTGTTATTTGCACTTGAAGTATTTCCAACACACCATAACGTGATTGCAAACACAAACAAGGACCAATTAGAGTGACGGCTGCTTTTTTGAAAAGTGCCGACACAAATTAAAAACCCACCAAGACTGTTTGCCGCCAACACTTTCAGTCCCTCCAGAACCACAATAATATTCACAGCAGCTTTTCAATCAGTGTTTGTTTTGTGTTCTGAAAGGGAAAATGATCAATTATCAGTTATTACAGTGTGATCACTTTGAGGCTTTAAGTCAGCCTTTCAAAATAAAGGTTCAGTGCTTTGGCTTAAGCGCAGGCATGCAAACATAAACTCGAGCTTATGGCTTTTTCACACACACACACACACACACACACACACACACACACATGCTCTGAAGCTGGGGGAATTCCTTAAATAACATTCAGGCAAAAGCAGACATGGGTGGTCCACGCTTGTCATTGTATCCCTGCAGGCAAGAAGGCAAACTCAAAGCACCATGGGAAACACAACCTTCCCTGGTGGCAGAGCGCTCGAGCTGCTCTCAATCTGACGCAAGACGAGTCGTGAACTGTGAGTGAAGCACAAATCACTTGGATGTGGAGGTTTGATGTGCGAAGCAGCCAGAGATGAACTGTCTCCAGGGCAGGAGAGGAAGCTCCACGGTGGAAAGCTGCTGCAGAGAATAAATCCCTCTGTCACAGGAGAGGAAGCCGCAGCTTGTTTGTTCTTCCGTGGACTGGATGACTTTGGGCTAATGGCAGGGTAATAAATACTGTGTCCCTGCGTTTGATTCTGCACTTTGTGCTGCTTTTGCACAGCTAACGCTCGGACTCAAACCGCAGTCCTGAGCAAACACCCTGAGCAAACAGGCAGGGCTGCCTTCAGGAGTGGGACTTGTTTATGCTTCCAGAGCTCAGAGCGGGGGCAAAGGGCAGGGCCTTTTCTCTCCCCGTGTGGAGATGAATGCTCCTCAATGGAGATGAATGGGACAAGAAACATAAACAGCTCTTATCTCTTCATCCTCTATCCCTGCCGTGACCTCCCTCGTCTTCCTCGGCTCGCTCACATGGCCGTTCGCTCCCCCGCTGAGCCCGGCTCTCCCTGGGACCACCGTGCACCTCCTGTAGTCAATAAATAACACTGAGAATCGACACAAGGACACAAAGCACGGATTGTACTTCAGTCCACATTTCATCTTTCTCACAATGGATTCTGTTGACGCTCCCACTCCCTGGTATTTGTCTGACAGATCTGTGACTCATGTGCACCAGCCGCAGCCAAGCCAGCGACTGACTATTGACTGTCTGCACACAAAGTCCATTTTTCAGCGCTGTTTCATGTCTTTAAATTATCTCTGCATATGTGGCCAAATATAGATCTGTGTGCTTAGATATTGATTAAGTTCATGCACTTAAGCTGCAGTAAACACCGTCAGCCACATATATGACAGTTCCACATTAAGTAAAAGCCATTCTGGTGTTTACCTGCTGACTGTTCACACAAAGCTGCGAGGAAGCGCATATGTCAGAGGAAGCGGCGTGCAGGTGAATCACTGATTATAGCTGAGAGTGGATGAGCTGCTAACATGCAAGGCCAACAGCTGTGGAGCCTCGGGGAGGTCTCAATAAGGAGGTCACAGAGTGTGCAGGCTGCACCGAGCTGCACAGCAACTGATGTGTGGCAATGATTTACACGTGTTGATACGAGGAAAACATGTGAACAACTTTGTCACCCCCATGCTTGTTCATGAGTATATATAAAGCTTATAAGAACAGGGAGGATTGACGCAGTTGCACCTTAAAGTGGAGGGCAAATGTCTGCAAATAGATTTCCAACATTTCCAACCAGAAACGGGTGTGAAATTATAATAAAACACTCTCGAGCAGGAAGTTTAGGATGCCACAACTTCTTCAACACAAATCATCAAATAGCCAAAATCCTTGATTTTAAGATAGTTTTCAAGAGCCAAGACTCTTTGACCGTCCAACCATGGGAGCTCTTCTTCTTGATGCTAATTATCCGTTCTTCTTCACTTCACTTGATGAAATGTAGCTTTACTTCCTGCAGGCAGGTAAACCAGAGTCTGCAGCTGTGCTCGCAGCTCTGAGAGACTGAGCTGCAGCTGTTAGCATGCTAACGTGCTCACAGCGACAATGCTAAAATGCTAATGTTGTTCACCATGTTCATCTCAGTTCAGCATGCTAGCATGCTAACAGTCACTAACTAAACACAAAGCAGGCCTACAGCTGAGGCTGATGGGAGTTTTGAGTCGTCTGTTCTTGGAAATGTTTTAGTGAAATAAACTAGATTGTTGCAGTTACTTAATGTCTTTGAGCTTTGAGAATATTTGCAGACACTTGAGTGAACAGAAACCGAATTATGTCAGTGTGAAGTCAGTTCAGCAGACTGACAGTGTCCAAATAAAGTTTTACAAATCATTAAGCTCCCACATGTCACTTTCAAAGCAATGTTTGCTTTGACTTAAAGTTTGAAGACAAAGTAAATAAGTTTATCTAACGTTTGTGTTCACAGGTGTTATAATACGATGCTGTGATTGGTGGCAGCACTGGACCATCTATCTCCATAGAGAGAGAGATTGGGAAGGAGTGGAGGAAGGAGAACAGGCCGGGGTCCCTGCACATTAAAACCAGATGCAGACCGGCTCCAGAGGAGTGAGGTGCATTATGGATTGAACTGGAAGGTCTGGTTGGCATATTTAGAATCTGCCATCCATCATCACGTCAAAGCTTGTTCATAAACTCTCCTTCAGACAGGTCGAGGAGAACCGAGCAGAGGTGTTCGGGTCACGTGAGCGCGCTGAACAAGCGGCCAGTGTCTGCGCGAACATTGTGTGAAAAGCAAACTGGAGAATGGTCACCTATCTGCGAGAGGGAGAAGATTCATGGCCGAGCGTCTGAAGAAGAGCGTTGTGTGTGGAAACCACAGTGACGTCCCTGCCGGCTCAAAACAACCTCCCTGCCAGGGCCGGCCTCTCTGTGGTTTGTTTACACTGAGAGCTAATCCAGACAGCACGTGCACACGCCGGCGTGCACGGCGCTCTGCAGCACACCTCCAGAAAAGACACAACCCTCGCGCCGAAAACAGGCTTCAAAACTCGGTCACGGGGGCAAAACGAGTCGACTTCTTCTTTCTGTGTGTGTGTGTTTGTCTCACTCGCTCTGTTGCATGCAAACAAACACACACCTGTGTTACCCCCCCCCCACGCACACACACACCCAGCTCACACAGCTGGCTTGGCAGCAGTGTATGAATGCAGTGAGAGAGCCAGAGAGTCCTGCATATCAGGAATGTGTGTCTGACTGTCTCCACCTCTGTATGCGTGTGAATTTCTGCATGTATGCATGCAAACATGTTTGTGTCCTCGTGTTTTTGTCTGTGTGTGTGTGTGTGTGTGTGTGTGTGTGTGTGTGTGTGTGTGTGTGTGTGTGTGTGTGTGTGTGTGGCAGGATATGAGTGATTGCCCTGTGAGGGGGAAGGATGATGGAGCACTAAAATATGAATCATCAGCAGACAGCCTGGCTGTCCTCCCCCCTCTGTGTCTGTCTCGAAGCCTCCTGGGATCCGAAAGCTCTCAGGAACAGAATCCTGATTGCAGAACTCCTCAATCAACTCCCACAGAACGGGTGGGGGGGTGGGGGGGCACTTGGCCGAATGGTAAAGGTGTCTGTTCCACGTCCCAGATCTATCATCCATAATGGAGAGGTCATAGGTTTGATATACAGTGTCAAAGGAGCAGCACTGAATGAATGCAGGTGTTCAGTCTCAGCTCAGCTTTATTTTTGTGGCACCAAATCACAACAAAATTTGTCTAAGGACACTTTTTACATAGACCAGGTCTCAACCACACTCTTTATTTTACAAAGACCCAACAGTTCCCCCCATTAGCGAGCGTTTAGCGAAGGCGGCGAGGAAAAAACATCCTGTCAACAGGCGGAAACCATCAGAGCAACAGCAAACATTAATAATAACAACAACATTAACTATAATGATAGATATTTTTCAGAGAATAATGAACCTCTCTGAGCCTGATGGATGAGACCAGGTGGAGCAAACATGAAGTGGAGCTGCTGAACATCTGATTTGCTTGTTTGTTGGTGTAAACTGAAGGCCGGCTGGTTTACTCATCGCTAACTGAGTGAAACTGAAGGTGACGCATGCCGACTCACGCACAATGAAAACCAGTGATGGATGATCGAAACGCTGTCGTATGTAACGGTGGACATGTGAGAAACTGTCACATGTGTCCACAACATGGAATTTATGACACAGTAAGATGCCTCAGCAGCTCGATGAGGCTGCAGCCTGCATGCTTTGAGCTTAATGCTAACATCAGCATGCTAACATGCTGATACTGCGTGATAATCATCATCGTAGTTTAGCATGTTAGCAGGCTAATTTTTGCTAATTAGTCTGACTTAGATTTTGCAGGTCATAAACTGTCGGGTGAAATAAAACTGGTTCAGGGTGTTATAAAAGTTATCACTGCTTTCCTCTGGAGAACATGAGCATGACTGCTAGCAAGAGCTAAAATTATATTTAAGACGCTCAACAACATCATAACTTCAAAGAAACAACGTCAAGGTTAATCCGGATAATCCAGAGAAAAATACGACACTTTTCGTCATCACTTCCTTCTGTTAAACAAACAGCCCCGATGAAAACTTTTGACAGGGCAACAGATTCAGAAATGAGATTTATTTTATTTTAAATAGCATTTTTTTTAATGCTGTAAGAACCACAAATTACATTTCATCCACACTGTTTCTGGGTGGAGGCAGAAATCTCAAAGGTGGATCAAACCCGAAGAAGTGAATCCAAAACCATCTGCAGCACTAAGGAGAGGAGATTTACTTTGATTTAACCTTTAATGTGTGAACATATGGCAGAGAGGATCTGTGAACAAACTAACCTCTGTGTAAAACATCAAATCAAAGCTCATCATCATCATTTTCAGAGCTCCCTGTCTGTGAGGCTGCAGATGAACAACTCTTTCTGATGGCGTCCTCAAAGACGCTCATCGTCTGTGTCCCTCTGCCTCACGGCTAATCTGTACCAGATCTCCGAGCTAATCCCTGGAATGCCTGAGGATCAACATGATGGGCTCTTTAAGATGGACATGATGACACAAAAACACACCTGACGCGGGGCACAGCAGTAAAAGCTCCACGGCTTCCAGCTGTGGCTTCGAAACAAAAACACAGAGGAGGGAAAACAGGTCTCAGCAAACAAAGCTACAGCTGCTCGAGCTTAACGACCGTATGATTAAGTAGATCTTCCACACAACAAAGGCAAACGCAGACTTATCGCAGTTTTTATGAGAGCTGAAATCTAAAAAACATCACGCATGATTTCCTGTCAATCTGTGGTAATCACCATGGAGAGCTGGTGGACCATCAAAGACACAATCAGCCGGTGAAGACGCACCGTCAGCTCTGCGCCGGCGCTGATTCGTGCTCTGATTTCCCTTTTGGCCGCCGCTGGTCAGAGTCACGAACGAGCAGAGCATCATGTGGAGGGAAAGTCGGCCCACAGCGATGGCCTCTGTCTGCTGAGTGTGTGGCCATGTGATACTCATGTCGGGGGGACAGAAATCTGTTTACACAGTCAGACTGTGGGGACAAAATGGACGTACCCATGAGGTAAATCACTGACTTGTAGGATGAAGACTTGAGAGTCAGGTCAGGGTTCTGGAAGTGAAGCTAAGCCTCCAGGAAATGAATGGAAGTCAATGTACAGTGCTGCTTTCTGAAGAGATGGAAACACGACTCTGTGTGTGTGTGCGTGTGTGTGTATGACACTCATTCAATAACTGGTGGAAGCACAGTGATCCCACCCATCTCCACCCAGTCCTGAAATACACCAGGCAGGACGGTTACAGACACACAAAGACGCTGCACACAGGCCTGATGAAACGAGTCCTGATCCTTTAATCATCCTGTTAGTGACTAAATACTTTCTGAACCAACAAACGGCTCCACAGATGAAGCTGCACACGTTTTCTCACACAGCTGAAAACCTTTGGATGATCTCTGCATAACTTTATCTGGATCAGTGTCCGGACTGGAAGAGGTTCAGGGTTCTGCAGTTATCCTGCTGACATTTAATCCTTCTGCAGTTCTGGGTTTGATCTCCAGGCCCGAGAGAAAATGTTAATGTGAATGAGTCAGAGTGAATATTCGTCGTTATGCAGACGATGCAGTTTTCTAAACCTGTGGAGCTGCTAATAACACAGACGTTATTACACCTCGAGGGAAAACAAGTTGGTATTTAACCTGATGAGGTTTTAATTTCTCTTTGGATCAGATGGTTTCTGTCACCGTTTTACCACCTAATGATTATGATGATTTGTTTTAAAAGAATGCATCAACACAGTGTCTCTGCATGTTTTTATCACAGCGCACTGACATTGAAGTCGCATCGTGTTTATTCTGCCTGCATGTCCACTCAGTCATTAACATCTTTATTACCGTTCTGTCCATCAGGGTTTGCTCACATCAGGAGTTATTCTCCCATTTATCTCAGATCTTCATGTTTTCTGTCACTTCGAATCTGTTATCTCAGAAGAATTCAAGAGAACTTTAAATAAATGATAAATGGCTCCTTTGTTAATCACCTGTTGTTACTTTACCTTTATTTTAGTATTTTCTGTTGTCAGCTGTTTGTTTCATGCTTTGTTTGTCTTCGTATTGTTTCGTCTGCAGCCTTTAAGATTGCAGACATGCTTGATGTAGTCTGCCTAGCAACAGAGGTTCAACTTCAACTAAATGTCAGGTTGTCCTGTGGGTGGCGCTAGAGAAAAGGCCTTCAATGTGTCTGAAGCTTAAGTGCGCTTTGAAAGTTTTGTACAAAAAAGAAGTTAAGAGAAACAAATGAGGAGCTAATCAGAAACTTCATGCTAATTATTAAAATTAAATTTCTGTATCAGCTGCTAATTGTTAATTAAATAATATCTAGTGAACAAATTAGAAATAGTGATGTTTTATCAACTGATAATTCATAGGAGTACTGATGATTGCCAATTATTAAAGAATATGGTGTAATATTAACTGCTAATTAATCATTCATATAGAGGCTAATTAATCATTGCAAATAAAGAAAAGTGCTGATTGGCTCATTTACTGTTCATTGTGAAGAGTATGGTCATTGATCCTGCACACTAATCACCTGCTGCTTCCAACAGTTTCACAGTATTAATTAGTTACTATCTAATTAATAACTGCTAATTATAACCAGCAGCTCCAGCAGGAGAGGGTTTCGGTCGCTTGCTCACGGGCCCTTCGGCAGCGACGCACGGCAGGAGCGAGGAGGACGTGCGCGCCGCTGTCGGTTGTACATGGAAGTGATCCAGATCATGAGGGCTGGACTGGATCCAGGTGCAAAAAAAGCCTGGCAGGATCATTAAGAGGGAGCTCTCCAGTGCGGAGCGCACACACACACACACACACTCACACTCACACACACTCACTCCAGCGGAGCAGAGCGGAGCAGAGGAGCTCTCATCCAGCTCGGTGCCAGACGCGCGTCGACTCTGTTTCTGCGCGTCTTTTACTGCGTTTTCTTTGGTTCGACGTCCACAATAGCTCACGCGTCGCTTTGGTGTCGACATTGAGGGGTTTTAGAAGTTAGTTTCACACTTTTCTCGCCTGGGTGGAATATCTTTCGGGGTAAAAGGTGGACACCTCTCGACGCGCAGGTACAGTAAAGTTTGGAGAGAAATAAAGGCTGGAGTCCTGTGCGCAGTGCGCGGCCGATGGTCCAGTGCTTGTTTCCTGATCTGTCTTCTCTTCTCTGCTTGCAGAAGTCATCCAGAAAAAGTTCCTCCAGGATTGTTTGTGTCGACGCAGCCGCGCGTCAGGAGGAAACTTGTCAGTGCGACTTCGTCTGGAGTGTTTTTTTTTTGGACTGAGCCGTCCCAGAAATGGTGGGGCACCTACATTTACAAGCGATGGATGATAGCCTGAAAGGAAAGAACCGGGAAGGGCTCCTCGACAGTCCGGATTCGGGGTTGCCCCCCAGTCCCAGCCCGCCCTTCTGCTCTCTCTCTCCGGGTCTGATCGAGTCGCGCTCCGGCAGCTGCACGACGCCCGTCGAGAGCCATCATGGATTTTACAAAAAGGAAAGCAGAGAAGGCAAACTGGTAAGACACGCTGTATTAACTTTGATGTGAAGCAGTTTTGTAATCGGAAGTCTGTTTCGTGTCCAGGATCGTTTTCAGTCACTTCATTGATTCACTGAATTAAAGGATAAAAAGCACGAATGGCCAAATAATGACGCTCAAACTGAGAATCTGAGAGCGTTTTAGTTTCCAGCCAGAAACAGATTTCACGTCAGTCCCACTCACACAACATCTGGAAGCTCTCTCTCTCTGTGTGTGTGTGTGTGTGTGTGTGTGTGTGTGTGTGTGTGTGTGTGTGTCCGGAATTCCTCAGTTACAAACTTCTGATGTTGCACTTGTGCTGAAGATGCCGCTGACCTTCAGTGATCCAGTGGATTTTCTTCCCTTTCACTGGGGTGCATCAGCTGGGCCTGAACCACAGGGTGTCATGAGGGTCACTGAGTTGATTAGACCCAGTTTGGTTTCCAGACTGGGGTCCAGGGACTCCCAGGGGTCCTTGCCAGGACTGCAGGGTCTCCCAGTAAGATGACAGAGAGTGAAGGCCGTGATCAGGTTTCTGTCAGTGAAATGTTCTCAGAACAGACTGTGAGGGATTCGCATGGAGGACTTTCATGAAACACTTCAGGTCAGGCTTCTTCTTCACGGTCTGTCGTGTCTGCCATGTTGATTAGAGGCCTGAAGAATCTTAATCATTGGAGTAAAGCAGACATTCAGCTCTATAAAGCTTCCAGTCAGCCGTGAGCAGCAGGTCTGTGTCGTTTATCAGATCAGTGCTTCCAGCCTGCAGATGTGTTTGGATTGTGACTTTTTACAGTGAAGCAGCGTCCAATCGCAGCTCTTCTTCACGGGTTGAATGGGTTTCTGACTGACAAGCAGTTTGACACGTCGTCTGTTTGGTCCTTCCTTCATAAAACAAGTAGAGAAAAGTCACAAATATGTTATTTCCTTACTTGTTAATCATGTCCTGACCTCTCCAGTTCATCGACAGCCCCTTGGAGGGGTCCCAACCTCTGTATCAACAGTCATCTTGTTATGGGACCGTCAGTGTTTCGTAACCTTAATACGACGCCCAGAAGTTTGATTAATGCTCATATTTATTGGTTTGCACACTGTTAAGTGACGGCCTGGAGCGTCGCTCAGTCTGTGGACAGCTGAGAACAGAGAGGTGCTGAAACGAGGAGCCAGGAAACAGAAAATTCTGATTAATCTGAATGAATGAAACATGAACGATTGATTAAAGCCAAAAACACATCAGCATCTGGAAACCAGAGTCCTCCTGGATTTCAGTGGATGCAGCAGCAGAAACAGGACGGAGACATTCATGAAAAATGTCCCCGTTCAGAATAACACTGTTTGATAATCTGCCTCCTGAAGGGACATACGGCTGAGCTAATCAACCGATATTAAATCAGCTTGATGAACTTTTAGGAACTTCTTGCTTTCACAGGTGGTTCACTTTTTTCTTGATTTATTTCCTGAAAATCCAAATAGCTCTCGGGTATTAGGATTCAGTTATTTGTCGATAATAATTCACTTTCAAAGGTGATTTTTCCAGATATTTCCACAATATGCGCAACAGCTGTACTTCAGTCAGTGCACCCGATGGCAGTATTAGTACTTCGTTAGCTGAGGACAGACGTGGTACCTCACAGTAGAACATACTCCCTGGAGGCTAAAGATGCTGTGCTTCTTTTTCTGCTCTGATTTTTTGATTGAAAATCATTTCCAGGTCGCTCCCACACGTCTTAGGAACATGTCTGCGCAGGTTGAGGTGGCTTCTGAAGTGTCTGAAGGAGGCCTCAGAAATGCAGCGGTGCATCCTGGGAGTTGCGTGACATTGATTTGCCGAAGCCTGAAACAGAGAAAGAGAGCTCCTCTAATCCTGTGGAGGTTCAGATGAGTGGGACTCCTCTGCTTTGTGGTTTTCCTTTTAGAGATCAGTCCTGATAGGGGCTGCTTGTGTTTTCTAATCCCGTCTGTGAGAGAAGAGTCAGACCTCTCCAGCAGAAAGAAGCGTTTCAGACGCCTGTTCAAATCTATTTCTGTGTTGTTTTTGTGCGGCACCTGAGAACAATCCTGCAGTTCTATTCTGGGGTGCAGGGGCTTGTTAGAGAGGCTGCAGGCCGTTGCATAAGTGTTTGATGACCTCTCACTTCTAAATTAAACGTGGATAAACGCCCAGACGGTCGCTCTGTTTTCAAACTTGGGTCAGATTTATGCAGACGAGGGATAATTCATCTCATACCTGCACATATTAACGTGTGAATGAATTAACAACAGGGACAGGATGTATGGGAAGTACGAGCATGGTCATGTGATCCCTGAAAGGTTGCAAGCTCGTCCTGTTGAAGGATGCCGGTCAAGTGTCGGTGGATTAGACAGCGGGACAGACGGGAGACAGATCTCATGACTTTTTCTAAATCTGCCTGGCTGCAGGATACTGATGCTCGCACATGGACGTCCTCGCACACTCAGGATGTAAAGCCGGCGGCTGCACGTCACCAAACAGCCAGCAGTTGGAAAAGGCGTGTTTGAGTTGGCGTCTCTCTCCGCCGCTCTGCATTGTGCATTGTACACTGTGTGGGTCGCTCAGCTGCAGACTATTTTTCCTGGGCAGAAATGTGCTTCCAGGGGGGTTTATGCTTTGTGTGCATGCTGCCTGGAGGTGACCGACCCTCCATTCAGCAGTGTTTGCTTTGTGGAGGTTGCCAGAACACACTGTGGAGAAATACCTGGGATGCTCTCCATGCCGGAGCAGCGAAAGACAATCACACGCTCGTGCAGGTTTCTGCAGCAATGGACGGCCTGCAGGCTGAAGCCAGCAGCGCCGCTCACAGACTGTGTGTGGCGATGGCAGGCCGAAGGTAAGACGAGCTCGCCCGGCGCTCGGCTGTGCCCTTGGCCTGTTCTTGCTCGTCTCCTGCAGTTGGCGTGTGGGCTTCACCGTGGCCAAACCGCAGCATGTGACAGCCTCCCCTGTGTAATGTGAGAGTCGTGGTTGGGGTGCCGTTTGATTCACTGGTCAGTGTTTAGACACACACAGAAAACACTCGCCTGCTTCACAGTGTTCCACTCTATCTGTGTTTCTGATTGGTGCAGCTCCAGAGGGGACTCTCCGAGGTCAAGGGTCAGTCCTCAGACAGAGAGGTTCACACAGGTAGATAAGCACAATGTTTCATCATGAGGTAAACCTGAATGAATCCTGATACTCAGCATTGGTTTATTGGAGCTTAACGAAGCCACTGTGTTTGTTAGATTATTACACAGAAACCTTTTAGTGCCGATGATTCATGAATAAGTCAGTGGAAAGAAAATTAATCTGCAGTTGGTTTGATAATTTACGGATCTTTAAAACAATAACAATCACCCACAGTCGCTTCAGCTTCTCAAATCAAACCGTTTTCTATCAGTCTACAATCAACTGGAAATCTGAAAAATGGCGATGAGTTCAAGTACTCCTCAGTGTGTGTGTGTGTGTGTGTGTGTGTGTGTGTGTGTGTGTGTGTGTGTGTGTGTGAAACAGCAGCTGTTGGGTTGGATGAACCTGCGGAAGAAGCCCTCACATACACACAAGTAATAAAAAATCATAATTCACGTGAGACTGAAGAAACTTGACAAAGACACAAGACGTGTTTGTGATCTGAGGTCTGACGTCTTTTCCAATGACCTCTGACCTCCGCCCGGAGGCTGACAGGTGAAAAGAAAACCTATCAGTATCACCTCATATCGTTTTCTGACCGCGTCATCTTCACTCAGGATGCTGCTCCAGAGACTCGGATCTGCGAGTGTTTCACATTTCTGTAGGTGCAATATCTGCAAGCCAACACACACACACACTGTTGGCTCTGCTGAAACCCCCAAACACAGCAGCGGGTCAGCAGTTCTAGACCGCTCGTGTGACATTGTGACTCTTTGTTTCTTCTGCACAGCTGCCGTACCTGCTGTTGAACTCCACGGGATCTGACCCCAAGACTCGCATGTACCCAGTGTTCTTCGGAGAGAGCATCGAGGTCAACCCCAAACCAGAGCAGGAAATCAAGTAAGAGCCTCAGAAAGACGCTGCGTCAGCCATGTGATCAGTATTCACTTGTCAACACTGCCACCTAGTGTTCAGTCTAGATGTGTCTCTAAAGAGTCATCCTCTTCTTTCCAGGTGCAACTCAGAGGTGAAGTACGACTCCGACAAGCATTACCAGGACCAGGTCTACTGCGCCCCCGTTCCCATGGCCACCTCCTTCAGCGAGACGGTGGTGGCGGTTCGGAACTGCACCTGGAGGAGCTACAAGTCCCAGGTATACCTGGAGCCGCGGCAGAAGCCCATCAGCTACCGGAGCACCACCATCATCTACCCGAAACACGCCAAGAACACTTACCGCACCACGCTCAACTACAACGCCACGGGCTCCCGCCGCTGGTTCGTCTCCACGGTGCAGCTGGAGTCCAGCGAGGACACGAGTCCCTGCATCATCTATACAGAGGACCTGTAGGGTCCAGACTAGGTCGGCCCACATAGGGAGAGGGCGACCTGGTGATTTTGTTTTGGAGGATGATGAACTTGGGGAGGCTCCTGCCGAGAGGGAAATACTTCAACGGAGCCCCTAAAAACCGCCATGGAGGAAACTCTGGGAAGCCTTTAGTGGTATTTGATCTGAGTGTATTTAGACTTTCTACTGATACAGTCTTTAAAAAGGGAGTTGGTCCTGTGGCAGTTTAAAGCTGCACTTCAATGGTTAATGTCTTATTTAATACAAGAGCTGACAAATTGGTGGCCTTTGCTCTCCTTCAGGTCGGACTGTAGCCTCAGAGAAAAGTCATGATTTCAGTCGAGCCTGCGCAAACCCAGTCACACCAATGCAAAGCTTTCTAATGCGGCTTTATTGCACTTGTTTGGTGTATGTCTCCGTCCTCTATGTGGACTTGGCTTTGCGGGGGTTGGGGTGGGGGGGTGCGGGGGGGTGTTTCAGCGCTGCATGTGAAAAATTGGACCAAAGATAGTTTGAACAGTTTATCTCTTTATAATAAGTAAGAACAGATTTAACTAACATGCATTCAAACAGCAGCTTGTCCAGATCAATCAAACCTTTAACTTAGTGTCCTGATTATTCACCAGAACCAGAACCAGAAGCACAGTGGTCTGAGAATGAAGCTGAAGGACGACAGCATAATAACTAAAGACTGCTTTGAGAATATTTGGAAAAGGAGATGAACTGAATACTTTGGGGCACGTTGGAGTTCAGGGAGTTTTGGTGAACAGGTTCTTGTTTGGTCTCCAGGAGGTGCTGAAGGGCTCAATAAATGAAGTTTGGAGGAAAAAAAACATCCTTAATTATTATTTATTAAGAATTTAACGTTAGAAACTCGGTTAATCTGCTTCGTCAGGACTGTGTGGGTGTAGGACCACATCATCTGTAGTTAGACAATGAACGTGTTATGTGGCAATCATTGTTTGCGTTTTTCAATCAGTTTGTCTTTAATCTGCTTCTGTGCCAGATGGTGGAGTTTGTCCCACTGGAAAGAGAGTAAGAATGAGACAGTCGGGCGCGGGGGGGGACATTGGACACGTCTCTCTGGACAGCTCTGGACAAAGTGTACTGAAGCAGTGGCACTCACTCATCTACTCCACCAGTCAAACACAGACAGGAACTATTTCAGCTGTCCGGGTGGTTTAGTGGTTTAGTGTCAGCGTCGCTGCTCTGGACCGGGTGGCACCAGCTATTTGTAAATCCATCACTAACTTTAAGCGTGAAGAAATTAATCATCAGTTTCAAACTCATGATTTATTAACTCATGTTGCACCATGAAAACTTTGGGAAAGTCGAGTAAAGTACCAAACATCTGCAGCTCTGTCCAAAAATCAACCAAATAAGCCACTGTAGCATCACAACTTGAAGCATAACGTCCAAAAATCACAGTTTTAATGGGGAAACAATATATTAAACTGAACTTTAACAAATGTAGGTAGTTTATATCTTTTGATTTTAATAAAAGTGCACACACTAAGAAATATGTGTTTGCAATATCCAATTATACTAACATAGCTAACATTATTTGGTCATTAAGTCTGACATTATTAGCCTAATGTTAATAATAAATATGTGTTTATTATGCTAACATAGCCAATGTAATTTGGCCAGGAAGTCTAGCTTTATTAGCATAATGCTAATAATGAATATAATATGTGTTTGTTATGCTAACTTAGCCAACGGAATTTGGTCAAGAAGTCTAACTTTACTAGCATAATGTTAAAAATAGTATGTGCGTATGCTAATATCATTTGGTCATTGTGTCTAACATTAATAGCATATGTTAACAATAGATATAATAAAATATGTTTATTTTGCTAACTCAGCTAACATTATTTGGTCATTATGTCTAACATTATTACCATAATGTTAATAATAAATAATATGTGTCTGTTTGCTAATCTAGCCATGTAATTTGGTCATTAAGGTTAACATTATTTGCACAATGTTAATAAAAAAAATGTAATACACTATGTGTTAATTATGCTAACCTAGCTAACAATATTTGGTCATAAAGCCTGACATTATTAACCTAACGTTAATAATAGATAATAATACAATGTGTTTATTGTGCTAACCTGGCTAACGTTATTCGGTCTAACATTATTGGTGTGTAATGTTCAGTAAGTTTAAGTATGTTGATACTTTAAAGAAACTTAATTAAAAATCTCCCCCAGCGTCATTTCAGAGGTTTCAAGCACATAGTATCACATTCCCTCGTCACTCGGGTGGACATTAGCACGCTAACGTTAGCTCTGTCGGTCGGTTCAGCTAACGTTAGCTAACAGCTAGCAGTTACAGGGCGTTGGTGAACTCTTAGCGAGGCTGAATTACGAATAGCTGGTGACTCAAAGTTTCATGTTGTTTTCAGACACCAACTGATTATCGTATCGGACAGTTTCTGATCCAAAGTCGCTCAGAATCATCAAAAATCAGATTTTCCCTGTCTAAGATGTAAAATAGATTATTTGCTATCCATGACTTCTCTTTGTGTCTGTCTTATATATATTTAGATGATTGAACATGGCGAATATTGAAACTTCAGACTTTACCTCAGATTTTCTTAGTTATCGGTTTAATTTCATTGCAAACGTGTATTCCTGACTTTCAGTTTCAGCTTGCGGTTTTTTGTTGTTTTTGCGTTTTGAAACACCCTCCATGTTTATTTTGACGGTAGAGACGAGGAGACAACCGGAAGTAGAAATCTAGAGAGGAGACGAGACGAGGAAATATTGAGAAGGTGGCTTTTATATCAAACAGTGAAGCTCCTGGTGATGATGATGATGATGATGATGATGATGATGATGATGATGATGAAGATGAAGAGTTCAGCGATGTGTCGATGGTCTGTGAATTGTGAGAATGATGAGAAAAAGTCGGCGGGTGTCCACTTTAATATTTTGCTGGTTTCATGTGAGATACTTTTGTTTCCTAACACTTGATTTTGTTACTGTAAGATATTTCCTGTTGTATATGTGGCATCGAGGCACTTCATAATTCTTTATATTTTTGTACGTCAATCATCGTTCCTGTTCTGATCAAAGGAAATAATTTAAAAAGATGTATATCCTAATTGAATAAAAAAAAGCAGTTCCCAAGCCTAATTCTGTTGTGTCGCGTTTGTTTGTTTCTTAAATTTGATCACAGGATGTTGAATTAGTTTGTAATTATTAAATATGAAATCATCGAGCTTAAAGTTTATTTTCACAGCTGATGAATGACGTTAAAAAGCTGTTTGCTGATTTGTAGCTGTGAAACCGCATGATCAGAACTGCACGCTCTCATTGGTGTGATGCCATCTAGATGGGCGGGGCGAGCGTCAAACAGGAAGTCGGCAACACGTGAGGCGAGTAAAGTTATATCTCTGGTAGTTTTCATCGTGAAGTTGTCGGAGTTGATGTGTTGCCCCAACTTTTGATGGAAACTTGAACGTGATGTTGTACAGCAACAAAATCAGTAAACAAAACAAAACAAAACATGTCAATATCGTTTTTGGATTTTTGGAAAATGGTTTTGTTTGGCTCATCCACCCGCACACGGTTAATGTGATTCGGACAGCTAAAACGAACAGGTGAAGGGAGTCCCTGATGGTGGCAGGACCTGAACCTGTCAGGTCTGCAGAGGCCAGCAGAGACCCGAAAGCACATTGAGACCTGATTTCTCCAAGAGGATGGCACCAGCCTGCAGAGCTAATCAGCCTAATCAATGATAGGATTTTTTTTTAAGGGTCTGCCACAGCGTGCAAATGAGATGGCAGGACTGAGTGTTAACTCTGTTTTTAGCGGCAAGTTATAGAATATGAAGGACGATGAAGACGAATGTCCTCAGTGATGCTTTAATTACAAACTTAACTGGTCAAACTGCTGCAACAACCGATCAGTGAATTCAGTTTACACGAGCAGAAACTTTGGTCTCCATTGAGCTCATTCTGTCGTCCAAAGACAGCAAACAAAGACCCTTCAGGAGGTCAGAAGATAAAATCCTTCCGTGAGCTCGAAGCTGTGTGTTGCACTTACATAAGACCTCTGCTGTAAAGTGAGACAGAAGACTAATTCCAGTCTTAATTTCATAACACAGTCCACCTTGTAGAGCTCATGGTAGTTACATAATGACGGGATCATTACAGACATGCAGTCTGACCTTCATGCAGACCACAGGAGAGCAGATGAAGCACTCTGCTCTTCATCATCGTCACTCACTGCAGCATGAACGTGAGTCAGGACTGTAGTTTCTCATCTTGTGCAAAGTTAAATATCTCCTCCACAGTTCTCAAACATCACTGTTAAAGCGTGCTCATGCTGCCCCCTGGTGGTAGCCGACCCCCACCGCGCGGTTCATGTCCCTGCAGCTAAAAACAAACATGACTCTGAGACCATGAATGGCAATAAGCTTTTTATTTAAACATTAAGGCAGTGTCTTTTTTGTTTTTCATTTTTACACTGCTATCCACAAAGCTTGCTGGTGGGCATGTAGAATTTAACCATGTGAATATTTTTATTTTTTTATTTTTCATTTTTTCAGAATACCAACCTTGAAGCAAGCCACATAAATATTTACATCTCTTCAGTTTTATATACAATCCTTGCTATTATACAGTGGGTTATAATAAAAAAAAAAAATCATTATGCACAAAATGGTCTAACAATGTACTGTTTATGTCAATCCCCCCACCCGCGCTTGGACAGTGAACACATCAGCAATCAACTTTCTTTTCACCTTTTGAACGACTACTTTTGATTTGTGACATGACTGAAATCAAAACAATCTGTACGAACAAAATAGAAGCGTGTTAAAATTCATTTCGGTATACTTTTAAAAACAACACGTTAGTCCGTCTCCGGTTCGGGGAACAGCTGGATATGGCTTAGTCTGTTTACCGTCACATTCTTCAGTTTCAGGAAACACGCAGAGGCCGATGGACGAAGCCCGGCTGCACTGAAATGACAAACCCTCCGTCAGTCTGATAGAAAACTACAACACGGCGGAGCTTCCTGCAGGTGTGGCGCGCTGGATGATTCACGGAGGAAGAGGAGGTAGTCCTATAACAGTCATGTCTGCTGTGAGAATCCGCTGTGACCAAATGAACTGGAGACAGAGACGAACGCCTTTCTGCGCCGCGAGTCACAAACAGAGGGCGACCTTTGAAATACTGCAGTAAAATGTGAGAACATGTCAACTAACGTCACATAAAACTACCAGAGCGCTTCCGTGCTTCCCCTCCGCCTCCTCTAACCGGCACAAACTTGCAGCACGCCGTCGGCCTCGAGGACGCAGGTTCGTCGCCCTGTCGCGCCGCCGCGTCTCGTTCTCAACGGAAACCAGTCAAACAGTTAAAAGCTAAGGCTGTGATGGATTTGGAAGAAAAGAAAAAAATGCACACAAAATCTTTTTTTTTTTAAAAAAAGAGGACGTTTTGTTTGCGTTGTTGTTTTGGGATTTCCCTGCGTGGACAGTGTGAACCGTCATGGGGGCTGAAAGGAAAGTTGTGCGTCACTTGGTAACTTCTGTACTGTATATGTAAAATAAATGGCACTTAACACTAGGAATATCTCATAACTGTACAAAACCTGCCCGGACGAGGAGCGGCGTCTCGGCTCCTCCTCCAGGCAGCGAAAGGTCAGAGGTCAGACCGTCACAACGGCTCCTAGACGGGATTCTGGCAGCCGACGGAAGCTGCAGCCGCCGCCGCGGGGCCACAGAAAGATGGCTTTTTGTCACCTCTTCAATGCGAACAAACTGCGAGTGATGCTGAGGAGCTCGCCTTTAAGCAGCTTTAAGGTTGGTCCGCACCTGCTCCAAGCGGCGAAGTCGTCGTTCACTGAAACGTGATTGTCGCTTTGAGCGATGAAGAACATCGGCGGCGAGACCAAAATTAAACAGATGGGTGCTGAGGGATTCCTCCGCGGTTCTTGAGTCCGTTTCTCACGTGCCCCAGGAAACGGCGATTCTTACAAATGCCATTGTGAACAGATCGACGACTAAGTGCTTAATATCCAAAAACTGTTTGAACAAACACAGACATGGTTAATATAAAAACAGTGAGAAAGTGTCACTTGTTTCAGAGCCATCTCCCCGCGTGGACACCTGAAGTCAACAGGCCTTCGCCGCCCCTCAGGCCCCTCCCTCATATATGACATCAGCAATGAACAGCGTGTTTACCCTGTAAACCAATGATACGACCGCCCCGCCCCCCCACATAACAATCTCTGCCCCCGCCCCCCAAAAGATACATCATTGCAGATAATAGACAACAAATGACACCATCAAAAGTTCACCATCAAAATGTACTAAAGGTCTCAGCTCACGTTCCAAACACAGGACTGGACTGAATTTAAAGGAGCAAAAGAACCAAAACGAGAAAAACAAGATGTCGATCCTCCTCCCGCCTCCTCGCACGTCCAACAGGGTCCTCGCTGCTCCCAGGTCAGATCTGCGTCCAAATCTGTCGGCGGAGCGCGATCGGGCTCCGGAGCAGAGGAGCAGAGGAGCAGGAGCTCCTGCAGGAGCAGGTCAGTGTGTCTGTTCATAAGGCCAGTGAGGAAAAGTAGTAAAGTTAAAAAAAAAAAAAAAAAAGAAAAAAAAAAAAGTGATTTGTCCTTTAGAGTAGTCCTGGAGTGAATGCATAACACGGAGGTGCGCGCGCACACACGCACGCACGCACACGCACACACACACACACACACACACACACACACAGACACAGACACGGATGGAGCAGCAGTGCTCCAGCTCCTCCTGCTTGGCCTCTCAGGTGTGTGAACGCTGATGGAGGAGGTGCAGAGTGGAATGGTGCAGGGAGGTCTGTGGATGCCTCGGCAGGTGTGTGTGTGTGTGTGTGTGTGTGCGTGTGCGGCTGCAGCAGCACAGCGTCGGTGGACTCTTAGCGGCTCCTGCGGTGCGACTGAACTTGGGGTCACTCGCTGTCAGACAGGGTCTCGTACTGAGACATGAGCAGAGGTTTGGGCTCCTCCTCCCAGGACCGGCCCTGTCCGGATCCTAAACCTGGGCCCTGGGCCCCCGGCTGGCCAGAGGAGGGGGAGGGAGCGGACACCGTCCCACTGGGGAAACGCATGATCAACGGGTTGCACGGGAACGGGGTCGGAGTTGAACCTGCAGAGACAGAAGTGATGTTTTAAAGACGTTCTGTCCTTTTCCAGGTAAATCGAGCCTCAGCGAGGAGCTTCATACCTGTGGATGAAGGCCGGTCCTCCCACACTCGGTTGGTGAGAGGAGTCCGTCTGTTGCAGTCTCCCTCGGAGTGGACCGAGGACACTGAGGACGGCCTCTCGCCCCCCGACAGGCCCGGTCCTGGAGATTTGGCCTTCCGCCCGTTAGAGCGTCCTCCGCCCTTTGAAGACTTTCCTCCACCTGTGAACGGAGGAGGAGCTTAAACTCCAGAGCAAAACCACGTCAGCTCTGGTCAGAGCTGCTGATGCACAACAGAAAACCCACAGGGCTCATCTGAGGGGGGTCCCGGTTAAATGTGTGTTTGACAGACTGGAGTGACGATTCTATTAATGTACAAATAAAATGTAAAAAACTTTATTTATAAAATGGTGTCATGTCTCAGGCTGTCCAGGCCTGAATCTAAACAAGGGGGATTATATCAGCTGGACACGTGCTGCTGGTTAACTGATGAGAAGCTCGCACAGCAAAGCATGCTGGGAGCTTCACAATCTGTGGGCATCGAATCTTCATCTCACCTGAGACGAGGATTTTCTGACTGAGCTACGAGCAGGACGCACTTTTACTCGAGGCGTTAAAACGGAGTCTCACAGGTCAAACAGACTCGTGGCTGCTCACAATGAGGCCTTACGAAGGAAAACAATAATAATAAACGCTCGTCCGCACCTTGTGAGAAAAAGTCCTCGGCTCGTCCGTCGGCTAAAGGCATCCCGGACACGCCGGAGCCCATCGGGTTGGCGGCGTTGGAGGGAGAGCGCTCCTCAGACTGGTCGTCGTATTTGCCCATCAAGGCTTTTCGTATGATGGCCTCCAGGCCGATCGAGTTCCCCGGCGTCTCTGGAGTCGGGTGGCAGCGGACGCTCACGGGTCCTGTGGAAGGAGAGGGCGTGCAGCGATCAGAGAGCGTGCGTGTGTGTGTGAGTGTGTGTGTGTCGACCGTCTGCATCTTTGAGTCTTTGAGGCCGTTCAAAGACTTCACTCAAACACCTGAGGGGCTTTTACCTGCAGTGGTGGACGCCGGCATGTTGAAGATCTCCGTCCCCGGCTGCCCTGCGTCTGAAAGTGAGAACGTTGTTTGTTTACTGAACGCAGCACAAAGCTTTTCTGCTGGAAACAATTTGACTGCTGCTGAGGTCACACTTACTGAAATCGGCCTCATTTCCCACCACCGTCATCTTCTTGATCATCTCCTGCTTCTTCGACTTCACAATGGCCGAGGTGTTCTCCGTCAGCTTGCTGAAGAACGCCGGAGGCTGGGAGGCGTTGGGAGGAGAGCGGGAGCCCATTCTGCAGCCGGGACGGAGAGCCGGGTCAACACAGAGCAAACGCCGTGACATCACTGAGCCGAAAACACTTCACAGACTGAGTGCAGTCTGCGCGTTTGCATGCAAATGTTGAAACTTCAGTGTTTTTCAGAGCATCTGCAGCTCTTTTGTGTGCATTTAGACTCTAACCAGCAGCATTTTCAGTTACTTCTGAACATTTCTGCTCAAATTATTAAAAACAACGACAACAATTCAAACAAATGTTACAATCAAACCATAAATCATCCACTCGGACAGTGATTTTGCTGCTGTGCTCAGAGGATTTCATGCTGAAATCTTCTTTTTAGTGTCCTTTTATAAACCTACCACAGGAGGTTCAGCCGATAGCGGCTCCAGCTGTTAGTGTAAACCAGTTACCTCCTCACAGCTGTAATACGACATCTGTAGTGAAGACATTGAAGGAGGAGACCTTTGACCACCAAAATCTAATCAGTTAATCTCTGATTCCAAGCGGACGTTTGAGGCAAATTTGAAGAGAAGATGGCGGCGTAGAGACGGGAACGCCACCCCCGTTACCTCCACGCAACTCAGAGCAGACGTCTCAAGCATTTATCAGCTGAGCGTGAATGCCATGTAAAGGTGAAGCTGTCATTTACGGCTGTGTGACGGCCTGAATGTTGCAGATTAGACGCTGCTAATCTTAAATATTACACAGGCTGCGTCCATCAGAGACACACAGCATGCTGGGACCACGTGGCTTCATGCAAAGAATAAAAGGTGTCTGCAGCACTGTGGGCCGTTACCCTTGCTCTCCCTGCTCGTTGGGGTAGGAGGCCCCTCCCTGGACTTCAGGCTCAGAGCTGGCTCCAGCAGGAGATACTGGTTCAATGCCGTCATTGGAAACACTGACAGGTGAAGTCTTGGGCTGAGGAGGAGACCTGCAGACAACACAGACACAGTCACAGCATCAAGTACAGCAGAGAGAGTGTTTACACAGCACGCGGCGCCCACACAGACACTCCTGCTGCTCCTACCGGTCTCTGTTGCGTTCTCCGCCGAGGCCCTCTGGATATCGGGGTCCTTGGGCGGACTCCTGAGAGGTGGGCGGGAGCTGGGAGGCACTGGGTGGACGGGTCAAGTCCAGGACAGGAGAGCCGTGGTAGCTCTGCTGCTGCTGGCTCTGCCTGGTGTAGTCTTTAGTTATCACCTCCTGTTTGTGATCAGACATCACAAATACCTGTTCAGTTCAAGCTCTGGAAGCGTGTCACACTGCTGGTTTTGTCGTTCGTGATGCGGCGGTTGGGTGAACTTACACTGATGTGCTGAGCCAGCGTGACCACCCGCTGGCTGCCTTTGACACAGGGGGACGGGGGCTGCTGGCCTGGAGACAGTCTCTCCTCAGATGGAGGCCGGTACAGACCGTGAGGCTCCATCTTCTGTTGAACTGAGAGCCAAATCCAAAGAACACACGCATGCGTACGCCCACGCACACACACACACACACACACAAAATGACATCCACACACAGGTACAAGTTAGCTTTGATTTAAGTCCACGGTGACACAATCAAAGATCTCTAAAATGGAGACATGCATAACTCAGAAATGTCCGTCAGTCCTTCAGATCTTGTGGCGGATGTGAAATTCAAACATTTCATGTAACATCTGCACATGAAAGCTCAAAGGACAAGCTCTCCTAAAAACTACGATCTGACAGCGTGACAAGCTGCCTCTTATCTCATTTATTTATAATTCCACTCTTTGCATAGAGCTAGCAGGCATAGCGCTGACCAGAAATGTTGCTAAAATTGACTGGTTTTGCATCAGTGACTCATAAATGAAGAAGTCACAGAACTTAATTTTATAACTGATGCACTGAACAGATAAAATCAGAGAGGTATGCTATGAGCTCGACTGGGCTATGACTATAACTAGACCCGGCCCTGGTTAATATGTGAATTTCCTGCTGAAGCATCCTGAGAGCACATAAGACGATTTTCCCTTGAGTGTCAAGTCTCACTCTGTGTTTTCTTGCACAACTGTTGCACTACAGTATTTATCTGAGCAGAGGATGATGTAAGTTGAACGCAGGGGGAAGGATTGACTGCATGGACTCCAGAGAGGACGCGTCCCCCTGAGGGACAGGATGCTGTGGTTTCTGTTGTTATCTAGCAACCACAGCAGAAACTCTGAGTTCACTTCAACAACAGCTTCTCTCTGCGGTACCAGCGAGCCAACAGCAAGGTGACGAGGTCTGATTAAGAAGTCTGCCCGGCGGTCTCGTCTCTTTTGAGAATCGCGCTTCCCGTTGACTTCTGTACGTAAGGGAGGTTGTTTTTAACACTCGTCTGAACTCAGCATGCAGCTGTCACTTGGCCTACGGGCTTGTGAAATATATAAAGACGTGACACATCGCGCTACAAGCTGAAAACAGAACAGAATCACATTCCAAATGACGGACAAACTCCCAGAGGCTTGATTGAGAGAGATGTGTTGAGCGTTGTGGAAAAAATAAAGAAAAAAATCAGCATAAATTACAGTGAGCCATAAATAGGAACATGCAGAGATTTGGGGGGCAGAAGCTGCAGTACCCCCCTCCCCCCGGATGGCTGAGTCTTTTCCACGTCCCTCCTCTTTCCCACCCTCCCCCCCGATGCTCTCTGGGACCCCGGGGAGGCCGACTGGTGGCTGGTGAGGCTTTCGGTGGTTTAATGAAAGGGAGCGTCACGCCAATTCTCTATTCCCTTCACTCATGTGGGTACGTGTGGTCATGACCACAGCAGTGTTTACAAATGGGTCTGGGGGTGTCTACAGGAACGACACCCGGCAGTCGAGTAAAGCCGCTGCATTTCTAACGTCAAAGCCTTTGAATTACGGGAAGTCTCTTTTAACATGGGATATACAAGCCTCCTGCGGTGAAATGCCTTTTCAACTGTCGGGGATATTCTGGTCACGCCTGCCTGCGTGTGGTGAAATATTCCGTTTAAAGTAAGCAGCCGCCTGGGAGGGAGGAGGGGTGCCACATGTTGAATTCAAGTCACATCCTCTACGAAAAGAAAATGAAAATAAGCAGCAAAGGATGTTCTGCCCTGACGTCCCGCCAGCTTCAGCTACCTGAACATGACACCTTAAAGGACACCTCGGATCTTCTTCATGGAAAATTTGTTAGCCGTTAATGTTTTATCAAAGGTTTTAAACTGCCAGTCAGGTCCAATGTGGACCGGCTGGAGGTTTGGTTTTCCAGAGGGCACCCTTGGTGGTCTTTAAGTCTGTAAAGAAAAACTAATAATAATAAAAAAAAAAAAAAGAAAAGCACTGAAGGAAAACAAAAATGTAAATGAATTGGGCTGATTTGATAATGCCAACCACCACAGCGTGCAAGAGGCCACAGACTGACGGGGGGAGGGTCTGGGTGATGAGGGGGACCCCTGGGATCCAGAGCGTCTTACCATCAGTGGCGCCGCTGGCAACAAGCGAGCCCGTCTCTGGCATCCCCGTTTCACAAGAAATTTGACGCATAATAATCGCGTTTATGAAGTTGGCCGCAGTCATGGTGGTCTTACCGAGTGCTCGGAGCTCTTGTTCCTGAATGGACATCGGTTTGTTTTGAGTCTTTTCCCTACTAGGTGTACCGCTTTCTCCACGGCCAGGAGGGTTCTCCGACTGGAGAGGCAGCAGGTGTTGCGGCCGGCCTGAAGCCGAGGGGTAGGAACCTGGGTACATTCCTCCTGGGCCGGGGCTGGACAGCTTGGGGTCACATTTGCTGGAGGGCCCGTGTTGGTCCTGCACATGCTTGGGGAGACCTCCCCTGTTTTTGCCTCCATCGCGACTCTGCTCTTTGGCCACGCTGGAGTCCACTGCGGGCGGGTAGGCCTCGGGGGGCACGCCTGTCCTTTGGAGGTGAGCAGGGTAACCTTGGTAGCGTGCCGGCCCTGAAGGCATGGACCTGGCAGGACGAGAAAAACACATTTAGTAAACAAGACGATGAAAACGTTCCCCTGGCTGAGAACACTTGTGAGAAATTAGCGGTGGAAAATGTCCCGGAGTCGTCCTCGTAAACACGGAGCTCGAACGTACCGAAACACAGATGAGCTGGAGTGTTCGCTGACGGAAAGAGTCTTGCCGCCGGTGTTGTGCAGGACGCTCGGCCTCTGCTGCACGGTCTCCTGGGTGCGGGGGGACACGGGGGAGTGCTGGTGGCTGTACGGCTGGGAGGAAGGTCTCACGCCGCCGCTGCTGCTGCTGCTGGCTAAGCTGTGCTCTGTCCCTGAGAGGCGCAAACATTCATTTCATCTCACACAAGCGTTCCTCAAACCGGTATCTTACTTTTAACCTGCGGATAAAACGAGAAACACACCTGGTCGCCAGATGGGGGCGTGCTCCACATTTCCAACAGAGCCGCCCTTCTCCCGGTCCCGGTCCCGGTCCCGCTCCCGGTCTCTCTCTCTGTCCCGGTCCCTTTCCCGGTCTCGCTCCCGTTCTCTCTCCCGGTCCCGTTCGCGCTCCCTCTCCCTCTCCCGGTCTCTCTCGCGCTCCCGGTCTCTCTCGCGGTCCCTCTCTCGCTCTCTGTCACGCTCGCGGTCTCTTTCACGCTCGCGCTCTGAAGACGAAGACGTGCCTTGCATCTTGTTCATGTGCGACGACCCGACTGTGCAGAAACAGAGGAAAGAAAATCTCATTATAAAAACAACATGAGTGCAGCATATTTTACCTGGAGGTGAGTTCGTGTGAGCTGTACCAGGTGAGATGGGGGAGGTGGTGTAAGGCCTGCCAGGGAAGGTGGTGCTTCCCCCGGGGATGTAGGTGATGCGATCCATTGGGGAGCCGGCTGCCCCTGCAGAGGGAGGGACCAGGACAGGTAAGTGTGGCACCTGAGAAAGATCGATGATTCCTGGGGGACAGAGAGAAGAGAAGGGTGAAGAAAACCCTCACAGCTGCTCCAGGTGTGTTCTGGTCTGGAGGACGACAGGTAAACAAAGACCGTTCTCACACTGGTCCACTTCATCAGATATCATTTAACTGCCTGTTTGTTGTTACAGATGCAACAGCCATGTGGTAATGTTATGATGTGAGGGGAAAAACCTGGTTTGTATATTTGAAATAATAAAACCGACTTTAGAAAAACAAAATAATACAGTGACCAAGAGGCAAATCTTTACCACCTGGGGAAAAGATGAAAATGATTACAAAGTACTAAAATGAGAGAAAACCATCAGATCTGGTTAGATTCTGCTTTAGTTTCCAGGCAAAGTCACTCATGAGCAAAGCAAGACGTGTTCCTGTGAATACACTGGTGGTGTGTTGACGTTGCTGCTTTATGTTGAAAACCAAACTCTCACAACAACCTTTCAGCAATTTCAGTTCCAAGCAACTCAAGCTGAATTCTCAGTTATCCACTTGAGTCGCAGTGCACGCTTAATTGTTTGCACTCGCTCGTGTTTCAGCTTACAGGTGATTCTATGATTGAATGAAATCCAGACAACATGAAACCTGCTGCTCCGTCTGTAGTTATGAGTCTGTGCTGCGGGCAAAGTTTACAACAGTTCTGCAAAAAAAACAAGAACCAGAACCAGACGAACAAGAGCGCGGTGAAGTCGGCCGGCCTTACCACGCGGGGCGGCAGAGTAGGGCAGAGGAAGGGGTTGGTCTCGTGGAGTGAGGCCCCTCAGCAGGTCGGAGCGCTGGGCGGCCATGGCGGCGGCCGCAGGCCACTGGTGCATCTGCTGGGAGGTGATGTAGTCATTGAGCAGCGTCTGGCGGTTCTCCAGGGCCGCAGTGTCAGGAAAGCCACGGATGAGGTAGGGGTAGGGATGAGGGTATGCGGGGTTGGGGGCCAGATGGCGAGGCAAGTAGTAGGCTGCTGTGTATGAAGAGAAGGAAACAGGTCTGACATTCATATCGATCTAAATAACAGACAACAGATGTTTTCATGTGTTTTTCTTGACGGACTCTCGCAGTGCTTCGCAGTGCTACAGGTGTGAGGATGAAATATAAACCAGGAAGTCCAGTTTGAAGGATAATCAGACACTGGTAGTCCACCTGGTTTGTGCTCTCTTATGCATCTTGAATTGCTCAGTGCAGTTCTTACACTACAAAAGTTGAGCCAATTTTTTGCCAGCTGTCTGCGTTTTGTTTTTCGATGGTTTTCGGACACACTGCACCAACACAAAGCTCTTTTTGATTCAGGGATAACATACAGTAGGCCTTCAAGAACCACGTTCTGGTCTGGTCTGACTGTGGCTGTACCTGGGTCGATGGGGATGCCACGGGGCAGCGCTGCAGGATCAAAGGCTAAAGGGATTTGACGGTACACGTCTGCAGCTCCGAGACCCTGCAGCAGACGCTCGTAGGTCTGCTGATCTGCAACACCTTGGAGAGGTGATTTGGTAGCACTCATTTCCCTGGGGGTCGGTGTGGCTTTACGCTCCTGGGGCGGATTCTTACTGGAACCTGGAGAGAAAACGAGGAAACAGACCAAGTGAAACTTTGTGGGATGATGGATGAAGTATCTGATATATTACAGTGAGGCTACAGCAAGAATCAAGCCCAGACCAACAAAAACATCTGTCTCATCTGTGTGAGATATACGCACCATCATGCTGCCTTTGGCTTGCCTCCCTGGACAGAGGGGAGCCACGATGCGAGGGCCCGGGATAAGGGGCCCTTAAGCCGCCTTTGTCGTCGTAGCCCACTGGACTATGATGGGCCTTGCTTCCCTGCTCTGACCCCAGCGTGAGGGGGGAGGAGCGGGCTATAGGGCTGGCTGTGCTGACCACGGCGCTGGGCCGCCCTTTCGGTGCCTCTTCGTAGCGGCCCCTCTCGGCACGCATGTCCAGGTGGGAGGGCGTATTGTGGTAGGAGCGCGGCGAGCTGGCGATGATGGAGCGGACATCGTGACGCTTCCCTGAACTGGCTGCCTCCTGCTTCATGGGTGTTCCCTGAAAAGACACCACAGGAGTGAATCTGGGAGTGCAGAGAGGCTCAAACGTTAAGGGCTGGACGGCCTCTGCAGGTGTGAATACCTGTGCTATGATGCCCTCCTTGCCAGGCTGTCTGAGCTCCTCCCTGGGAATGAGGTGGATGGAGCGCCCGGCCTCCTTCACCGTGGGCACCATGCCCTCTCGGCCCTTCATGGGGTCAGAAAGTGAACCGGGCCCGCGGGGTGGGGAGCCCTCCCTCTTCATCTGCTTGGCCTCCCTCCTCAGGTATCCATCCTGAGGGTCCAGATGACGAGGAATACCTGGAACCAGAACAACAGGTCAGTCTGATTCCTGTTCAAACAAGAGTGGACAGCACATTTACATTTTTGTTTTCATAATTTAAACAGAGGAGAGCAGAGAAATGAAGAAACAGCACGAAAGGTTCTGACGGGATCAGCTCAGATGATTCTGAAAGCAGCTTCCATCTGCGAGATGAGACGCGATGGTTATCTGACTTTGCTGCTATCAGATAGATAAATATGAACATGAACATGAACGTGCTCCTGCCTGCGGGTGAGTTCTGGTAAGCCGGCACAGTCTGTTTCTCCATGGGAAAAAAGAAATAAAAAAATCTCTCTCCCTCTGCAGCTCTGCTGAGTGAGCACCGAGAGCACAAAGAGCGAGTTCCTTCAGGAAAAACACCGAACGCAAACAGACACGACACACAGTTAAACAGCATCGTCGAGCCAGCAGAGATGTTTACACTCAGTTCAAAGATTTAAGACTTCTCTCGGTCCAATTGTGTCACTCTGATCTGTCGCGCTTACAACCAGGAACGCTTCAGCCCTCAGCTGTGATTAGTGAAACACTGTCAGCTCGTCTCCCAGCAGAAGGAAACAAGACTTCATAATGAACACATCTCTTGTCATCCTACCTTGAGAGATGGAACCACGGATGTGATGAGCGTCCTTGTAGGGGGTGTGATGTGGGCTGTCCCGGTCGTGAGGCATGGCTCGACCAATCAGACCTGAGGTGGAGGTAGAGGGGGAGGCGCAGTGAGACGGAGGACAATGGCGAATTATTTAATCAATAATAAGAGGCGCATGTGATTAAAGGAGGTTAAACAGTGACACGGGGTTAAGTGGGGTCGTCTCTTACCCTCACAGTTGGCGGCAGACAGTGAATCCCTCATAGGCAGCCCTCTGGAGATGCCTCCCTCCATCACGTCATAAGGGCGCTTCAGGCCTAGAATGTCCCCGGGCTGCCCGGGGCCTCGGCCCTCATCTTTAGGGGTCTGAGAGGTTGAGCCTGCAAATGATGGATGACGCAGAGAAGGTGTTACTATAATTTGGCAAACAATACCTCCTTGTTCAGGAACAGCCAATGAGGTTTAATGATTTACTTGAATGACTCCAGGCGATTTACAGGGTTTGTATCAGAGCTCAGTCAAAATGAAAGTGAACGCCGGCCGTGGCCGAGCTGATGCACTCACGGTCGTAGGTGAGAATGTGCCCGCTGATGCCCTCGTAGACCACATGGCCTTTAGAAAGCGCCTCTTCCCGCTCCCGCTCGGCTCGACTGGCGCTGTCCTCTGTGATCAGACGGGTTATGGTTCCCTTATACAGCACATCAGCCGGTGTCCCCTGCGTTGAAGAGAGGGGGCGTGAGAGCGGCGCTTTATCATCGCTCTGTGCAGCAGCGGCTGATCTTAAAGAAAGGTCTGCTCATGACTTTTACAGGACAGACTGTTCACAAGAGACGGCCTGGACTGCACCATTTTGAAGCCTCACTTCTGTCAAACTAGAACCACATCAGGACCATGATTACATGCCAAAGACCCAAAAAAAGGTGCTATTTAATATATATGTACATATATACAACATGTTTAATGTTTTTCCTCATTGGCTTCATTGATTTTTGTAAATATTGTGAATCTGATGCAGCAACACGTTTCACAGACTGGGAAAGATGTGGAACGCTCCAAAAACACCTGTTTGGAACATTCCACAGGTAAACAGTTTGACTGGTAACAGGTGAGAGGATCATGATTGGGTATGAAAGGGGCGTCCAGGAAAGGCTCAGTCGTTCATAGAGGATGGAGCGAGTTCACCACTTTGTGAACACATGACTGGATGAAGGATGTTACTGCACAGACTCAGAGACACTTCAGGAAACTGCTGGCAATAAACAGAGTTAATTTGTAAATGGTTGATTCAGACTGATTCATGTTTTACAGTCCAGACTTTTTTTTAGAATCAGGGTTAATGAGCCCGAGCGCAGGTCAAAAGCGATCCTGATACGATTATGGAACAGATAGCGTGACCGAGAGGGAATAGTCTCCGTTCTTCTTTTCGGGATTGTAGAATTGGACGTAATTGGAGCAGCAGTGAGCTGTTGCTTTCACTGTCATGCTCATTGTAGACTGTGTCACATACAGAATGTGTATTCTGCCTCTTGAATTGAGCGTTTGTCACGATGGTGACAGATGACGAGGACGCAAATAAATGAAAAAATCATCAAGTGTCGCTGCAGAGGTGCGACGACACTTGATGACAACAGGCAGCTTTGTTGAAACCTTGAGTCACTTCGCTCGTACACAGAGTGAGTAACACTGGTACGCTGCTGCAGAGAGGGGGTGGACGTTTGAGGAGAGACACAGTTGTGCCTGAGATCACATTTCTTGTCTGTTGATTGCAGCTTTTCCAGGAAGACATTGCTGAAGGTTGGGGGCCAGATTAGCAGGGCTCCGTGTGTGCGTGTGTGTGTGGATATACTCATCCATCACACACACACATCTATCAATCCATCTAGCTACAAGACAAAAACAAACAAAGGAGCTGCCCCTCTACAGCTGATTATTCTTCACGGCTTTCACCTTCTTCTAACTCATCTGTCATGGCGGATAACTTCCCCCTCAGTGCTTGTTTTCTCTTCTATCCCAGTTGGATGTGATATTACAGTGGGCATATCAATGACTGGGCCGGAGTAAACAGATAAATAAGAGACGGAACAGACGCGGTACAGTGTGTACCTGTTTCTAAGGCGACAGGGCCACTCAGAGCTGTGGTTATGTCACAGCAGCAGGGAAATCTAGCAGCCGCAGCACTTGGCTCGCCTCATGACGTCTCAACGGCTCCGCTGCTCCCTCTTTCACCCGTAAGTGCACACATGAAAGCCTGCTAACACGAAGGCTGCGAGTTCCACGGCGGGGGCTTTAAACGGAACGAGCAGGGGCCAGAAGACGGCGTCGGTGTGGGCAGAAACAGCGTTGACTATCAGAGGAAGTGGGCGAATAGAAAAATAATGAGCGTGGGTTGACGTGTAACGGCCGTAAAAGCTGCTGCGACCATGAACCTGAACACAGTTTAACACAATGTCAATTTAAGTTCATGGTTTGCATCCATCAGTCTCTGGACGAAGCGAATTGCATTAACCTGAGCGAGCTGAGGGGAAACACATCATCTTATTTCTAATAACAAGTCTCTGCTAAACCTGAATAATGGCTCATTCACAGCGGATCGTTTCAGTGCCGACTTATCTAAATGAATTTCAGAGGTGATTCAGAGGTTCTCCAAATAAAGGGGAAGAGAAGTGTTTGCCAGTTGTCTGTCGTAATGCACTACTCGGATTTGAACGCTGTCAGCAGAATACTCGTAACGCACTCGCATCAGATTTGCCGCACCCAGCACAGCCATAAACGACGTGCACAAATGAGAGATTCTGCTCCCGTCACACTGAAAACACACCAGTTTCCACCATCAACAAGGATTTTAGATTAAACCTTTCATTGTGGCTGTACTTCAGATAAAGTGTACTCTGTGCAGCTTTGTTAGTTTTGTTTGCTGTTGGGTAAAAGACTTGATTGGGGCATTGCTGAACTCCCATAAAGCAAAGACAAAGGACCAAGACTCACAGGTGTTCTGTGGCCTGAGCTCACCTGAGTAATGGAGCCCCCTCGGTAGGAGATTGATGAATCTGGATGCATTCTGGTCCCTGGGATGCCCTTAGTGATACTACCCCCCTGAACAGCTGGAATAGAACCTGTGAAGATAAAGAAAAAGCAGTATTTGCAGTGAGAGTGGAGCAATACATAAAAAACTTCTTCAGGTTTGCAAAAAGTTCTGCAGGGTCGACCGAAAAGCTCGTGAGAACAGCTGCAGCCAAAGCAAATGTTACAGGTTGTTTGGATCACTGTTTGTTGTCTTAAATGCATTTACAGTCTTATTTTTAATTGTAATTTCAGTCTAAATGCTGTATCTACTGATGTAAGAGTGGAAGCATGGCGTGTCGAGGCACCGCTGTCAGTAATTACAGCTTTGAATCGTCTCGAGTTTGCGTCGAGCAGCTTTGCACACATGGATCTGGACAGTTTTTCCCATTCCTCACATCCTCTCAAGCTGTCAGATTAGATGAGCTTCAGTGAACTCTACTCCCCCGATCTTCAGTTCAGATTTAAGTCTAGCCTGGGCCACTCAAGCACATTGAGAGATCTGTCCTAAAGTCCTCCTGTGTGGTCCTCGCTGTGTGCCTCAGGTCACTGTCATGCTGCTGCAGCGTGACAGTGCTGAACACAACATGTGGAAAAATTCATCATTTGACTTTGTTATTCAAGTGTGTGTGTGTGTGTGTGTGTGTGTGTGTGTGTGTGTGTGTGGCACCTCGACTGATGGGCAAAATGAAGTGGGTTTAAAATAATCATGTGACGCAACACAGCTTGGGAAAGGCGGAAAAATCATTCTTCACCCGTGAAGAAGGACAAAATTACTGCACAGGGTATCCACTCACCACGTCCAGCATCGTGAGGCGTCCCCTGGGACGACGGGTTGTCAGCTTGGGAAGAGGAGCTGCGAGGGGACAACTGCTCCTGTTTGACCACGGGGAAAGGACCTGCTGTGCAGACAGTGATGAGAGAGACATGTCTCAGTGTGATGGTCGTGGCAGAAGCGGAGAAAAATGAAGCAGACGAGGTCCCTGCAGACGAGTTTACACACCTGCTTTCCTCTGATCCATCCAAGACATCCCCATCTGTGTGGGGGGCATCTTCCCGTGGTCCAACACATGAGCCGGGCTGTGCAACTGCACCGGGGTGCCCTAAAGACACGAGTCATGAAGGTGACGTATAATATCACTGCTCGTATGTACGGTTTTTACCCACATATTAATGTTTTACGTGACAAATATTCCATCTTCTATGGTATCTATAGGCTAACTTTGTGCAGAGGCCCTAGTTCTTTGTGTGTGCTGCTGTACCTGTGTGATGGAGCCTCCTGGCTTGGTGGAGGAAATGAGTGGTGGTGGCTCTGTGAGGGGCCTCACTGCTGTTAGTCTGCTGCTGTCCGGAGGCAGACTGGTGAGAGAGGGGTGGCCTGCTTGCTGGAACGCTGGAGGACAGGACAGATTATGACACTGAGATTTGACTATTTGATTCTTGGCAGAAGGTTTAAAGGCACATTTCAGCATCAACAAGTAGAGAATTTGTTCAAAGTTCCTGTAAAGAATAAAGATAGGGCAGAGCAGAGAGGAGGACTCACAGTTGAAGTGGAGCAGGTGCTGGTCGTGACTTATCTTGGCCATGTCTCGTGGGGACATGGGGTAGGGGGAGAGGACTGGCCGACCTAAGTTGGAGGTCCTCAGGTCATCGGGACCGAGCGCCTGCTTCTTGGCTTCACTGTGCGGTGAGAAAGCCCGCGACTTTTCTGCAACGACACAAACACAAACAGCGTGAGGAGCAAAGCGCTGCGCTCACCTCCGCTAAGCCAAGAATCTGCCTTCAGCCGCCGCTCACATTGTCATCACTGTCGTCCACTAGCACACAGAACCCCTGACGCCACAACAAGCCACTGCTAATATTTATTTTAAAGTACACACAGTAAAATCCTGCAGAGGACGGCCTGCATTGTGTTTAAGGTGTGATTAAAAGAGGGAATGGTGTGGTAAAGGGGTGAACCTACTTAATCCCTGCAGGAGGGTCTGTAACCACCTCTCGCTGCTTTCCAGCTCTGAAGGGACACAAACACACCACAGATCATTGCATCCTCACACAAAAACATGCACTAACTGTACTTCTGTGACCGCCAACAGATAAATGCTAGCAAACAGTAGCTTCAGTGCAGCTCGTAAACACAGTATGTCTACACCTGCCTCTGTGTCAGACACTGCATTAAGCCTTCTTCTTTCCTAGAGATTCATGAAAAAGAGAGAAAGCGGTTGCATCCTTTAGAGTTCACAGCTGCTGTGCCCAGTTGGTTATAAAAGACCTGTCTTTGTCTGGACTGTTGCTACAAGTCTTACACTGTGCTCTCAGAGATTCACATTCCACAAGCTCACAGTAAGTGCACTGAACTAGACTATATTCCCTTCTGGGTCAATAGCAATACCAGATCATTTATCAGTTCCCTCTCCACGAGTGTCCCAGAAACACTTGAATACCCTAAGCACTAGAGAACACAGACTCAAGGTTAGAGCATGTAGCAAGGACCAACTAAGTGAAACTAGATCAAATGCTACTAAAACTGCATCATACGCAGCACTTTCATTAACCTCCATTTTCATTTCATCATTTCATTATTCCTCATTTGCAGTGCTAATCGTGTTTCCTATAAATCTGTGTATACTGCACATTTAAATCTGACCACTTTAGCAGTGCACCATGTTGTACATACAAACATCCTGCAGATCATACGGAGAGAAAGTGATGGTGAGGGGAAAAAATGTACGTGGAGATTAATATGAAGCAAATATTGGACTGTGTCACGTTAGCAGCTCACAAACATCCTATCCCAGCCTGACAGGTGAAGCGCTGATGTGACTGGTGGCTTAAAAGATCAGCTCCTCCACTCTTTATGCAACATACGGCGGTTTTCTGTCGTGATGGAGGTGTGCGTACCATCCTTGTCGCTGGTGGAGGGGCTGCGTGGGCGAATGCGAGGGCTGCTGCTATGAAGAGCCTCCCTGTCTCTCTCTGCCTGCGGGTTGTAAGGCTGCTGTTTGCCTGGCTGGCCTGAAAGCTGCTGCTGCTGCTGCTGCTGCTGCTGCTGCTGTTTGACCTCCTGAGAGGACTCCCCATGAGCCATGGTGATCTGCTGCTGGTACAGTGCCAGGGCGTGGGGGGGCAGCACTGCCTTGCCACCCCCACTCCGCTGACTGCCCTGCATGGAGGCTTCTGGCATCTACAGAGAGGATGAGAGGAAAAGAAAAAGGTTATAATCACACCACACACATAACACAGCCCAGTCCTCCCCGGTGTTTGACATATGGTTTGCCACATCCAGTATCTGATTAACATGATAGCAAATAAGCATCTCTTATTTCTTGGTAAGCTTAAGTTTCCCTAATGCCTCGGATCTAATTTCTTCTCCACAAAGCAATCTATCCCATCATCCTCCATCTGGCCAGCTTATCTTATACAAATATGACTTAACAATTTCACCTGCTATACTGTTATCTCTGTAAGCAAAGAGACAGGGATGGCATTGATAGGATCGTGAGGGAAGACAGTCTGTGTGTGTGTGTGTGTGTGTGTGTGTGTGTGTGTGTGTGTGTGTGTGTGTGTGTGTGTGTGTGTGTGTGTGTGCGTGCGTGTGTGTGGGCAAATCACCTTCCTGTTGCAAAACACTACCTGGGTAAAAGACACTTTTCTGAAGCCAGAAAAGCCGAGGCGCTCTTCACCTCGCTGGCGTGTGACATACAAGGAAAAACACGGACAATACACACAGTGAGACACATTCAGTTTAACTAGTGACTCACAATCGGTGGTATGGCGGCAGCCCTCTGTTTGAGCTGTTTCAGGTCCATGGGCTTCTGCAGGGGGGAGGATATGACCCCATCATGAGTGTAGTTCAGTAGGCTTGGCCGTGGAGAGGTCATTCTGCACAGACAGGAGTACGTCAGTAAAGTAAAGCGTTATTTTAAAAAATCCAGACCTATACAAGACACCTTAAAGTGTGCACACGCCCGCCTACGCACTCCACAAAGGAGACACAATCACACACCCTCACTCACTAAACAAAGTGTTTGTGACGGGGAGCAGCAGGAGTGCATGGCGTCTGTGTGTGACTGTGGAAACGAACAGTTAAAATCCATATCCATGTCTCGCACATCTGTCGAAAGCACACAACGCACTCTGAATCACAGACTGACACACACTTTGATGCGCGCACACACACTCCCTTTGTTTGCTTTGGCAGAGAGGGCAGCGTTTCCCTTGGCTCTGCCAGTACATGTAGTCTGCTGTCATGGAAAAAATTGAACAAATACCGTGCAAACACGACTAATCACTCCTCCCACGCACTTTGACACCCATTTCATGTGGCCTCATTCACAGACATATACTATGCATTACCTATATATATATATATAATATATACGTGTTACATATCATATAATATCTATATATACATGTACACATACACACACACACGCGCATAGTAAATATATATTCTCATTCATACAAAGTACAAATAAAAGCAGGTTGAAGAAAAGAGCAGCCTGCGGTGTACACATAAGTGGCTTGCCAAATATGGCTTCGCTGCTGTACAGTGTAGCTAAGCAACGAATAACACTTCAAAACCCTGCTGCTGTATTTTTTTATGTCTGCTGTGGTAGACCAGAGAAGTAGGACACCTAGTAAACCACAGCTCAAAAACCAGAGGCCCTTTGACACCAATAATCTCGAGCGGGGCCGGTGATGTCATCAACAACACATGACATGAAAGATGTGGTGAAACGGTTTTTTCAGCTGAATGAAGTTTAGGGAGAACAGAACAATCTGAGCTCTTACCTGCTTTTATCTGCGTTGTCTGTCTCCTCCACTTCGTCAGCACTGCAAGTGGCACTCGAGTCGCTGTCCCCGTGGGAGCCTGTTTTGGCCCCGTGGTCCTTCTTGGAGCTCTTGCTGGAGCTTTTGACTTCCTCCATCTCTGCTATGGAAGGTTTTTTATCGGTGGCATCGCTGGGTGGTGTTGGCTGCTCTTTGCTGGGCTCCCCTGTCTCAGTCTTTATCTCCTGCTTGATGGCAGAGTCTGCGTCTTCCTTGACGGGAGGTTTCTCGTCCCCTCCCTGGCCCGTGTCGGACCCGGCCGCCTCCTTGTCCCCGCTGTTGGAGCTGGCCTTTGACCTGCCGGAGCCTTCCTCCTTCGCCTTGCTGTCCTCTGACGAATGTGGCGAGGGCAGGCTCTCCGTGTCCGAGCTGTTGTTGGCTCCACCTGGAAGGACGAAAGGTAAAAACAGATGAAAAGACGAGACTGGGCTTCTCCTGTTAATCATGCTGTATCTCCTCGTCCCTTCTCCTCCATCTTTTCTCCATCTCTTTCTGCTAAACCAGATTCTTTGCAGTGCCAGTCTTCTGCCTAATCAGGTTTCACTGTACAATAAGGAGGAACACAAAACCAATTGGGATGATGGACGAAATCCCCCGGGGCCCCAGCGCTCTGTGGTGGAGTACAGCGTACGCTCCACACGTCTATCAACAGACTACAGCAGGATTTCCAGCACGCTTTCATGTTTGTCAGTGCAGAGCGTAACTCTTCAAGCTGCTCCCAGACTTTCATTACACTGTAACATCACATCCACTCAGCAGCCACCTTATCAGGTTCACCTGCGCCGTCTGACGCAACAGCTCAGCTACAGGTTCAACCTTTCCTCAGATAATGATGTTCACTTTAGATTAACACTATCAGAGGTTTTAATTCAACTTCATGTTAATGTGTTAATGAGGTTGAGGTTTGCAGCGGTGTTGAACTCAACAGCACAACATTAAGGGCTGTTTCTAAAGCCCAGCCCTTCTACTGATGTACCGAAACAACAGGAACTGGCCATCTGAAGCTCTGTAAAGGTTTGGAATCACCATTTATATTTAAGTTTCTCTTCTTTATTCTCTGAAAAAAGAAGGATTTTAATCAACATTTCACGTAAATAAATAGTTCTTCAAAACCTCTTTGCAGCTGCAAAAACACTGAACCGTATAGTGAAATAAAATAGCATCCTATTTCATTAATTCAGTGAATAAATGCAGATGACACAGAGGTAATTATCATGATGCATGGAGCTCTTGAGACTGGTGTACCTTCTCCATCTTCAGGGGCCTCCTCCTCATTGCCGCTGGCTCCTGAACCCTCCATTTCCTCCTCCTCTGCCGCATACGGGGCGCTGGCCTCCTCATTCTGAACGTTTTTGCCCCTACGACGGGCCTTTCGCTCCTTCTCCTGGGTCAAAACAAACACACACTAAATAAAAACAGCCCAGGGAACAAAGACCTTCAGACGCAGGAGAAAACTGGACGCCACGTTCTGGTAGCCTGGTCACAAAAAGTGGAGCAAACATTGCTCCCAAACTTTCCCGGTGCTCACCGATTTCATTTTATGCTGCTGCAGAATCTCATCCAGTTTCTGCCTCTTCTTGTAGTTGAAGTAGAAGTTCTTGCACTGTGACACGGTTTTTGATCCCACCATCTTGGCGATGGCGGACCAATTCCTACCATACTGGAGAAGGCCTGGAAATCACAGACGGACAGGCAGCGGGATTAGAACAAGGGCAGACCGACAGAGATGACACGTGGCCTTGAATGACATCAAATATTCTCTTTAAGATGTGCTAAGTGTTGTAAAGATTATACATGTGACGATTATTTTGGTTTTTACTATGAGCAGCATCTCCACCAGTGCACAAAATGGAAGTCTCTCAATGGTAAATCAATAGCTATAAACATCTGTCTCTAAACAGCTGCCAAAACTGTAGCACAGCCTGGGAGTTTAGTTCACAATGCAACACAGACACAGTCCCCGTCTCCCTGCAGCAGCATGGCCTGATGCCATATGCTCCCTAAGTAGAGACAGAGAGAGATACAGAGGGAGGAGTGGTGGCCGAACTGTCACTCAAACCAATGACATCACTGACTCTCCCCGCTGGGGTCACTCCATGTCACATCCTCACTGACTTTGATGTGACCCATTTCCAAGAAAGCCTGGTCCTTTACCCAGTCAACCACATGATTGTGCCTTACACAAGAGTCTACAGGCACCCGCTGGGCCAGAGCTGTGATAGATCAACCTGCCATGACGCGCATGCACGCACGCACGCACGCACGCACGCACGCACGCACGCACGCACGCACGCACGCACGCACGCACGCGGCCGCTGTGTGTGCTAAAAGAAGCGACGTAGTGAGCAGGCAGTCGGTAAGTGGAAGTGAGTGAGAAAGACAGCGTAGAATTCGCCCCGGCGCCCCCCCCCAACCCCACCCCCACCCCTCCAGAGTCTGCTGTTAGCTAAAGGCAGCTCATTAACAGTGTGTGTTGTAAGAGGCTTAGCTTACACCACCCACTTGTTTCCTGTGCCAGCCTGACAGGTCCTGGCAACAGGACAGTCTCTCAAAGGGTTGACGGGGGGGTGGTGGTGTTATTAACAGGCAGAGAGCCAACACCTCCTGGGATAACCTTGGACATGGGTTCAGAGGTCTCTGCATCTCATCACTTAATGGAGGCAGTGGGACAACGAGCAGAAGTCCGAGCCAAAGGAGAGGAAAGGACAGCTGTTTACAGCCCCGTCATTTCAACCCTCATACTAATCAGACGGACTGACTCTGACACCAGCGCCTTCCAGAATAATCCAATCCACGGTGTATTACGTGTTTAATTTCTAGGATTTTACTGTC
>JBBMOE010000008.1:14032248-14052516 GCA_037975065.1 Chaetodon trifasciatus
AGAGAGAGAGAGAGAGAGAGAGAGAGAGAGAGAGAGAGAGGGAGAGAGGGAGGGAGGGAGGGAGAGAGAGAGAGAGAGAGAGAGAGAGAGAGAGAGAGCAGAGCCACTGAGCCAGAGAGACAATGGAGAAAGGGAAAGGATACAGAAGTGGAGAGTAAGCAAAGAGAGAAGAGAAGAGGAGGAGGAGGAGGAGGAGGGACAGGAGGGGGAGACAGGGAGTTGATGTTGATACCATGAGAAAGCATAAAGGCTTTCACATTTTTCCTGACTGACCTGCTTTTCATCTTGAATGTGACCTCTCTCCAGTCTATAACAACACCGAGTGAGGGGAGAGACAAAGTGAGTGGGGGAAAGAGGCACTTGCCAAATCTTCCACGGCTCTTGCCAATCTGGGCCGGTGCCATCTCCCGTCTGAGCGAGAGACGGAGATAGAGCAACAGCGGAGGAGAACGACAGAGAAAAAAATAATATGGCTTTCTCTACCTGCTGCTCCTTTAAATGGGTTCTTTAGGCAAGCAGAGCAGGGGCCATTATCCAGCTGCCTGCCTGCCTGCACCCAAGCAAAGCCTGCCAGATTAGTGCACTTACATAAACGCCAGCCAAGAAGGGCACGCATGCAAACACACACAGCTTGGTGCGCCACAGACACAACCTTTGCTACACAAGTCTTACACACTCACACACACACACGCAGGCAGGCAGGCAGGCAGGCAGAGCTGGTGGGCTTAAGAGAGAGGCTTTGCAAAGATCGGCTGTCCCTTGTTTGAGGTACCAGTCTTTATGAGCAGTGAAGACAGGAGCGATCCATCTCAGAGTGTGGCCATGCCATCCTCGAAGGCAGCGCTGGCTGGCTGGCTGGCTGGCACCGCGACGCTGGAACGCCGACGTCCTGCCAGGAACTATAAATGCCATTATTCAGATCTGTTTAGCTAAAGGGGATCAACACATTAGCATCAGGACACCTAAGCCTCTTTAAAGCATATACATGTCAAGCACCTGCAAGGGAGAGCACCTTGACAAGCTTATTGAATACAGGGAGGAAATGGGGGGGTGCGTTGTGATCTTGGAGTGCGAGTTCTTGGACGGGGAATCCCTTTTGGCAGGTGTGGGGGTGGCTGTTAGAACTGATGAAAAACGGCAAGAACAGCTCCTCCTCTTCGGCCCTCGGTACTGTAGCTGGGCTCTGTGGTTGTGGTTACATAAGCCTTTCATAGAAGCCCTGCTCCCACCGAGCTGCCAGGCTAATCCTCTGGGATGGAGAGCCCCACTAATCCCACTGCAGGAGAATGGAACTGAAGACATTAACCAGGATTACTACACAGGACCGTGTTCAAGCCAGGCCAGCGCCAGTTATCGCAAAATAACCCCTTAACACACAAACCTGCACGCACTCGCAAACCCCAAATTGCAGCAGACAACGCACACACACATGCACGCACACACACGCACACAGATGCCATAACTCCTCTCGACCAAATGCGGTTTCAATATCACAGTCTGGCTGCTGATAGCTGCTTGCAAGAGGCACTTCATCGACTGCTGACTGCGAGAGAGGACAGGTTAAATTAGTCAGAAGCAGAACTGAGAGTCACACAAAGCAAGATGACACATCATCTACAAATGGCCACAAACCAGCCGCCTTGCAGTGAAACTGCGTTGAGTCATGTGCAGAAAACAGGACTTGACATTACAAAAACGCCGCTTAGCCACCAAAGACAAACGTTTTAAAAATCATCTACAAAGAGGTGCATTTACATACAAAGCCCTGGCAGACTGTTAGCATAGAAGACATTCATAAATACCGACGCTACTGCCTGCAGCACTCAACAATACCAATAACAGATGAGAAGCAGATCTCACCGTCAATCTGGTGGAACAGATCAGTGGGGAATCCCTATCCGAAGAGTAGTACGCATTAGACACCACGGAGGGTGAGGGGCTCATTACATCAGTAACTGAGACTGATGGGCTGCACGCAACAAACACTGTCCAGCACGCTCACACGGGGCGCTGGTGCTCGGAAAACGGGCGTGATGTCAGTGACCTCTGTGAATCAGTCTTCTGGGTAATCTTCAGTCAGAGACAATAAACAGGCTGAGTTAATGACTGCTGCATTTGCAGGGGCTGACTGATAAGAGGCAGACTTTACAGCCTGCTTGATAAGAAGACAGGCTGCCTTGACCCAGAGAGACGGCTCCAAAGATCAACAGAGCCAGTCCAGGCAGACTGACACATGAACGCATAGACACAACCGAGCAGCACGTGGTGCTCGCTGCCTCACTAACAGGAAGTCACAGCCACATCACTTGTCTATGCTTTCACAAAAACCAGCACTTGAGCAGCTACTCGTGCTCTTTCCTCTGGCACCTCTATCACAACGCACAGTCTCTGCCGTGAAGTTACACTTGACGGGGAGAAGAAAGGTTTACTCCGTATTACCTTTTTTGGCAGTTTCCATCTCTTCTTCAGTCCAGCGAGAGCTCTCATTCATCTCCAGATTGGCTGTTAAAAAAAAAAAAAAAGAGAACCACCAAGTCAGAGAAGGCGGGAGGAGGGGGGGGGTGGGCAGTTGTCACAGAGTCAGTTAGGGAGTGACTGACAAGAGGAAAGGAAGGAGAGAGAGAAATTAGAGAAGAAAAAGAATAAGAGGGTGGGGGGCAGGGTGGCTGGTGCTGCTTGCCAGTGAGGCACTGCAGCGTGGGTCACCGGGGACTGTTTGTTTTAGATGGAGGAAGCAGGAAATCCAAGGAGAGAAGTCAGTTAATGATTATAGACATAACAACTGGCTTCTTTCCCTGCACAGGCCATAAGCCAGGCCGACCCTGCCTGGCAGACAGCGGAGCGGGAGCGGGAGCCTCGGCTCATGTGTCCTCTACGTGGACCCGCGAAGGGCACGGCGGGCCGGCCAGCACCGCTGCCAGCAGGGGAACAAACAGCGGCAGAGGGGGCTGCTGATGAGAGCCCCTGCAGCCCCGGTCACCTGGGGATTCCCTGTAACCAAACCGGTGCTGCAGGAGCGACTGCAGCATATACACACAACTGCTGAAACATCAAAAATCCCTGATAGCCTGCAGCAAGAGTGTTAGTGTGTGCACGGCTGACTTACCATCTGCAAGGAAACAAAGAGCTAAGCGGTGGGACACTGCTGACACACTGAGTATTGTGTCCTTAAATGAGACTTTTGTCTCTTGCTAACAGATGGGATTTAAACTACTCGTCTTATGCAGTCACAGTTTCTCACTCTTTTGATTTCTTATTGTGCGATTTATGAGTGTTACAAAAAACAGCGAGTGCACGCCTGAGCGTGAAGAAGCGATAGAAGACGGAAGGAACAACAGTGCACTCTTGTGGTGTGGGACAGGAGGCCACAACTAGACCAAAGGTGACAACGTCAATCCCATCTCATGATTCTGTCCTCCATTATCATTTCTAATGTTTTCATTATAAGCTTCCTTATGATAATATGAAATGAAATCTAAGTCAATTTTATTTACCTGCGTCACACACTTCAATCACGGCACTGTAAAGTGCCTGCAGCCGCATGCTACGTTTGCTCTGATGTTAAAATAAAACCAGACAAAGGAGTAAATAAACAAATCAGCACTAATTTGGTGCAGTGCAGCTGAGACTGACCGAGCTCATTGTTGAGTGGCGGCGTGGTGGTCTCCTCCACCTCACTGGTCATAGAGCGGGTGATGCGGCCTTTGCGGCGTCCCTGGCTGTTGGCTGTGCGTCGACCCTTGAAAGCCACAGTGGGCTCTTTGTCCTCTGCATCTTCTCCAGAGGTGTCATCCCTGAGGAATGACAACACAGTTAGCAACAGGTACACGGGGCGTTTGAAGGTGTGTATTCTAACGCCATGATATCAACACAATACTCAACACATCTTTTGATATCACGGCAAAAGAGTTTTTGTCTGATGCACAATACTCTAATTTTTGTGCAGCACTGTAGGACACTCACAATAATTATCAACTGATCAAACTGATATCAAGGAAGGAAAATGACTCAGAGCTTCAGCCGTCACACACTGTAAAACTGCAGCTGACAACTTAAAATAAATATAAATCCTCAGTTTCAGTGTAAATGCACACACAGTCAAATTAAAAAAAGTCAACATTTTAGTCTTTGTTTCATTTCAGACCAAATGTGCTGAAGTGCAGAGCTAGCAGCAGAAAATGCCCCACTGAGATAATAACTGCAGGTTTTTAATGGGCACTGTGGGATATTATTGAAAATCCTGAAGAGATATTACAGTGTTTAGTTATTAAAAAACAAGCGTCGGGGCCGGTGTGGCTCAGAGCGGGTCGTCTACTATCAGAAGGTTGGTGGTTCGAAGGCGTCAAAGAATGAATGTTGACGAGTGTTGTAAAGCTTTGAGTGGTCAGTAGACTAGAAAAGCTTCATATAAATAACCTCACTGGTGAAATAATAGTGAAAATATGGGCCGTCAGCCAGCCTGAAGAACTGAATTCAAATTTGTCCATCACCGTCACGTCCTTCCTGCAGCTTGGTCTCTACAGTTCGTTGGCTTTAGTGGCACAAACCCGAGCGCAGACGTGTTTGTGTGCATGAGGACAGGTGCACGCTGTCCTCACGCTGAGACGGAGTGTGTCTCAGTCTGCAGCATTCTGTACCAAACCTGGAAGACCAAATGCGAACGTGTACGCAGACACTGCTTTGTCTTTCTTTTTTCTCCGAGATAATTTATTGAGTGTCAGCACAACGGCATGCCAGGAGACGGCCACTGAGTTTGAACCCGCTGCACCTCAATTCATCTTCCCACAGCTCCATTAATCTTGCTGAGGGGAGCCGGTTGCACCCTAAATATAGGCGAGCCAGCTGTGCCAGGGACAGGCAGGCAGCAGGGTGCGCTGGGAGTCACGGAGTCCCCTGGCCTCGCCTCGGAGCAGAGAGGCAGTACGCAACGCTTCATCATCATCCTACACCCCGACACAACTGCTAATAAATATGACCTGCTAATACGTGAAAGTACTGGAGTGCACGGCCTCAGCTGACATCACAACACAGCGCATGAATACAGACGTAGACGGCATTCATCTCAGAATTTTAAAGCACCAGAAAGCAGTGATATTCCATCTGTTGTTTTGCATCTTTCGCTGGCACCGTGCCTGAAAACACCTCCTCCTCCTCCTCCTCCTCCACCGCTGCACCCACCAGCCCACCCACCCACCGCACACATTCCTTCTAACACACTGACATTTCAAATTGACAGCTAGGTTAATAACACTGCTTATTTTCCCCACCAAAAAGCCCCAGACTAACAAAATAAGCAGGGAATTTAAAAAATGACACTTGGCACGGTGTTGGGAAGGGGAGAACGTAAACAGGAAAACAGCTGTTTGAATAGGGAGAACGAACGGACGCTCGAATGTGCCGTAGGTGGAAAGTCTGGCTGGAGGTGAGGGAGTAAGAACTCAAGGGTTACAGAATGATTGGATTTCCAGATCTGCTCCCAATAGTCAAAACTTTCTCCATTTGCTGAAGGAAACTGGAGCAGTTCTAAAAGTGTGTGTTGGAGAAACGGGGAAAGATCGCTTCAGCTGTGCAGGTTCAGTGTTTGCACTCTGGCCAATCGGTGAGCAGGGCCGGGTTTAGTAAGCATTAAAAAGGCGACTCACTTCATTCCATCTTCCTTGTCTTCGGCTTCATTTTTCTCTTCATCCCTCTCTCCCTCCTTCTCTTTCTCCTCCTTCTCCTTTTCTTCCTGGCTGCTTCGCTGCACTTGCTGCTGCTGTTGCTGCTGCTGGCCGTGCTGATGAGGAGACAGAACAACAAACACCTACGTTACAGAGACGGTCACAGGTAACAGGACACACAGACTTTACCAACAGACACATCAATGTTTGGACGAACGCTTCAGGGAGCAGATCACAATCGATCCATTGATCCAGATCAGGGCGGTCTCTGTTCTTCTGCCCAAATAATCCTGCAAACCTGGCGTCACAATAAGCAGAGGTGTGAAAAGTACGGAAATAGGCAAAAGTGCCTGTTTCACTTTAGCAGATTCCTCCAATCACAATCCATCTTTAGTAACCACAGATACTTTCTGCTTGTTTGCAGCGCGTGGATGCACTTCCTGTGGCAGGTCTGCTACCTCAAACATTATTCAGACATAAACGTATGTGTGGAGCACAGCTGCAGACAGGACGGTGTTTGGCTGGCTTCTTGATGAAATCACACAAACCGTAGAACCATGAAAAGCATCTCTGACATTTCTGAAGTCTCAGTTTCTCTTGTTTAAAGTAAAGAACAGTTACTAACCTTAAAAAATCCTATTCATTCTCTGCATACGCAAAACAAAACAGGATGCGAAAGTTCCGAAATATGCTCTTTAGGCACCCAGAACCACTTCCTTACCAATTTCCTGCCTGTCTGGGCTTTTAGGGTTAGAGTTCAGATTAGTACAGACATGCAGTCTGACCAAAAACCTGAAAAACTGCTTAATATTGACAAAGCAGACAAACATACTGACAAGAACTTCTGCTCTACTTCAGCTGCTGCCTTTGGGCTAATGCTCATCTCAAGAACGCAAACCTTTGTTGATGTCTTCACTATATATCATAACAGGCACGTACATGTGGCTCCTGGCGAGGCAGCATGAAAAGGACAGGAAGTGAGACAGAGGAGAGAGACAGCCGGAGAATGAAAGAAGGGCGAGCAGAGCCAGACGGCAGGAAGAGGAGCAGGATTAAAATGCACCTTTTGCTCACAGAAGCTACTTTTTCTCTATTTGCACAATATCACTAATGTCCTCTCCCTCCCTTTGAAATGAGCTCAGACAGACAACTCGGTCGGACTTAATGGTCTCTGAGCCTCGTGCACCGCTGCTCTTTCTCCTTCCTCCAGACACATCATCAGCATAATAATCACGATCCATCCCAGCTATGGAGATCTGTTAGCACTGTGCCTGAACAGGCCCCTAACTGATCCAAGGACAGCTCCACAGAAGATGTAGTTTAAGAAGAGCAGCCGCTCCACCACAGCACTGTGGGGAAAGACTCTGTAAGGCTGGAAACACATTAAGCTATTACTCCATCTCTCCTCCACCCAAACATAATCTCTATTAGCATCTGCAGGCGTTCTGACATATAGCACTGCACTTTCTGTTCCTCCCGTGTAGCCACCTCCCTCTGTGACTGAGAGCCATTAGCGTGAGCCGCTACTCAACCACCAGGTAACGAGCGGAGGTTTCCTCAGGAAAGATGAGGACACACCACGCTCGCACCCGCAGGAAAAGGTCGTCGGTAAATTAATGTGCCATTTCCTTAGCGCCGCCAACACGGAGTTTAACAGCTAGCACCTGATCTGAGGCTAAGGAATAACTGGGGGGCTCATTAGCAACAGAAATGACCTGCGCCTGAAAAACTGTCTGTATGGAAACAGTGCTGACATGACAGGTCGGGGTTGAGCAAACCGTGGCGCTCGATCAGCACAGCTGTGACCTTTTGTCGCTTCGTCACGTGAGTTCTGTGGCTCAGACTGCATCACTGGGAGCGAGATTAAAGCCGCGCTCACACATGTCAGGCGACACAATGCCCCATTTTCAGCAATTTTCAAAGAGTTTAAATCCTTTTTGCGAGCTGTTTTTGTGCACCAGATACCTCGTGGTTATCTGTATCGTAGCGTCACATCCTCTGCTCTCCAACTGGATAAAACTAGTCTTAAGTCACAGCCGCTGTATGAAGAAAACCAGGGGAAAAGCTAGCGGTGGCTGTTCCGGCCGAACCTGTTTGACAAAAGAGAATGTCACCCAGCCCGGAGTGCAGTGAGTGAAATGGAAATCCAGTGTTTAGCCCGCAGATAAGTAAGCTCAGTGACTGACAGCAGCTGACTTCCTGGTTGCCTCGCGATAGGAGAAGGAGACTTCAGCGCTGCCGCCTGTGCAGGTCTTAAAAAAGCCGAAGAAGTGGTGCCTTAAGACATTCGCACAACAAAGCCTGCTGTGTGATCTGGCCTTGATATCAATCAGAGCATCTTTTTTCTTGAAAGGTGAGAGTACCTGGCTTCTTCCTCGGCGTCTGTAGTTCCTCCGCACTATGTTCTTATAGTTTTCATTCTTTTTGGTCAGGTAGTAGAAGAGCACGCACTCCGCCACCGTCTGAAACATGAGAGAGATGTCATTTTTCTAACAATGGCTTCCTGAGAGGATAGGATCACTCAGACAAAACACCAAAGGAAGTAAACCGATACCTTTCGCTCCAGAAAAGATGCAATCAGACCAAAGTTTTTGGGGTGCTGGATGAACCTGTGAGAGCAGAGCGGAGACGCAACTGAAATCATTCAACATCAGATCACAGCACAGCACAAAGAGAACGACGTGCAGTGAAGTGAAGTCTGCGCGGACGCTGAAAAAGAACATTCACAATTAAGATCAAGCCAATTAAAAATAATAAAAACACTGATCTCAGAGGAGCAAAAAATCCCAAAGTAGAAAATTTGGCACCCAAGACGCCTTCAAATATTACCAGTGATCAAATATCTTACTGCGAGTTACTAGAAGAAGAAACTGAAGCTCTTCCACGTTCATGTGGGCAGACTTTAAAGTCACTGATTTCACTGTGTGGGTTTGATTCGATTTGGCAGCTTGAAACGCCTCCTCTCATTTCTCACGAAAGGGGAAGATTCACTTCCTTACCAACAACTTACGGACCTTTTATCGGTCACACATATTTCACAGGAAGTGCACACACACCTCGTTTCGCTGATTAAAAAGAAGCTCTTAAGAATTTTGCCTACAAAATGAGGGTAGAGCTGGAGGCTAATTTGGGATTTGATCAAAATAAAAATGTGAACCTAACATCTGTTTAGAAACTGTGTTCTGGGTGCAAAATGCCAAAGCAACACCAAAACATTTCACTCAAAAGATATTTTTAGGTGTATTTTTGGTCAACGAAACCAAAACCAGCTGCTAGAAAATAAGGAGAAGAAACGACGTCTGCCGCCTCGTCAGCGTTTGGCTTACTTCTCTCTGAAAGTGTCCTTCTCCTGCTCGCTCCACATGTTCATAACCTGCCGGTCCTTGTACACCTTCATGGGGTCGTCCATCAGTCCGTTCATGTTGATGAACTTGATGCGCTGCTGCTCGGCGTCAAACAGCATCGGAGGGATGACCGCCAGCTGTCGCATCTGCTTCTCTGTGTTCTGTCACACACAAACGCCACAGGGAGAAACCAACATCCTGGAGTGAGTGGGTTGGTCTCGAGAGGGAAACTCTCTGCTTTCACTGGAACGCACTATATGAAAGCTGATGTGGTGATACACTCGGCTTTGAAATGTGGAAGAGGAGAATGAGGAGGACTCCGCAGAAGAAGGCACAGAAGGGCAAACAAATTCAACGATTTCAGCTTATTTATGGATCATCTGAAGGACGTGCACACACCGCTCACAGACTGGCAGATTTGTCGCTTGTCACTGAAATTCACTCAAATCTGTGTCATATTTTATAAAAAGCATAAGTACGGCAGGTACTTCATCCCTTCACTTTCACCACTCTTCTTCTTGTTTTATTGGCGCGTGCTGTTTGAACGACTCCTCGTCAATACATGTTACAGCTCATGTTCTACATCCTGCCACCTGCTGTACCGGAGAGGAATGACATGAAACAGGCGGTCACGCCTCCCATCAACGTTACAGCTAACCTTTTAGTTTAGAAAGGTTAAAAATACAGGAGATTTATGGGAAAACATTTAGACGAGGGGACAGCAGGATAGAAGAGTAAAATATGGGAGAGTCCAACGAAAACAAGGGTTGTCAGGTCTGCTATTAGCATGCATATTAGCAGCACATCTGCTCTTTAATAGTCATCATAAAGCACTTATCAATGCCTTATTTTGGGCTTTGGGGTTATTAAGGGTTGTGGTTTGGTTATTAAGTCTCTAATTCATGTACAACACTTCTTTTAGTTAATGGCCTCGCAATAAAAGAGCCAATATGCTACTGATATACATACTAGAAAGCAACTAGCTAATGATGAATATGTCTATCTTAATACAAGGTGTTACCAGAAATCTTAAAAAACGAGGAACATCTCTGCGCTATTCTCAGGAGACGGGAGGGTAGAAAGCATCTCTTTAGATGATACAAGACAAACCAAATTGGACACACAGCTCAGCTTAACGGGACAAGTCTGACGTGAGAGGAACAGGTCTAATATGTGTGACTGGTGGATGTGATGGCAGTGTCTGCTCAGAGCACAGTCCTCCATCAGTTACCTGAACGCTGTGGGAGTCTGACCCGTCAGGACGAGCACTTCTCCTGCATGTGAAGCTTTTAACATCATGACATGCCCGACATGTTTGCGTGTTGTATGTGTTTTCCAGAAAAGGTGTAATTGGTCACCTACTGTATGCTTTTTATTAGAAGTATGTCAACCATGGAAGTTGGATCAGGCAAGCCTGTCTGGTTTTAACTGGACGCAAAGTGTGTGAGCTGCAAGCTTTTGGATGTTTCAAGCGTGAACCTTGTCAGCCCAGAAAGCATGAATTTGGCTGGCATGTCTGAGGTCAAGTCAAGCCAATTTTATTTACATAATTTGCCTCAGAGGGCTCGAGAAAAATGCTTTCTTAGACGACGCTGACACTTGTGATGCTGAAACTTTTCCAAAAGCAGCTAAATCTGCAGGCTATTACACGGCTGTGACTCTGCACCCACACCCACGCTCGCCATCCTCTGCCTCCTCCTCCATTCTGTGCTCAGTTTAGATTCATCACAGGACCATTACGCAGCTGACGAGTACACGGACAATAACCACTGCTGCACCGACCGCTGACGCTATGTGTCGGCTGCACACGTTATAAACGGGGGAAAGAGCAATGAGGGAAGACTGTAAAAAAAAAACGAGAGACAGGCAGTAAAAACCACCAGAAACGTTTGGGAGCATTTCAATTGAAAGCAGCTGTGCGCGCCGCTCGGCTGCGGTGGCCTTAGAGGGCTATTATTTAGCTTTGGCTGGCCCTGCTAACTTAACTACCACAGATAATCCACTGGCACCATCCTGTGTAACAGCTGGATCATATGCCAATACATGATGGCACATGACTTTGAATCAAAACTACGTCGCAGCGATTTCAGAAGAGTCGAATTCCTGCAGGCTGTTTTTATGATGCTGTTCCTGCTATCTTTATAACCACATGACATGATACTCATAAATATTATCATCACTTTATCACAAAATATGCATATACTGGATGTATCTGTGCATGTCATATAAATATTTTCATAAGCAAAGTCCTCATCCACCACCTCAGAGACTTGGGGTTTCATTCCTGGCAGCAGTGCCAGCCCACAGTCACACATCCAGATGTTTGGCCGCCATAGTGTGAAAGTGTGAACACAGGTGCCGCAGAGGAGCAAGAGGAGGCGCACACCAGCTTCACCAGAGGAGCTTACCTCATGCTCTGATATTCCGTCTATGATCTCGGAGACCTCGTGCTCGCTGCGGGCTGCAGATGAGGTCAGCCCACCTCCTCGCTGCCCAACACGGCTACAAAAGGAAAACAGAGAAGACCTGTCAGTGACAACAAGCCACAGATGACTGAGCCGCGGTATTTCTCCACAACATCAGCGGGAGGCAGGCAGCAAATCAGAGTCATTAAGGCACTTCCAGAAATGAAAAGTGCCTTTGACTCTGCTACAGCACCGTCAGCGAGGGCCTGTTGTGAGAGGGCGAAACAAAGCTCGTGATCTCACCTCTGCATGCGCTCCTGCAGCTCTCTCTGCTTGCGGATCTCCGGGAACTGTTTCTCGTAGTACTCTCGCACTTTGCTCTCCTTGGCTCGACGCCGCGGGTTGTTCTCGATGCGCTCGACCTTCTTCTCCCAGGCTTCCATCAGCTGGTCATAGCGCTGGCAAAACTTCTGTTCCTGAAGCGCCGCAGAAAAGAAAAAGATCTCAATCCAGTGCAGAGTCATTTCGCCATCAACACTGTCTCTTTCTGTCTTCTGTTCGACCTGAAGACACAAAACTAATGGAGCATTAAGTCTGAGGAAGCACAATTACAGAACATTTAACAGTCACTGCTAAACAAGACATCCCCCAAAGCACAGAGGGATATTTTAGGCTGCCCAAACAATGAAAGATTATTTTTTCAATGATTGTATTCAGTCATCTTCCTTAGCTCTCTGTCCGTCTCTTGTGTCCTACGATGTCCGACATGTTCAGAGGGGACAAAGTCATATGTTGGTATTCTATGGGGAGTCTGGCCTCGAGCCACGACTCTGGCAGACGACAGCCCGCCGTTTTCCCAGCTTCCTGGCAGGCAGGCTGTAAAGCAGACCGTTAAACCTGGTGGAGACACGACTCTCAGTGGGCTCATAAAGCACAAGGTGATGTCTCCCCACGCTCTGCCCACGAGGAGCCACCTCCCCCACTTAAGACGCAACACGAGACAAGACTGGACACTCGCCCACGCCTCGCAGGCTTCCGTACAGGTGCCGCATTTGACTCCTTCTTTCTGGCCTCACGTAAACTTGCAGTACATGAAAAATGCAGAGCTGTGAGAGCTGCCGCTGCTGGCACCGTCTCCGCGGCTGGAAGCAGTTAAAAGTTGCCCGTCATATTTCCGACTTGTGGATGGATGCAAATTTCATAGTAAAACTGTAGACTTGATTTGCACTAACGATTTTCTGTCCAGCCGGTTGATTTTAAGATGTTCGCCTGGCTCTACCATCAGAGCTCACCCCATTGATCTCTGCTTTATTTATAGTCACGCTCTTTGGCTCGGCCTCACTCAATCACTGGCAGCCAAGAGCGCAGACTAACCCTGCACAATGCTCACTATGAGCGCTCCGCTGACAGGGAATTCAACAGAATCTACAAAAACTAAATAAAAAAATAAAGGTTCTTCTTTCAGATGATGGTGTGAGAGAGTTTTTTGTTCTTCAAAAGCAATCGCTTCCCCGGGGCACAGCACTGACAACAGATCACGCTCTGCTCCTCTTCGGTCTGCCTAAAATGGCCTCTCACTTCCAGGAGCAGCTGGCCCACTTTCACACGAGTCATCCGTCAGAGTCCCAGCAGAGAGTCAAGAATGTGGAGTCTCTACTCACCCACTGCTTACGAGCATGATTTCTCCTCTTGAAGTACAAGATGAGCTTCTTCCTCATCGCCTGGTTTCTAAGAGGAATGAAGAAAGAGATGCAGGGAGGAGACAGAGGGACAGAAGCAAAAGGAAAAGGTGAGGACATCCAAGAAGACGCTCCATTCAGACAGACAGCGCTTTGGCTTTCATCACACTGGTCACATCGTAAATCTCAGTATATGATGTTCTCCACATCCTCAGGTACACATTTCTACCCTCTGCACTTTCTCTGCCTCACTTCTTTACACAATAAAAAACAAACAGAAACCACACACACGCACACGCACACACACAATGCCTGTCCTTGTATGCCACCGCTCGATAAACTCAAACTTGCTTCTGGGTGGAAAGGACAGCGAGGTGAGCCAAACTTATAAAACTTGTCTGGTCTGGGAACAGCCAGCCACCGTGCTTCAAATAAAGGTCAGGGCCAGTAATCTCCTTAGGCAGCCTCTCAGTTTGTCTCTTTCTTTGCTGCGAGACAGAATTTTATTCCTGACACTTAATCTGTCAGTTGTAAGGTCACGTTCCCAGCTGATTAATGTAATCTTATTCTACATTAGTCACTTCAGCTGAGCCGCAGGGTCCTTCGGGTCACAGGCAAGGACAGAAGACGAGGAAGTGGGCTACTGGTGCTAAACGAGTTCTGTGAAAACTGGAAGACAGCATCATAACACTGAGGGTCTAGAGGGATAAACACACAGGGTGACCTATTCTTCATTTCCCAAACATGTTATCTGCAATAACAAACCCAAGTTCAATCTAAACAGCCTTAACCCCCAACCTACATAAACACTCCCACACAAACAAACACACACACACACACACACACATCGAGTCAAGCCGTTGCAACAGAGAAGGCAAACACTGCCAAATCCAGCAAGATACACCGATATCCACACACGTCGTGGCATATAATGGGTGAGAACTGACTTGGTATGGCAAAAACAGGACTGATAGATTAAGCCCTTTAAAGACAGAGATGGCATTGTCCTCTAGACACCAGATGGCAAAGGGAGAGATTAGGAGCCCTGAACCCCTGCGAAAGGTTTCCTTTGTCCTGCCCTAAGCCTCGCCATTTCTGAGATACTGGAGAACACTGTAATTTAGAATAATACCTCAAAACATGATGGCTGAAAGATTCATTACACAAACACGCACGCACGCACGCACGCACACACACACACACACACCTTTGTGACAGATGTTCTGCAGAGGTTCAAGCACACTGAGCAAAAGTTTGATTTTGTTTTCATACTGTGGCAGCCTGCGTATGCTAAGGCTAACGGCAAATGTAGCATCAGCTGAGTGTTAGAGGCAGCGCGCGCATTTGTGTGTGTGTGTGTGTGTGTGTGTGCAGGAGGTGAGCTGGGACAGGGACTCCACAGAGATACTACTGGTGCTCATCTATCCCAGCAGGGACGAGTGCCAAGGTTATCAAACCGGTTAGCAAAACAAAGAAGTCAATTGTGCTGGGTCAAAGCGACACAGTGGTATTTAATAACACACACACACACACACACACACACACACACACACACACACACACACACACACACGCACACACACGGAGACAGAGAGAGAGGAGAGTTCAGTTAATTCTTTTGAGGCAATAATACTGATCAAACGGTGCAGGGATCAAAAGGAGTGAAGACAGAGCAGTGGGAGGCTAAGAGGTCAGACACATCTTGTGGTATGCCACCGTGCCCAAACCACAGTGCCAATGGTGCAGACAAGCTAATAAAGCCCTCCTCCAGCCCTTTGATGTGCCACAGTGAATTATGGCCCTTAAAAGATTACAGATGCACATAAGCCTTATTGATAGACATGGCAGGGCCACACAAAGTTGTGTACTCTGGGCTCCTCTTGCTGCAGACATCCACCAACGTATGAAACCGACATGATTTATTAATTGTTGGTCCAACGCAACCTTGGATGTTGAGAAAGGCATCCCGCGCTCAATATTTCATGTCATAATATCAGCAGCAAAAGATTAAATCAATAGAGATTTTAGTCCATTTTCAGACGCAACAGTTTCTCTTCTGTTTTTTTCTTTTTAGACCTTCAGTTCAAGCACAAATTATCTGAAGCTCAGTTAAGCAAAAAGACATAACTAGAATTAAAATATGAGCTGAAGGGCTGCTGATTTTTCACCTAAATCTCGTTTCTTATGTGGCAAGAATATAAAAATCATCATAAAAAAAGTCCTGTTCTGAAGCATTTAAAATAACCTCTGTGAAATAAAGCTGCTGTTGGCTTTAATCACATATTCAAGGTCCTCACAAAACACATCAGCAAGTCTTCATCAGCTTCAATCAACACTAGATTTTTAATTAAAACTGGTGTTACTCAACTGAAAACCTTCATCAAGCACCAAATTCAAAACACGAAGGCTCCCGATGAACACGACTCTGACATGATACGATACTGTCGAGCTGCACTCAGTATTATTTATAACCTAACAGCTGATTTCCTGCAGTGTCACACTGGCGGTGAAGAGCAGCTCCTTTAAGGTCTCTGCATTAACACTGGACCTTCTGCACACACACGTTTACTCCAGTGTGTCTCATTACGATAATTTCACAAAGCCACTCTTTGCAGGCTGCTAAGAGGGAGGGAGAGCTGAGGTGTGGGCATGGAGACGAGCCTCTCAGAGGCCATATACAACCACGACGGGAACTGATAGCTGCTAAGGTCACCGAGCTTCAATTTCCACCAGCCGGAGCACACAAGATAACAGAGAATTAAAAAAACACGAGCATCTGAGCAGAATACAAGAGGATTTCTCTTCACTGCTTATGAACCCATTGATATTATTTCATGGAACTTCAGAGGAGAGCCGACGACTAAAAGCGACTGTAGACGGATCGTTCATCCGTGGTTTTAGCACGGGGCAGTAACAAAGCAGCGGACATGCAGGCGGGGGCGCTGTGGGGAGCTGCTGACAAGTCGTAGTTGTCATGCGTGACTTTAACACTGAGCTGAAACAGCAGCAGACCTGCAGGAGGCAGAGAGAAGCCCAGCCGCACGTTCTAATACTCGATATTTGTTTGAACAATCGTGTTAAATAAACAGAATTAAGATATTTAGAGAAGGAGAGACTCCCGCTTCTCCTGCGAGAACAGCCTGTTCTTACTGCGGTCCAACGGGATCTCCAGCTCAGACAAGCTTGATGGAGGTTTAGTCCAATCAGATCGCAGCTCATTTGTAAACAGTCTCTCAGAGCCAATGGAGGCCTCTGCTATTTCACCTTCCCCCAGGTTGGTCCCGCCTACATTAGTTAACTCTTTACTGGTTGTGTCTGAGACCTTTTTGATGGGAACTGATGATTGGGTGAAAAAAGATGATACATCTCCTGCGATAAATCAACTGCATGGCTTCATTTTTTAATTTTCACACAATCAAATACGTCCCATAAATATAATCGATAACATGTGTGACATGCATTACTGTGGAAGTGTGTTGTGTGTTGTGACACTCACATTTTGATGTTCTCATGGTACTGCTTGGTGTCAGAGGGCTGATTGTACAGAGGCTGGAGCACAAGAAGGAACAAACACATCATCATCAGCCACGTCTTCAGTTGTGAAACACATCGTGAACAGCAGACACGCGAAGGCCCATCAATGATTCTGACCTCCCCCCACATAAAAGCATGATTTCAATGCTTGCAGAAATGTTCTGCAGACAACATGACGGACGCCGCGTAACCTGATCCAACTCGATCCAAACGACTCGCACTAAATGAACGTCCTCCACGACGGAGAAGACCAAACGATCCAAATTCACTGAGCGAGTGTTTGTGTGTGAGACGGTGAGATGGTGACAGAAAATTACTGCAGACAAAGGTAGTGTGGGAACGAGAGGAAAAGTCAAATGTTAAAATATAATTGATCAAAAAGTGATCAGCAGGGTTTGTGCTCTCAGTGGGTACAAGCACGGCTGTAACGCTGCACCCTGATGTGTTGTCTTATTCAGCATGATCAATATGTTGAATGCTGCTTCATGAAGCTTTGAGTACGCTGATAAAATACTTTTACTTCCATTATTTCACACCTCTGTTAAGAGCTATCATGTGCTCCTGACTTGTTCCTCATCCCTCCGAAGCGTCCTTCATCCCTCTGACCTAACTTGTGCAAAGACACTCGAGCAGCAAAAAGAAATGTGACATAAAATCAAAGTCTTCACTCACCAGCTCCACCCTGGGTCCCAGTCCCTCCAGTATCCTGTGAGCCTCTTCTGCCTTTTTCTGGTGAGGGAACACAAACAGAAGTAGTACATTAGCCGGCCGCCCGCACCTCTGCCATCACCACGGCAACGCAGCGAGCACGCTCACTTGGTCGCCGAGGCTACACCGCCGCTCGCTGGATGGATGGACGGATGGACGGATGCATGGAGGGATGGATGAACAGACTATTATTAGAGCTTTTAACTCGAGCTGGGCCACGGCTCCTTGCCTCAGCTCCCTCTCTCCTCTCCCAGAAAAAAAAAAAGATTACTCACCTCCCCTGAGCAGAGGGAGGCAGAGAGAAAGAGCAGGCAGGCAGGGAAGCAAGTGGGAGTGGAATAGAAAGTGAGTGGGAGAGGGAGAGCAAAAACACAGGGAGGTGGGGGGGAGGCTAAAGGGCTTTGGTGCTTATCTCATAAGAGACAACTAATGAAAGACAGAGAACGAGCTCACCTCCACCACCAGCTTACTACCTACAACAATCAGCCTGAAAACAAACATCCTGGCGGGGGACATACAGCACGAGAGGAGAGGTGTTGGGGCATCAAAAAAACCTCCCATCTGTGTGTCTGGATGACCTCCCTGCAGCTCTGCTCCTCCATACATTTATATTTAGCTCCAGCAGACAAATGTGCGAGCAGCGTCCCAGACTACCCCTCTCCATGTTCGCTCCGCTCCTTCTCTCTTCCACTCTCTCCGCTCCATCGATCAAACAGACCCTCCTCGGTGACACGCCACATGCTCCGTTGCTTTCCATCTCACTTCATTTCCTTCAGCGAACGCGCAGCGAGACCGAGGCGGAGCTGACACCTTCGCAGACGGGATGGGGGGCCGGCGAGGGAGGGTTGGACGGAGAGGAAGAAGTTTTAACAGAGGCAGTGTGTGCGTGTGTGTGTGCGTGCGTGTCAACCTTTATTGTTCACCAGCCACCATGTCACGCTGCTCCCCTGTCCCTTTCACTGTGGAGGTAAGACGGGGGGGTTTATACCAGACTCACGCTAACTGACTTGATGTAAGACCCCGGCGGAGCTCACGCACACATCTTAACTCAACACAGGCTTCCAACCGGGTCACCTGCCAGTGAAGCCAAGCGACATGGCTCCAGCTTCCTCTACCACATGAAACTCATCATTTACATCTGCACGCTACACGTGTCATTCAAATGCAAATACGCCGCCGTGATGCCATGATTCTTCCTTCAGCGGTTTTGCATCGACCTCTGTTCTTCCTCCTTCCTGTTGCTTCCTCACCGGTGAGTAACAGGCTGCAGAGTGTTGCCTCAGAGAGCTCGCTCACCACAGACGCCCTTAATGAACAGCAATTATTAAAACCAGCCTTTCATCCTCGGAGAGCACGGCGGCTCAAGGATCCCTCTTCGTTTCCTAGCCGTGATTCTCAGAGTAAACTTGAAAATGAGACTGCGTGACGCCGTCCTCCAAACTCTGAGAATACGGCTTCATGTTAAATACTAGGAACGACAAATTCAGCTATGGGGAGGGTGTGGATGACAGTCAGAGGAAGCTGTACAGATATTACCTTTTGTCTAAAATTGTGGATAATTACACAGAGAGAGCTGCTGGTCAGTCACACACACACACTCACACACACACACACACACACACACACTCACACCCTCATCACAAGACCCAGACAGAGAGGCTGGCTGCATTAATTCAATTATGCCATCCCGTGGTAGCTAACAGGACTGCTGCTCTGGCAGAGGCTTTAGACACAAACATTTTAATGGGAGCTGTTGGATTTTACTTCTGTTTTACACGTCAGGACCTCAGAGCGCTCTGTCTTTAGGTTTGATCTGTGAGTTTGGTCAAGCAGGACCGAGCCAGGCTGCAACGAAGAACAGCCACGGCATGCTGGTCAAACTATCCTCCAAAAAATCTTCCAGGATAGTTCTCATCAGCTTCTCTCCATACTCAGTTACAGCAGCTACTTGACCCGGGGAACAACGCTTGCATAAAATAAACTGGAAACAAGTAAATACAAGGAAATATCTTACTCCTCAAGCCATCAGCCTTTTATTTGGCATCACTGATTTATTCTGTCTCATTATGATTATGTTCTGAGGTTATTCTGTTGTTTTAACTGTGGATTAAATGGTGTTTTTATGTCTGGACCAAACAATTTTCCCCTTGTGGGACAACAAAATTGATCTGAAGCAACTATACTGTGCTGCCATACTGCCTGCAGTCAACAACACAATCCCCCCCGTGGATCACATGAGCCCTTAAATAAAACGCTGAACACGAGAAAACTCTGGACAACCTATGAAAGTAACACTGTGGGTGCTTACAGGCTGAAACCGCAGCACGACAAAACTTTGGTACCAGGGAAAAGTCTTAGTACAGCAGAGACATGAAGATTTAGCAGAGCTCAACAGAATGATGAGACTGCAGCCTCAGTGGGGCTGTCTCCTCTTCTGGTCATGTCCATGACAGCTATGTCCCAAATATGAGAGGAGTGAACCTGAGTCGAGCCGTCCCCCGGGTGAGACAATGGGCTCAACCCTGTTTGGGAAAGCTGGTGACAGTGAGCCCAGAGGGGACAGATGACAGCGCAGTGACACCAGCTCAGAAAGGCATGCAGAGGCTGGGTAATTATAGCCAGGTGCTTCAACACGCATACACCGACACGCATGCTGTGTATATATACCAGTGATTTTAGGAGTGACCAAACAACTTCAGGTGCACTGCCACCAAGCTCTGCTCTGGAGCGCAGCTGGCTCTGATTTGTATGGAGAACCGAGAAGGAGGCAATCAGATTTGTGATCTGGCTAATGGAGACGCACGTATGTGACCAAGTGTTAGCAAAAGCTTTAAATGTAATGTGTCAGTATAAATATAATAGAAGCATATAAATATGAATGAGTGGATGAGTGAATGCTATAGTGTCGGGAGGAAGAGGGGGAGAGACAGAGAGAGAA
>JBBMOE010000008.1:14052890-14244467 GCA_037975065.1 Chaetodon trifasciatus
GGGCGTGGGGGGAGGAGAGAGAGAGGAGCATATAGAGTGGGGGGAGAGGGAGGAGGGAGGGGAGGAGAGAGAGAGAAGAGAGAAGGAGAGGGAGAAAGACAAGAAGAGAGAGGGAGAAATGGGAGAGAAAGAAAAAGGGGAGGGGGCAGAGAGAGAGAGAGGCAGAGAAAAGGGAGAGAGAGAGAGAGAGAGAGGGGAGAGAGAGAGAGAGGCAGAGAAAAGGGAGAGAGAAAGAGAGAGAGAGAGAGAGAGAGAGAGAGGGGTTAGGGTTGGAGGCAGTAGGCCAGAGTACATCCTGCCAGTCAGAGGGAAGTGGAAAGTGTTACAGAGGTCAGGCTGCATTGTGGAGTAAGCCGTGAGTCATTCTTTAACTTGGAGCCTTTCAGACGAGTCTTGAGCAATCAGCAGCGTCCTGCTGCTGGATTGATTTAGTGAAACTCCATGACAGTCAGGGTGAAAGACGTGAAGGACACTCCCTGTGCCGCGGTGTCTCCTTTAAAAGGGCTTCTCTGGTATTTTGGTGGTTATCTGAGGACATCTGTGCAGGTTAGACTGAAGTGTCACAACAACAGCTCTGTCATGGGTTCAGTCTCGACCAATGACAGCTAAGCAGGGTGAACGCTTGCTTTCCCACACACACACACTACACTGCTTTAAGAAAACGATGTGCCTCGATCGTGTCGGAGAAGCTGCTCCAAACATTCAAGGGCTCTTTTCCTGTGACCTGTGAAGTTTTAACGTTGCTCCTAGATTCCCATTGGGAGCTTGTTCAGAGAGGTTTAATGGGGTGTGATAAAGTGTGAGAGGAGCTCTCTGCTTTAAATGCCAATTCCTATAAAAGGACACTTGTGCATTTCACCACTAGGGGGACTGAGAGCACTGAGAATCCCTCCACAGAGCACTGCTGCATACCCTACCTGCTGCGAGGACCAACTTAACACTTCCAAATACCTTTATATGATCTCCCAGCTGCTCTGTTTTTCTTTTCCATAAAGAGGGATTCAGTTGCTATACTTACACAGGTGATGAAAGACAAAGATGTTTTTCAGTGTGTGCATGTGTGTGATTCATCATGCCTGCTATGTTGACCTTTAGCAGCTTATTCTGTTAGGCAAGAGCTCTGCCTCGCCTGACAGTAACGAGTGGGAGGCTCAGGTAGGAGACGAATACTTTGTGGCACCCTCTGCTTTTGTTGGCAGTGGTTTTTGAGGAAAACATCAAACAAGGTAAATGAAAATGACACATCTCCAAGAAGAAATGCGCCCCGCAGACAGACACCAGTCTCTCCGAGCCACACTTTGTCTCTGAGACGTCATAAAAAACAGAATGAGAGAATAAACACTCTGGGGCTCTACTCATGGTAAATTAGGGACTCTGTGGTTTCTTCAAAAGTGCACCTGCTGAGTAATCTAGTTCACCTTACAGGCACTGTCTCCGCACTAGCTGCTCGATCCCCGACGTTAGAACAAGGCAAGGAAAAGATAATATTCAGAGGACGTAGCTCCTCGGCTTAGTTTAGCTTCTTATCGAGCAGCAGCCACAGGAGAAAGCACCCAGCTCTCTGACTGTTACACTTGCGGTAATAGAAGCGCTGCATATGTGATCGAGGCAAACAAAATTCAAATGCAAGGTATTCTGGGTGGTGGTGAGCCACAGACTGAGCGCCTGGCGTGTGTGTGTGTGTGTGTGTGTGTGTGTATGCTACTGACCCTGTTCTCGTCGTAGATGATCTGCACCAGGCTGCGGTGCTTGGCCTCGCTGGGCGGCGGTGAGATGGGCCGCTCTGGCTCGTGGGGCTTCGCGGCCTCCTCCTCCAACTGTTGCTGTAAAACACACACGCAAAGATGGCGGTTAACACTTGACTTTGACAAATCCACACACCCAAAAGGGCCCTGATCTTCTAGGAAGACCTGTGGATCACCAGTTCCTGCAGCCAGATTAGAGAGTGTGCGTTAGATAAACTGTCCCTCCCCCAGCTCTCCAACAGGGACGAGACTAACTGCCCTATTAGCTGTAATAGCTATTAACTCCCCAGGGCCTAGTTAATCAAAGAGTTACTACAACAGGCTGTAAACAAAGCCGATGCCTGCTGTGTGGCTGGAACATCCAATGAGAGAGCGGCAGACAAAAGAAAACAAAACAAAGGAGAGGTAAATGTGGGAAATGAACACCAGACGAATCCTGGAAAACAGCAGAGTTCCTCTCACTTAGCAGTCACGCTGGCATCCAACCAACCATCGCTGTCTGCAAACAGTGAGTTTTAGGAAGTGCTGAACAAAACACAGAGAGCTAGTGAGAATTTGGGGGGTGGCAGATGAACCTGTGAGGAACTAAAAGAGAGGATCTGGCAGGGCTGAAGCCCATCAGTGTTTGTTTCACTGCCAATCATGCAGAGTTCAGTCGGTGCTGCTTTGTCCGTCTATCTCCCACTGAAAGAGGAGGAAAAGCCAGTTTTGAAGCTGGAAAGCATTCAGAAAGTAAAGCAGCGTTTGTGTCTCACGGTTTAATTACATTTAGAGACTTCTTGCAGCTTTAGCAGATTGGAAAACTGTCAGAAAAGGAAAAAGGCAACTGTAAACGCAACCGAGCAGCATTAAGGAGCTACCGGGCTGCATTCTGTCCAGATGCTGAAAAGGTGTAAACGGACCAGTCAGAATCATCCATCCTCCCACACCTGACTACGTTAATAAGCAGCATGAGGAAGTCACCACTTTCAGGAGATAATGAGCTGAAAATTATTCAAACTTTTCAACTACTTACACATCGAATTTTCAAATCCGACACAGAAAACAGCAGCTTCAACTCACAGAGTGGTAAACAAGCTGTGAGCTGCTGCTGTCTGTGGCCTGTACCATCACTTATCTTGCTTTTTGTGCAGCGGTGTAACTCATCAATGTCTGCGTTAGCTGTTAGCTAAAAGGCTAAACTGTTTTAGCATAATCTGTCCTCAATAAACAGAGTAAGTTAGCGCCCACCCGCCTTCTCCTTCTGTATTAAATCATATCTGGATATTAAACACATATAGAGAAAAGGAGGTTTGGTGCTTGAAACTGAAGTAATTCATCATTCTGATTAAAATCCTTTGATTGGGAGGTTTATTTTCCTGACCGTGGTCAACTATTTTACAAAGAGCGAGACCAAAGGTTAAACGTGTGAGTAAAAGCAGACTCCTGTCTCCTGATATTTAAGAATTAACTCAAAGTCTTAGGGGCATCTAAATTTTATACTGCACTCAAAGACAATTAAGACATGTTCTGCATCTTTGTCCACTTTGTCGAATGCATTTCAAACACTATGTCTAAACTGTGACAATTAACATACATTAAGCGAACATAAAAACCTCGTGCCTCTGGATAAATGTAAACCTTTTATCTCATGAACTGGCTGAACTGTTTGGGTGCAGTCTCCATGCTGTTCAGGCTATAAGCTGAGACAGAAGACGAGTGTATTCAGCTGTAACTCGACGTCTTCAGGCCGAGGCAGAGTGTCGCCGAGAGGCGCGCAAAAAGCTGATCTACAGTTAGGTCGGCCCCCTTCTCCTCCTTCTCATCTCCTGTCGGGGGCTTCAGAGAGGGGACAGGAGGCCTCCGGAGGATACACATGAGAGTCGAGCGAGATGAATCATCATGTGACATGATAGGCCTGAAGCATCTGGTGAGGGAAACACAGACATTCCCACAGAGACCCCCCCTTCCCTCTCCAAAGCCGCCACAGAGTAAAACAAAATAAACCAGCCATCCTGGGCTCGGCTGACATGACACAGACTTGCGGTACCCTCAGCCTTAACCCCCGCCCATCCACCAACTCTGCCAGAGCTCTTGAAATAAAGTTTTACCGCGCCGCTTAATTACTCCAGATGTTTTAATGCTTCAAGAGAGCCGGACTGTAAAGAAGAAATCCATAAAAACGCCGTGCGTGTATTGAGGAAGGTGAGAGGAGGGGATGCAATTTGTGCTCGTAAGCAGCAGATCTTCGACTCTCCATCATTCATAAGTTTTAACCTCAGGGACGGAATCTGAGGGCCAGTTTTATTTCACTTCCTATCACAAGTTTATTAAGAAAAGACTCATTAAATACTTTCCATTAACAAGGAGCAACGTACAAATCTTCAAGAGGCAGCCTCCTCGTTTTCATTTGGTAACAACTGGTTTCATCAGGTGAAACACTTTTATCAGCTCATTCATGTTAACTTGGACCAAAAATATTATATATTTCAATAAAACAACAACACTTAGCATTTGTCTCGTCAGGATGTTATTTGGAAGCCATTCTCAACCAAATATCTGTGTCTTTCTATAGTCAATCAAGCTTATCATAATCAATATTTTCAGCTGGTCAAATCAATGGCTCTGTATGGGAACCTGTAGGACTCTAAGCTGTGGTCGATCAGTCTGTGAAACCAGCGTTCGCTCGAGTTGTCAGTAGTATAATTCCGCTGAATTATACTACTGACAACTCGAGCGAGATCTTTAATCTAAATGCTCAGATCAGACTCACATGCAACTGTCATCAATAAATGAACCTAATGTGACTTCTGAATAATGATTTCTTTTAAATAATTGAACACAACGACGTTAATATAACTGCGTGCAGGGCGGAGGAGGGATTCGGGTGGAAAAGAGTGAGCTCGACCATACAGCTCCTCTACTAAACATGGCAGGCGGCCAAAAGGGAGGCTGTGTGGCAGGGATATGAGTGGTTTAGCAGTCACAAAACCTCCACCATAATCCTCCTCCTCCTCCCCCAGGGAAGCTGTTATTTATAGCCTTATATATTTTTAACCTACTTTTCTCCTAAATAAAAAGCCAAAGAGAAGAGAAAGGGGAATGCAGCTGCCTGGAGGAGTGCGTGTACAGAATCGTGGCACAAGAAACAGCCACAGAACTCGAATGCAGCGATTACAAAACAGCTAGACTTTATTGCACTGATGCCAGCTGAAGCCTGGCAGGGGAAGTCACATTGGAAAACCACACATGAACATTTTAAACGAGCCAAACGCCGCCACGAAGAAAATTCAACAAGGGTGCCAGCGCTGGCAAAGCCTTAGACATCTACAAGCATGACAAATAAACTCTTAGGTGGTGCTTTCAGGCATGCCTGCCTGGTCAAAATGTGCGCAGAATGCAGATGAAGGACACCACAAAGAGGTGTCTACTCCACTTCCTTCGCTGCCACACATCAGCTCTTCTTACAGGTGAGCACAAAATAATGACAAAGAGCCATCTCTACAAACGCTCCTAACAATGTGGGTCACATTAAGCTGCATGCTGAGCAGGACTTGACTTCCTAGATTGCAACAGCGTAGGGAGGCTGTTTGGGTCGCCGCTTTCTTATCACAAAGTGAATGAAAGCATGTAAACACAATCGGGTACAACTCATTATTTGTCTTCTTTTCAGCGGCAAGACAAACATGTATTTTGTAATGTGGTGTGCAAAGGCCTTTCTGCTGCACACGCTCTCACACGCACGCACACAAAAACAACACATGAAATCTAAGAGAGGTGAGTCGATTCAGAGGCCGGAGGCTTTCACACCAGGACCAGCAGAACGCCTCTATGGAGAAGAGCTAAGCAAGAAAACTTAAGACACATCAGTCTTCAACCTCTAACCCCAAAGTTATGACCCGATGCAAAGGTGTGCACACCTGTTTCTTGCGAAGCTTGCAGATCTGCTGCTCCACCATGGTGATCTCCCTGTCCACACGGTCCATGTTCTGGATCAGCTCCTCCTTGGAGAAGCGAGCCGGCACCAGATCCAAGTCAGGGTCCATGTGGACCGGGCTCACAGGGGAGATTGGCTCCAGTTTCCCCATGGAACTCCCACGCTCCTACAGAAGGACAGCAGAGAGGAGAGTGATGGTTAGATGGTTATAACCTGAAGGTGCTTCGTATTTTCACTCGAGCAAAAGACGAACAATGACCATTAAAATCTGAAGGGAGGGGGAAGAATGAGGACGGCTCATGTTGTAAATATAAGTCTATACAATGTTTGGATAAAATGAATGAGATGGCAGGTCAGGGTAAAGCACCTGACCCTCTCAGCTTCACCATCACAGTGAAATGAACTTGCACATTTCCACATCTTTTCATCGCAGTCTTCCTCTAAATGCAAGGTCTGTAGGTTACTCTGCAAGAAACCATCCAAACACAGCCTGTGCGTCCTTTGGGAAGGTAACACACGACAGTAATTAAGTCCTCTGGGCAATGAAAGCCAGTGTAGTGTCTCAGTGTCACTAGACCACACTAATGAAAGAGGTCACAGCCTCCTTTGCCAGGATTATGCACAAGAGCAGTGGCAGCTGGCTCTGCTTAACAGACGCTGTTTGAAATGTGAAGTACTCGGTTTTTAGGCTGTAGAGAGAAAATCTGAGGGAAGGACGCGTGTGTAGATCAAATTCAGGAGACACTTAATAGCCATGTCTTCTGGCAGAAAAATGGAAATGGTGTGCGTCTGTCAGTCAAACAATGCACAGTGCGGCTCATCAACTGAGCAGCTGTACTGATGAGAGAGCAGAGAGAAGCCATTGATCAAACCAGCGATCCTCCAAGTACAAGACACTACATCAGCGCATACACTCGCAGTACACACTGATACTATAAACCCCCCTTCAGTGCAGTGATAGACTACCAACTGTCCAAACTTAGTGAAAATTTTACAACCCTGAGTCCAAAAATGATGAAGAATGTGATAGTGTGTGAATCCTTTTTAACATAAACTCAACTGAAAACAGCACAAAGTCAATATATTTAATGTTTTTCCTCATCAGCTTCATTGATTTTTGTAAATATCTGCTTATTGTGACGATGTGGAACGCTCCAAAAACACCTGTTTGGAACAGTCCACAGGTAAACAGGTGAGAGTATCATGATTGGGTATGAAAGGGGCATCCTGGAAAGATGGAGGGAGGTTCACCACATTGTGAACACATGACTGGATGAAGGAGATTAATACATGGACTCAGAGACGCTTCAGGAAACTGTTGAGCTGCATTCTGTTTTTATTTATGCTTCAAACAGCGTCACAAGTTTCTTTGGAATCAGCTGCATCAGAATTTCCACAAAACTGGCAAATAAAGAAGATGTTTCCATCCATGGCCGTCATTGTGAACATTAGGAGTTGGACACATCAGGATAAACAGTTGTTGGAGCTAATTCTGCAGGCGGGTGGAGGAGGGCGCGGCGAGATGACGTCGCTTAAAAAAAGCGCCGGTTAAATCTCAAACAAACAAAATCAAGTTGGAAAATGTAAACATGGATTTCTGTTTGTGTTATGAATTCATCTGAGGTTTGAGGAAGGTTCTCCTCATCGCTCCACACACTCATCAAATCACATCTCAGCTTTTCTTCCTCTGCAGTTTTTCATCAGAACGGAAGCACGAACGGACGTTTAGTCACATGCTTCATGTACGTCATGAATAATTCAACAACTCTGTTTGGCAATTTCCTGCATTTCCACAGAGATTTTTCACATATGCATAAAAACCGACGCACAAGTCTGCAAAAACCAGCAAAAATGTGAATTTTTGCCCCCAAAAATTGAATCATTATTAAAATTGTTACCACTTACTTATCTGTCAATCAAACTGACCAATCATTTGAGCTCTAAATGAGACGAGCAGGTCATTAATTTCATTTCACCTAAACGTTTCCCCTTTTAAAAACTTCAATCAACCAGTTTCTTCTTGGAGATAACAGTTAATCCAGTCTATTACAATGATAATGTATTAATATATGTGCAAACAGTCCTCAAATATTACACCAGTGCAGTTCCAGCACTGAATTATGTGCCCAAAACCTCATGCTGGTTAGATCCCAGTCAAATACTGGAAGCTGGAAATCATCAGCCTGTCCCCACGTGTCCAGGACAGTTTGATGAGGTGTCTTCTGTTGTGGTCCACATATGTCTCTGAGTGCTGCCTTCGAAAAGCCAAACACACAGAAAATGCTTTTTTTTCCTAAGTCTGGTAGATCATGCTTTAAGCCAATTCCCAGTAATCCGCTCACATGCAAGGCAAGAGTGGAAATGGAGTTGCTGTTACATGGGTCTGTTTATGTAACAGCACACGCAGATGAGGGCCCACTTGTTCTGCAGGGGAAGGATTTAGCTTTTCCTGACTGTTAGCGTGCTCATACTTTATGCACGTATGTGAGCGTTCTGGAGATACAGCCTCCGTGAAGGACTGTGCGTGTGATTGCTTGGGCTTTGTTCTCAGTTATTTTTAAACGTCTGAAATGAAGGTTTTCTAAGTGGGCTAATCTGGACTAGGCAGGCTGCATTATAGCCCCGCAGACCTGCTGTGATTGAAAATGTCAGAGCCAGAGGATGTTGAGGGGCTGTCCTAGATGAAGAAGCCCAAGTTTGCTGAAGCCGGTTAGTCACAAAAGGGAAAGCAGTTCCTAGGATGACTTGACTTTGTCTAAAACAACATTCATGAGGGCAAATTACACCAGAGACCGCTCACAGGGGACAAAAGCCTGGTGATGTAAAACCAGGCATCATTACACGACGTGTCGTCACTGACTGGGAGCCTCACATGTTCAACACTTCTTTTTATTCCTGCCTTTTTTACTGTTGCAAACTCCAGCGCTGTTTAGAGACTGTGTTAAACCGTGAGGGACTTGACGGTACGACAAAACCTTCAAGACAAAAGAGGTCTCCGTTTTCAGAGACTGTTGTGTTTTCCCTCTGGTATTGTGCCCCCACACTGTCCTCTGATCTTGTCAACAGCACAGCAGCACATCAACAGCGACTACACCTGTGACAGAGTGTGAAAAGGTCACAGGCCAATAGCTAAGCCCCCGGCCCGGCACAGCTTACAGCTTATATGCCCTCCATAACCCTGGTCACATTTAGAACATAGCATTGCATGCTACCTCCAGCTGTGCATGCATCAGGCTTTTTAAATCACCTCTGGCTGTTGTAGCATGTCTATATAAAGGTGCCTCAGTCACGTAGTCTTAAGTGTATGCATTCCAGACAGCAGTTGAATAAAGCCGTGGACATCCTGTTTTCATACCAGAATGTGCGTCTAAGTTCACAATAGTCTCATTTGGACATCAAGCCCTCACTTACGCAGATTACACAACAGGTCGCTGCTCAAAGCTACTGACACTGAGGCGACTGTGGACCTTAGGTCTGAAAGCTGAATCTCACTCTGAAAGGGAAATAATTTAAAGAAGAGAAAATGAGACTATAATTCAGAGTGTAGAGCTCTACGGTCTAAACAAGGTTGACATTTGGGCTAAAGCTATAGATGACGTTCATAAATTCTATCCATTATTATGACAAATGAAGGTAAAGTAATGAAATACAACGAGTCAAACACCACCTACAAGCACTGTGGTTCACAGGCTCAAACACCAAAACTCGACAGAATCCTTGTTTTCACTTCCTGGATGTACACATTCATGTTGAAGTCAGTGTGTGTTGACTACTGGCATGTAATGTCCCTGATGGCTGAACATCCTGAGCCCATAACATCATCAGTCCAGATACAGAGCCGGCGGTGTTATGCCTACGATCGATGTCCACACTCAAGTTTCAGTTACACTTATTACCGTCTTTCTATCCAAACACCGGCTTCCTCACGCTCTCCCACACGCTGCATGCGCTTCATAGCTGAGCAGATATTAATAAATACTATTTAAAAAACATAGGATAACTACACATCAGCCATTTTTAAACACGTAGCATTTTTGATAAGGACCCTGAAGATATCACTGAGCAGGACACTGAAAAATAACTGTTTCCTGTATGTGAATCAGTGACGTGCTCCGGATTACAGGCCTTATACAGCAATACCAATTTATGAGCGATAAGGCAGTACTGGCTTTTTATTGGCTAGTCTTGAAGGAGGGTCAGCTAATTTGCGCTGACTCACTCGGGTAGAACGCCGGCAGTGGTTTGAGCTGCATCCCTGTTTTGGTCTGAATGGAGGGTTAGTCAGCTTTGTCACATGTGGATTTCCACAACGGTATAAATATCACCAATAAAACGGCTCGAACTCGGAGCCATACAAGGCGAGTTTGACGTGCACGGAAAACTTCTGAGAGCGCTCGGTGAAGACGGAGTCTCTTCTTCTGGTGTGATTTTAAATCTTGTTCTCTTTTTGAAGGACGACTGCACAATGGCCGACGGGAGCAAAATGCTGCTTTTGTCTTTCTGATTCACCGTCCATGTGAGTCATCGTACACTCATCAGCTCTGTCTGATACTACTGCCCTACTCCCTCTGTTCTGGTTGGTCTTTGTCTCTTACTCCTCCCGTTGCCTTTTCCCCTTTATCTGAGTCTCCCTACGCTTGCCCTTTGCCTCATTCTCATCTGTATCTGCCCTCATATCCCCACTATCATTTGGTGCACTTGTTCCACGCAGTGATTGCATCTGACATGACTTATATAACAGCTTTACGGCGCTCTGTGCTCAGAGGGGAATTGCTGGCATTCCTGAATATTTCCCTGCTAGCTTAGGAGTCAATGTTTTTTTTTCCTGTGCCCTCTGTTATTGGTGTATCTATTTACCATTCCTCGGCTGTCTGCCTCCCCTGGCACTTTGAAGCACTCTGTGTAACGTCAGGAACGCCTCCCCATCACAGCTCAACACTGCAAGCAAGTCGTATTGATGTGCAGTTCACATAGTTTCATCCTCAGTCTTTTGAAATCTAGGTCAGCTCTATTATTTATTAATTGCGGTTTCACAACTCTCTTCGTCTTCCCACTGCTGCTCGCAGAGCTCCATCTCCTACACCGCCGAAGCTCCTTCTACGACTTCTGGTGTGGTGTGTCTAATAATATCCTTTGTGTCTCTGAAGGACGCCGGCAGAAAACAAAAGGCTTCAGTATTTTCGAGAAAAAGTGGTCACTAAATATATTAGGGATCATAATTTCTAAAATCTTCTTGTGGTTGTGCAACTCCAGGCAACCAGCAGTGATTTCCCACAATACTGGCATGTGTTCGGCCCTCTATAATATAATTCTTGTACTAATTATCTGTCATTTGCTTGTTGACCATCTTCTAATACACTCCAAGCCGTCATGAAGACTACTGACCTTTGCCATGTCCTCAGCCCCTCCCAGAGGCAATGGTGGCCGGTGGGATGAAGGCCTCATCAGAGACTCCGGTCCCATCTCTAATCGAGGCCGTTTGATCTCTGCATACTCCACCTCTGACTGGCTGCCGGGGTCTTGCAGGTAGATGTGCTCATAGCGGATATGCTGCTCTTGTCCTCTGTGACAGAAACAATACAAAAGCAGCAGATTAGAGAAAATTATGGAAAGATACTGATAAAAAAAAAAGCCACAGGCAGCTGTTCTTACTACAGGCCTTGCGATAACAAGCCCTGTTCAGTTCTGACAGTTTCTGATGAAACAGCTGATGAAAGAAAATCACACAGGAGAAATACCTGATTCAAGACCAGTATTTTCTTTGATATACTGGCTTTTAGCCACACTAGCATTGTGGATGACTCTCCAAGTCTTTCAGTCCAACACTTTGGTCTCAACTGAATTGCAACTGAGGACTTTCCAACTAGCAACACAGCATTCAGGTCAGGAAACCTACAACTACGGACCACATTTCCACAAGTCCCAGCTGCGCTTTAATTACAGCTTTAAAGATCCAGCGTGTAGGTTTTAGTGACATCTAGTGGTGAGGTTGCAGACTGCCACCACCTGAATTCCCCTTTATTCACCCCTCTCTTTCCAAGTCTGCAGAAGAACCTACAATGGCAGCTAAATGAGAAAGGCGTTCTCTACAGCCAGTGTCTGCTTTGCCCGTTGTGGGCTACGGTAGAAACATGGCGGTGCAACATGGCGGACTCCGTCGTAGAGGACCTGCGCCTGCAATGATTCTTATTTTCAGGTGATTAAACAGTAAAAGATGCTTATGAATACTATATTCCATCCCCCTAAATCCTGCACACTAGACCTTTAATGCTAAGATGGCTAACACTAGCATGGTATATATCAGTATGTTAAAATCCATTAGTTAACATGTGTTTTAACATGCTAGCTTGAGGCATGCTAACATGCCAAAGTTAGCATGGAAGCAGAGCACATTGCATTCAGTTGAGACAATACTGATCTTGTGAGCGACAGGCGAGGCTTGGTGCTGGTTTTGTTTAAACACGATGGACTAATCAAATCTCATTTATACCGACTACATTCAACCACACAAAGACACATTTGTACAAAAGCGCAAGATGACAGTTACAGGCCCAGATCAGGCTGACCTGAATCTTTACTGTTGTGCTCAAGGCACACACAGACGCCAGCTGGCTTGATTTGGTTCAAACAGAATCATCATAAAGTAATCACTGAAGAGCATTTTTTCTGCAAAATGGGAACATGCGACGGGTCACTCAGTAGTGGAAAGTGGAAAGAAAGGGATGCAAGAACATTGGAAACGGTGACTCACTGAAACACTACCATCTAATGGTTTTAAATACAGCAGCATATGGTAGAGCAGCTCCTCTGTGGGGTTTTGCAGGCATTGCTCTGCAGTGGATGGCCACACACACTAAGGCAGAAAAGAGCTTTGTTTAGATTTGCAATGGGAGCTATGGCACTCCCTGTACTGTACCCCTACACGAGAACTGATCTGGAGGGCCAGGAATGCTAACAATTACACTAAGAGCCGCTGGAGGAGGGGGAAGCACCATACTGTAATGTGATCTGGTCATGATCTGCCGTGTGTATGATGCGGGGGGGTATAGAAGCAACAGGAGAAAGCGCGTGTAGTCAAATGACAGCTTCCGAATGTTAACTGTGCTAGCGACTTAGATCTGGGGGATTTTATTAGCCCACTTGTAAATGGCTCTCTGTTCTTTCTGAGGGAATGGTTTTCTCAAGTCTGCCCTGGAGGCAGATGCTAGAAAGTCAGTGACTTCGCTGCCAGTGTCAAAATGGAAGTGGCTTCTGAAGAGAAGAGGGAAAACACAACCATAATTGCTGGTCCAGGCCCACAATGGCCTAGTGTGCGGTTTCTTTATGTGCCAAAGAGCATGGAGCCTGTCTCTGCCTCGCGGGGTGTTGGTGGAGGGGGTGTAATGATGGAGACCATCCTCGGACTCCACCAGAGGTTTCCACAGGACAGATATGTCCTGATGAAACGCAGGGATGGATCTGCTAAAAGGTGTTTCTGAAAATGAAATGGATTGTGAATGTTTATCTGTTTGATTGCCTAAACAGTATCTCGAAAAACAGGGGGCCAAAATTAACACCCAGATGGTGTGTGACTACACCCCCCCGAACACATTTTTCTCACTCATTCAGTCGCACACTTCCTCATCTCCATAGAGGGTTGGCACTTACATAATCACATCATCAAGCTCCAGCCCACCTCCCCCTCTCCCCGTCTCTCTCCCTCTTTCTTTCTCCCTGTCCCTCTTGTGAGCGTGCAGAATAATCTGATCCCTGGGGAGGATTTGTCTGGAGGATGAGGGGTGGGGTGGGGGGGGGGGCACAACACAACATCCCCACAAGAGCTCCATTACTTTCTTACTGGTTTGGGCCCCATTAGGACAAGAACAGAGATCATGTGTGCAGATAGCAGCCTGTTATTGTGAAAGCAGGACGGCGTTTGTGCGGCTGCCAGCCTCTCTGCTGCTCCCCAGCTGTGCACCGCACAGGGACGGCTAACAGAGAAGCCAGGCTAACTGCACCACAGCTGGGATGAATGAAACTGAAAAGTGGACACAAGAGGAGGGACAATGGGTGGAGTCCAGAAGCTCACAAAATGGGCTCAAGCCCTCAACGTTTCTGTTCGTACCGCTGAACAAAAGCTGAATCACTCAAAGGCCAAAACAACGAGAGACGGGGATATTTACGACCTCTAATCGCCCGATAGTGAAATAAATAAAAGCTGCCTTCTAAAATCTGTCTTTTAAAGTTAAGGGAAAAGCAATCAATTGTCCAATGCATCATAATCCAGCAGTGATGCTCTAAAATGCTCTTCAGAATTCAAACATTTTCCTTTTGACGTAATAATCATGAATGAAAAGCATACTGTGGGTGGACAGACTATAACCATGTCGGTAAACATGCAAAGCAACCTTGTAAATAAACAACAGTACATACATTCATTCCAAAAATCACACTTCTAGTAACATGATATAATAAAAGAGCACACGTATGCAAATATTTGATCGTGCTCACATACTTATACTAAGAGCTGAACAGAAGCCTCAGAATACCACTGCTACTAGTTTACAGATAAATGACAAGAGTAATCACAGCTATTGTACAAACTCATTTTGCATTATTGCACCAGATCTGCTTGTACTCTACTCTCTGTTCTGGCCAGGAAAGAAACCCTGTTAAGTGGTTTCTCTGTCTTGTTATGCTTGCTGTAAAATGTATTCTCTCCCTTTCTCGAGTAGCCTGGGTGATCTCAGACAGATGGGAAGAGGCGGAGTGACTGAGATATTGCCTGGAGTAAAGAGGAGGATGAAACAAACAACTAGCACAGTGGCTCACCAGTGATTATACTGTAGTGGTTTTCTGACCTGTAATTGGGGTAAATTTGGAGCATTAACTAAATAGCACATTTTCACCTTGTCCTCAGTCCAAGTCAATTTAAGAGGAGACGACGGATACGCAGATCATACAAAGAAGATAACGCCATGCTTAAAGGAAAGCGGTTTCTAAGGCTGTGTTAGCGCTAAAATTCTCCGTCAGGATGTGAACAACCCTGAGCTCGCCACAAATGGAGACATGGTGTGCAGAATTACTGAGACTTATGAAAAGACAAGTACACATCTGAGAGGAGAATAGATTGAAGGATTGCCAAGGCCAGAATTACGCTATTCAGAGTCTGAATGAGAACACAGAATGAGGGCTTCAGATTGGATTCTAAGCTCTCTAAAGGAATGCTGAAGGCCCGATATATTCAACCGACTCCCACCCACAGACGCCTGCCAGCAGACCAGCGGTTTATTTCACTGTCTCCACAAAGAAACGTGGGCTAACGGCTGCTCTCCTTTTTCGATACGGTGGATATTTTTTTATCTGCTGAAAAACAACCTCACTGCCCCACTGCAGAAGTTGCACAAGGCATCTGTCTTGCAGAAACAGGCATCACGCAGACTGAGAGCGACTGCCAAAGCACCAGTGATTGAATGAAGGGTGTCAGCAAATCAGAGGCTGGTGGGTAGCACTTGAACAGAGTGGTGTTTATTTCTGTATCAACCAATGAGCCAGGGTTCCCACATTGTGGGTCAGGCTAAGCTAACTGTTAAACAGGCCCGGCGCGGCTCTGTGCTTTACATCAGAGACCATAATCCCATCTGACTGACGGCGACACAACACGCAACGGCCACACGCTGCTGCAGAGTCACTCTACCATCTGCTGTCTGCTGTCGGCTAAAAGGTGCACAAATTATTTCACAGCTGATTTCTAGTAAAAATAAACCTCTTGAAAATTCAATTTTGTACTTCTTGGGTGTTTAACATATGCAAGAAAATCTGGCATGACAATCAACTGAGGAGAAAAAAATTCTTGTGACTTATCCTCTAATCCTCTGTGCATCATGCAAAATTCATGGCATGCACATAAATTATTCATCAGCACTCATCAAAACTCATCCTGAAAAAAGCATGACTATATAAATAATAAACAACTTTGGTAGGTACAAGACCTGAGCCTCCAGAGGGAAAGCACTATACATACAATGCTTTGCCTGACTTACTGTTGGTCTATTGAAGATGGCAAAACTCTGCAAGCTCCATTGCCCCACAGAGCCATTTAACACAACATTACAGAGGAACGGCTTGCGGATGCCAATTACATAAGGATTACACTGGGGGAGGGTTAACAGGCAGCGGCTTTAGTAGAATAATACTGCATGAAAATGCAGCCTGCATGACGCTTCCATTGAGCATGCCTTGGTCTTCAGTCACCAAGTGTCAACAAGGACAAATGCATTAAAGGCGCAACACCACCAGTTTGACCGTTAATAAGTGCCAGCTGCAGGTTTTGTTGTGTGCTTTTAATGTTTGCACATCTGATGCTCAAAACACTGCAAAGCTGAGACTTTATTAAATAAAGGTTTGATAAAAAATATACAAATATTGTGAATGATATACAGTTCTTACATGGACTAACAGTGCATGTTTTTAGTACATGGAAATGTGTGAAACTGACATTATCGTGTCGTCTACAATCCTCAGCAGAGGACGCTGAATAAGGACGATGATAATGTCATGAAAGTTTTAAGATAAATGTAGTTATTTTTTTCTTCATACCATGATGCTACATTTGCACTGTAAATAACACTGCACAAATGAAGATACAGCAGCACAGACTACCATCTGAAACAATGTCAGACCTCACGAGCGCGGTGCACCTACCTTTCATTCCCAGGCTGAAACTCTGAAAGTAAGGAAGGCCGGCGGCGATGCGGCTGGGCCAGGTGGGAGCTGTAGTCCCTGGCATGATGAGAGTGGTAGTCAACCAGTCCCACTTCCTGGAACACAAACAACAAGTTGTCAGCGTGGATGAAGACATCGTGCATTTATCCTTTCTCCTGCAGGATGATGCAAAAACTCTGACAATACTACATTTTCACATTCCCTGCCTTTTTTCTTCTGTCATTTCCAGTCCTTTTCTTTCCAGCTCTCATTTCTCCCTCTGCTTCCATTTGTCTCTCACACAAGTGGGACAACCCATGCAACTACTGTAAACTTGCACCTCTGCCAATCAGGGATTGCAGGACACAGCCCGTCAACCCTCATCTCCTCCTGAATGTGATGATGAGAGGGAGTGGTGGGATTAACTACAGGTGCAGCTGTGGGGATCCTGGGGGGTAAGCCTTCAATTCTCCCACCATACAAAAACAAAAAAGCCTTGAGAACTCTGGAGGTCACTGAATGAACTTCTACATCAGCCAGAGGCCTCTTCTTTGAAGCACAGACAGCTCTGTCCCCAATACGTGGAGGAACATAATCTTGATAATTAGGAGATGTGGGTGGAAATAATGGGAAAGGCTTTAATGTGACTCCACGATGACAGCATGAATTTTCAACTCAAACATCTAATGAGGGAACTGCACTGTGTGCACAACATTGTAACCTGGGAATGTTTCTGTTGGAAAAACACCAGTGGGGGCCCCTGGGGTCAGGCCCTCTTCAGTACTTCAGAGTAATGCTCTGTTTACTAAATATCCACCAGGCAGGCAGTGAAATCTCTCAAAGGGTTTTACCTGAAAAAAGTTCAGGCGCTACAGGTGGTGCCATTTTTTGGCTTCATTATTTAGACAGTGACAGCTGGAGAGAGGCAGGAAAGGTGGGGATGACATGCAGCATCCAGGCTGGAATCGAACCCGGGCCGCCAAGGTAAGGACTCAGCCTTAATACATGGTAAGGGCTCCACCAGGTGAGCGCCCAGGTGGTGCCATTTAACGCACTGTGTGCCTCTTACCGTGTGTGCCCGTTGCAGCTGCAGCGGCAGGGTGGCGGGGTTTGGCAGGTGCCGTGTGTCCACAGTCCTCCGGCCCGGCGGCACAGACTGGGGATGAGAGGACATGCTGGCACAGCCGCTTCCTCTACAGACAGGAAGTGGGTGTGGCTCCAGAGCAGATGCCGTGCATTATCGGCTGTTTCTCTTAGCCAGCAACCTGTCGAGGAAAAAAGAAGAAACATGAGTTGTGTAGTTGAGCGGCCTCAGAGGAATGGCCTTGGACACCTTCATACCTGCAGAAAACAATGCAAGAAATATGATGTAATATGCACAACTGTTGCTTGGGAACGATTTGATCTACTCTAGCCAGCAGCTCCAGAGCAGCCAGAGTGCTGCCTCTGTGTGCTCCGGATATCAGAATGTCATCACTCCCCCACCACAGCTGCTCCCCCCTCCATGGCTTCTTGTAAAGTGGTGAGAGTCCCTGCACCTGCTAGACTGAACCTCTCCTTTGCTGCTTACTGAATGCCCCACTGTCTTCACACTGAGAGGGACGCAGACAGAGACCGGCCAAGTCGAGCAGCTAGCCCGTAAACCAAAAATACTCTCAGTTTAATGGGGCTTTAGAGGCAACATAAATAACCCAATGACGGATAGATATGTAGGCCTCGAGAGTCAGGCAATAGATTTTAAGTCCAGATGACGTTATGCAAACTAGACCGGTCTCATCTGAAAGGAGCGCATCATATAGGCTGAGAATGGTGATATAAGTAAAAACAGGCGCACACACTAAGCTGTAGCACACCCCCACATAACCCCTCTGTAAAAACTAAGAGAAGCTTATTCTGCACAGAGGTATGGAGTGAAAATAAAGAAGCCAGAGGAATAATCCTATTACAGTGACCATGCAGATTACAGCACACACCGACAAAACACAACTGTAGTTAAAACCGGAGACAATGCCGAAGAGGAACACGGTGGACCAACGAAAACAGCTTCACACCCTCAACGGAAACCGATTTGAAGAATTTTAAGGTCTGGTGCAACAAAAATTCAACGAGGAGACAACAGTGAGCTCTGGTTAGCTCACCGCTGCACCGTTCTCATAAAAGCCTGCGATAGTAGTAGCGGGTGGATTAGTACTCATGACATGTGTCCCTGTGACTCCTGCCAACAAAGAAATTAGGACTCCTGCCATTTCTATGGGCCTCTGACTAACGACACCTCTGTCTCATAGCTCATGTTTCAGCGCTGTGCGAGGCGTACGACAAGAGGCACGGTGGCAGAAATATGGGCTCTCGACACGTCACTGATCGAAATCTGGACAAGATAGCAAGTGCTCTGGGTCTGCTGCCATTTTTTTAACAGCATGGGAAAACCACCGCCACCACTGAGCCACATGCATTTTATTTCTATGACAGTTAATGAGATTTCACATGAAATGCAGTGTTTTTTTTAACATAAAAAGCACATATAAAGGAACATAATTACCACAATGAGTTAATAACAATGACGAGGGATATCGAGATTGGAAATGTTATAAAATATTTAGTCATGCAAGCTTGTTTTCTTTATTGACCTTGTTGCAATCCACATACCTTTGGCTTAATTAGGCGCTTCCTGGTTTTGAGGATGACGCACAATTCAAATAGAAAACCTGTCTTACATGCTTATATACAGTATTGCTCTAAATTAACAGATGGTGTTTAGTGGCCATGGATTAATGATCCCATCTCTCAATCCAGGTTAGTGTGATTTGCTGACAAAAAAAAAACTGAAGTGAAACTGATCGTTCAATCACATGACCGCAGTATTAGGGTAACGCAGTTATTGTCACAGTCATAGCGGCGTGCCCGTGTGCCAGTCTCCATTGTCTGACTTTAGTTTTGACTCTTTTTTGCAGTACAAAGAGAGGCACTATCTGCACTTCCTTCCTGCTCGACTGTCACTAACACAAAGTGTCACTTGATTTCAGTTATGCAAAGGGCTCTATTACGAACAGCTGAGCGTGGCTCTGGCTTTAAGGAACAGAGGAGCTCTGTAAACACAGGCTCAGAGGGGCCACAAGGTAGGAAAACACTGCCCAAGTTCTCACACACGCTGGAGACTTTGCTTTTGTGTCGAGCAGTCTAAACTGTGGCTTCAAATATTTTCAAGAAACTGGTGCACACTCATCTTTTGGTCAGAAAGACCTGGAAAAACAGCCCACACAAAGGGAAGTGCTAAAGTCCTTGAGCAGACCTCACTGCTGGTGAAATACTAGATGAGGAAAACTCATGATATTGACACAGCATGCAAATATGTGCACCAAAGGGCAGAAAAAGAGGCCAGCGAGACAAAGAGAGGGTGAGATAAGCCATCCCTCCTTGGAAGCCTCTCTTTGATGATCGTCCAGTCCGGAGAGATTCCCCTGAGAGGGACGAAAACAAGTCTGAAGGCAGTCACAAGATCTGCAGAGGACAAAAAACCTGAATCAAGATGAGAGGGCCAACACAATGAGAGAGCTTTGACATAAACTCTGAGGCGAATGGGGCCTTCCAGACGAGAGGCTAAACACATGCACTGGCACCGCTACAGACACCCACAGGCAAGTCAATGGCTCACTGCCAACACTGCGAATGAACTCAGTCACCTCACTCTCTCGCTCTAGCGTGCTTTCCTTCTCCCCCTCTTTTGCTTTCGTCTTCTGCACAGAGTAGAGTGGGCCTCAGCCTTCAGCGGTGCAAGCCAATATTTCATCCTCTTACCCCCCGCCCGCCCTCCCCTCTCCATTTTAGGAATGGCTGTGGAAATACAAGCACAGAGCACACAGACGGCTTCCAGCCTGCCAAGGAGAGCAGGAGGCTGACTTCAAACAACAGTTTAATTCTACTGATATAAACAGTTAATCAAATCTCCGTCTAGTCCGACTCGGTAGCTTGACAGTCAGGCTCTTAAAGAGAGTACAAGGGATTCAACAGCTTGTAACATGTTTTTTGATAAGAGCCTTGATAGCATGGCTTGGACCTTGAGTGAGCGGAGACTGTGATGGCTGCAATAGCAGAAATATACTGTTAATTATATGCCCGTTAAAATATTATGCCAGTATTTTTACTGAAAAAAAAAACACACAGCAGTGCACTGAGCTGTCAGCAAGGACTTCTGCAATTATTATGACAGCCAGAAGAGATGCCGGCTCCATTCAAATGCGTGGAGCTGTTGTGAAAAGGAAGATGAGTGGACTGTAATGGGCATAGGGCTCGCTCTGGGAACAACATCAGAAGTTTATAAAGCAGTGCCCTGGAGAGCTGAGCTCAGGGGAGGGGGGCTGCTAGGACTCTCAGCCTAGGAATGTGGCACCCTGTCAGGTCTCATAAGGATTTATCTCCCTGGAGCCTCATTACCGAAGGGCCCTGGACAAGGAGGCTCTCGCTCGCTTACCCTTTCACTCACTCACCCTCGGCCTTGATACCCGGCGGCTCGCAAACTCTATATATGCATGCAAACACTGATTTTCAAATGCTCCTTATCTTTACTTGGAGCACGGGTGGTCCAGGTCCCGTTATGAGATCCACACAAGAAGTGAAACAAAGTACTGGGACAAAAAAAAACTTCTTGACTTTGTCCAACAAACTTCTGCTTTGGCTTCCCTCATCTGCAGTTGTTGGCTGCTCTAATCCCACCCCTCCACCTCCCTCTCCATCCACCCAAATTTAACATGGAAACAAAGCTCTCGCAATTAATCCACTGAAGCTTCAGTATCGGGGCCCCAAGAGGTTTTTTAAGGTCAGGATGCAGAAATAAGGTCAATCTGTGTGGTAAGCACAGTTCCTCCGAGCAGAGACACTTCAGCCTTTTCCATCTGACCTCTCCCATTTTTTCTTTTATTGAAACCATCCATGGAGTTCTTTATCACGGCGATTACCCAGGATACCATTCAAAGCCTGTTACTGATTTGCCTTTTTCTTAAGAGACTGTAGTATTTTCCTGACTTCGTTCTGTGTAAAAAAAAACTCATTTTTTAAACTCCTGTACCCTAAATGGTCTATCTCTCACATCCAGTGTGCTGAAAGCAGCACGGAGAGAGTTAAGCATTATAATCCGAGCGAAGAGCAGGAAGTGGCAGTACAACGGCCAGTAAAAAGATGACAAGGTGATTGCAAACACCTTTAAATTTTCAGTTGGAACAGCAAGAAAAACACTCGCAGACCTGCCAAACCCCGGCACAATGCCCTTTACACTGCCAAGCACTAATATCCAGACAAATGCTGACAAGACAGAATGTCCTTTTCCTGGTAGACAGTGTCATACTGACATTAACAAAGGGGAAGACAACACAAAATCAATGTAGAGCAGAGGCCATAATGTACAGCATTACACATTCAACACATCAACATTTATTTCATTACACAAACCTCCAATACGGCTCTTCAGACCTGACATGGCTGTTAGCCATAACATTACAAATGTGCAATGAAGTGGACTGAAACAGGAAAAAGTATTGATCACGCTAACTGAAATTCATTGAATACTTGATGGAGAAGCCTTTGTTTCAGCTTCAAGACGCTTCTTGTGCAAACAAAACTAAATCTTTCACTGTGCTCAGGTAGGATTTTGGTCTTTAATTCTTCTGCTGGTGAATCTTGATCTTCGGTCTTTTCCACAAATCTTAAACTGGGTTTAAGTCTGGTGATTGACTGGGTCATTCCTCTGGAACCAGCTAACACGACGTATCTTACGCTGTCCAAAAAGTTTGATTTTTCGCTCATCTGACCATAATACATTCTCCCAATAATCCACAGGCCTCTCCAAATGCTGTGCAGGAAACTTTGAAGCAGCTTCAACATTCCCTTTCCTCAGTAATGGAGTCTTATGGGGTGACTGCACATGGAGACAGTAGCTGTTCAGTGCATTGCCTATTGTTTTCTCTGATGACTGTACCTGCTGCTTCCTGGAGCTCTTTTCGAGTGGTCCTTGGCTTTTGCGCTACTCTTCTGATCAACTTTCTGAGCTGCTGATGCTGGAGTGATGCTCCTTCTACTTGTCGATAATGTCCTCAGCGGCGCTTACAGGAACATTTAGGAGTTGAAAAATCTGTCAGTCGTTGCCATGTTGCTTTAGAAAGCTGTTGCAAAGCTCTTCATGTCTACCGATCATGAGCTGTTTCCTCCACGACAGCTTGGTAACAGATGATTTGTTTACGTGCATTCACAAAGAGTGGATGCACTTGGCATCAGGCACTAACCCAAATTATTCTATTAACAGTAGCACAGGTAAGAAAACTAATCAGTGGAATCAGCTGGTTTAGTGCTTTTTCTTACTCCATTCAACACTTCTTTCTGTGTCATTCCACTTTACTGCACACAACTATTACCATTTCTTCTTCATACCAATGTCTGGTATTTAACCTCAGTCAGAGGAACACAAATTTAACATCAGAGGAATCTCAAAAATATCTAATAAGGTCCCCCGGCCATCACAGGGCAAACAGGAAAGCTGGAGAAAGAGTTACTAACGGGGAAGTAAAATCAAACGTTACGGGACAGAGAGAGGCTATAAAAGGCGGCAGGTGATATAATTATTGCCTGTGTGCCAGCTTGATATATAGCGCAGCTCCTGGCAGGCAGGTGGCTGGCACGTTGCTATTAGTACCAACCAAACAGTGAAAGAACACCCCGACACCCCGAGCTGATCTTGCCTTACATCTGCTCAACTTTCAGACAGGAAATCAGCAGCCACAACACAGTCAGCAACTGAGGAGACTGACAAAAGTGTGAACACCCAGTCAACTGTGCCATGGCTGTAATTTGTCTGACGGAAAGAGGTACAATCATCTCCTAAACCACAGCCTGTCACACCTTTCATTTTGGATCCGAGTGAGCGGCACACTTCTCATCACGTTAACGACAGTATGATTAGCACCAAAGAAACACCTGCGAAGAACAATAGAAGTGATTGTGAAACTGAAAATGGAAGTAGAACTACGATGTAAACAATGTTGAAACACAGCAGTTTAAAACCTTAATATGGATTATCTTTAGCTTTAACATCATCGGACGTTATCAGTGCAAGACGGCAAATTTTCAAGAGTCAATAAATACAGAACCAGCGGGGCTAACTACAATAGAAGCACTGGTGTGATGATACAAAAATACAAAGTATTTGTGAGGTGAAAGTGAGGTGCCCTCATGTGCTAACAACAGTTCATGCTGCTCAGATATCATTTTTAGGCTGCAGCTCAAAGACATGAGCGTCAGTTATGCTACCACTCAAAACTGTACTTCTTCCCACTCAACCAAGAAAAGGCTGAAAGGTGACACTTAATCAGTATTATCAGTTTGGTAACTTCAAAAGGTTGAAAATGGGGAATCTGAAAGGATAAACTGATCTGACCCTGAAGGTTTGCAGTTTCACAGCAGTACAAACTGCAGACTTCTGGCCTGCATCTCACCACAAGCCCGATGCTAGCACAACAGAGCAGTGAACGCAGCACTGCTGCCACTTCAGGGACCTGAAAGCTGATGATTCAAATCACCCGTCGAGATTTTTTCCCATCAGGAAAATCAGTTGAATCACTGTACTTTCTTCAGCTGCATCATTGTGCACAGAGCAGAGCAGGACAACAGCGTGGCAGACTATGAACTTCTACAAATCCTCAAAATTACCTGAGTAACGGACGGAAACAGATTGAACCGAGAGCTTCACATCACCAGAGACGGATTAAAAAGTGTGGCAGGGCGACGTAAGACTGGACATGAAGGCTGCTATAGGAGTTAAATGCGGACGGCTGCTCTGCAGTTGTGCTGCTGTGTGGTGTAACAGGGTGGAGGCCATGAAGATATTTCCTATAATCATAGGTCAGGTGTATTGGATAGAAATACTGGTAATACTGAGGAGTAAACCTTATTTTTTCCTCCTTCTGCAACATACAAATACACCAAAACACAACACTAAAAGAAGTATTAACTGTGAATTTTGTAATGTTATTAAAAAATACATATATAAATATTACTGGCTACATCTGAGTAGCTGATGTACTCATGTCAGACTTCAAAATAAATAAAATGTTGGGCAGCCAAAATCTCACTGCTTATTACGCATTATATCCATCAATAGCCTCAACGCACAGGCCGTAAAAGTGTGTGTCTGACAGGGAAGAGGAGCAGAGAGACAAACGGGGCCTGTGATTGGCTGGCCTGTCCTTCCAGATGTGATCGTCCAGCTGTATCCATGCTGGACGACAGAGCAGCTATTGGATTTCCTGCCCGTTCCCCTGCTGCCGACCGCCTCAGCGACACTGTGTGAAATTACATAAGGCTCTCCCCTCCCCCTCCCTGCTAGCGGTGTACAACTGTGGCCTTCACACACTGCACACACTGCACTTCACACCATACTTGTTCTTGACTCCAGACTTTTGTTTGGATGGCTGAGTAAATATTTGATGAAAAGTTGTGACCGACATAGCCTGAAAAATTAGACATCTTCCTTCGAGGTGTTTCAAACACATCAGTGTTTCATCACCGCTGATTTAAATTGTCTGTTATCGAGAAATGTGCTACATAAATGCCAACATATAGTAACCTTTGATATCTCCTCGACATGAGCGTTTCCTACGGTCATGAACGCCACATGGACAGAGGCCAACGCCTGGTTCAGACTACTCAATTTTTTGTCTTAAACAATGGCAGATTTAACGATCACGCTGCCATAAACTCTTGACGTGTCTGAGTCAGGTGAGGTCAGGTATTTTAAGGTTAGATGTGGAATTAGTAATGATAAGTATATTCCCACAGTTAGGACCGGGATAATGTTATGACAGCGCAGCAGCTACTCGCCGGGCTGATGAAGAGTTTCCGCTATTTCTCGCCAACATTTGTCTTTTTTGACTCGTCCTCCTCCCTCGAGGAAATGTCAAATAGGCAGGGGTACTGTTGCCGCAGCTCAAAGAACTTTTCCTCTCCAACCTCAGCATCCCTTCTCCTCCTCTTCACCATGGTTGCCTGACTGCACTCTGGAGAGAGCACCTGATTGGTAAACACGCCGATGCATCAGAAAAGGCTGCCACGTTATGTAGAATGGTGTTAAGGAGGATCCGACTTGTTTGGCCGGACCTGGAAATGTTCCAGACCTCTGGCTCTCTGCTCGGACCAGAACTTAAAACCAGCTGGGAGTCTCTGCAACAGCAACCCCATAATTTCCAATAAAGGCGTGGTTTATTACAGGGAAACCTGAGGGGAGGTAACCCTGGTTTCCTGCCAGCTATGGACGTCGCACAGGATAAAGATAATGTGCGACGTGTGTGAGGGTGCATCCCTTTTGTTGTTTGAACAACTGCAAGAAAAACACCATCTCGCCATATATAATGTTTTTAGATAGCTCCATACACTTTTCCTGTGTCCAACTAAAAGAATCCATGAGTCATTTCGATGTTTTAAGGTGGACTGATGTGTTGAATGTGCAGGATGTTGCACAGACATGGCAAAATGGACGTGGTGGGATGTGATGTGGAAGCATAGAAAGGAAAATATCAGCATGTATCTGCGCTACAATGCAATTTAAACCCCCACATCATTTGCAAATCCCTCCTAAGAAAAGATATAAAATGAAGGCCCAGCTTTCACCTTTGTGCCTGAAATGTAAAACCTCAGCAGGGACCTACGCTCATTGTGTCTGCTCGGTCCTGCCCTAAAATTAAGCACGTTGGATGGATATTTTGGAGGATGAGGGCAAAGTGTTTGCTGTGGCTTTGCTTTGCATATGAACCCTCTCTTTTTGCTGCTGGGTCATCTGAGTCAAGATGCAATTGCTGGTGCCAGGTCTAGCAGACTGTATGATATCCTTACATAAGCCGCAAGGAAGACTATCTTTATGTCATGGATAATGACAAACCTCCCACTAAAGCACACTGCACAAGATAATCATGGAGTGTTTGGCTCTTCAAAAGGCACAGTTCATGAAGATATGAGCTCCATATCTCCACTTTACCAACAGCATTTTAATTACGGACCCCACCTTTGAACGGTGCTTTAACACTGTAACTGCAAAGTCCCATGGTCACCTGAACATCTTATCTTGGAAAGACACACTCTGGATACACACTTGTTGTCGTCAGTGGTGTTTGAGTCAGTGGAATGATTTGCAAAGTACGGTTTTCTGGTCCTTGTCAGGCTTTTCATACTCAAACCATGTGGCAGAAGTCGCCCCTCTTTTAGGCACGAGCTTGTTTTGTCTCACTGGTTGGACCACGTCTTCCTTCATTCTGTGTCACGTTCACGCTAACTTCCTGTCTGCGTCCTCGCTGTACAAAAGAACGCAAAGTGACGTATAATATCCCTCTAAAGATTACAAAATTAGTCCAACAGTAGATTAAACATCGCTACCCTTGCTAGTCGGCATCAGATTTACTCATCAGTTAAGGTATTATTTTATTTGTGTACACATTTAAATTACAGGATAAAGTGCAATGTTCATAAAGCACAGCGGGGTTTCCATTATCTGGTTATTACAGATAATGTTTTTTTATATAACAAAACATTTATATAACATAATACCTTCCTGGGTTAGCTGTAAAATATCCTGCCTCTACACGCCGTCTTCCCCGCTGCTTCTTTGATGTTGAAGTTAAAACTGACAGATTACATCGCGCTTGATAGTTTTCTTGCGTTTAGACTCGTCGACTTGTCTAACGTCCATTTAAACGTCAGTTTGACAGCGCTTAAATACCTCCTTCCTGACTGACAACTTGAATCAAAGCTTCACCTGAACAAGTGGTTTGAGATCACATTTCATTAAACTGATTACCCACAAGACTTTACGCAAAACATGCACATGATTGATGAATATTCAAACGCTGATCGAGGCTGAATAATTGTTAATAATCATTACTAATAATGCCAAAAATGATTCTGTACAGGCCCTTTTGAATGGCGTCAGACACTCGGCTCAGCAGGACACGATGTGACAGCATCGCTCTGATGTATGAGGTCTCAACTTACAAATCCCTCTTTATTCTCTGCTGGCTGTGTTCTTAAAGCCCACCTGACATTCAGCTCTCCATGCTGAGGAGCAGGAAATAAAACTGAGGAGTGCACTTGTCTGCTGGGCTGACCTACTTCCTCACTGCTACTTAATTATTCAAGAGCTTTGAAATGTTCTTCTGTATGGCCGCATGCAACCCGAGTGCCTCTGTTTGCCCCTCATGACAGCAGCCTCACAGAGCTTCCATTTATGCATGAGAGGCCTTGAGTGTGTGCGTGTGCGCGCAGTGTGAGTGTGTGTGCGTGTGCGTGCTGCCAAACACTAATGCCCATACATGCTGGTGTTATTTACACAGACAACATACCAAACAAAGCATCCCACCTAAATGTGATACACAGGGGTTTGAATTATGGACCGAGAAAGAAGCCAAACACCTCAAACACAGACTCGACGTCACAGCGGCAGCCTGCTGTTTTGATGCACTCGGAGGCCTAATTTGTTCCAAACTGCACTGTCATGGATCCAGCGCACATGTCAAGACAAGAGTTCAAAGCTCTCACACAAACACACGATAACCTGTAATTACACTCCACTTAGGCCTTCATACCTTTCACCGATACACGTCGCTCGTGTTTCCACTGTAAGATCATCAACCCGGAGGAGTGCGCCCTTGGCTGCCTTCGCTGATATGCTTTCCAGAACGTGAATAACAAACTACGCTGGAACTCACATTCCTAGTATAAACGTTAGGCTAATCAGAGATAAATATAATGCTACCCACAGCTGTAGCCTACATACAAACAAGAGTAATGTCCTGTCATCTGTGTTGCGTAACAGAGTCAAGTGAATAACTCACCGCAGAGCCATTTCTAATCTCTGCTAATCCGCTGTCTGTCTCTCTTTTAGTGCGTTTAAATATGGGTGACTGGTTTCAATAGCAACTCCATTTCATAGCCGTGGAAATCTGAATAAAAAGCCTTATGAATAATAAATTACAATGACGCACAAAACAACAACATGCAATCAAAGAGACACTGTGAGACGTTTAAATAACCCCCTCATGGACTTCCAAAACAAGTTGTCCATTTGTCTGCTGAAGTGTCATTACATGAGATTAATTATTTTATTGGTTTTATCAATGAAAACCGAAAGAAGAGCTCGACTGTGTCCTCGTGTCGTCAAAGCTGCCTCCACAGGCTCAACTAACTCACCGTCACATGTTAAAAGGACAGCGGGGGGATTTAAGTTGACTAACAGTGTTTGGGTGCGTTACGCAACACCTCTGATTAAGTAACTGACAGCTGTTTGGTCAAATTCCATTGAAGCTCATCAATTTAAAATGTAAATGATGAAAGAGGCGATTGTCGTCTGACTCCGGGCTTTAAGGACGTGTTCCAACACAACGGCAGAAACATCTATCATTACCACCGAACGAGAGCAGGGATCAGTTTTTATTTAGATTACTGTTTAGACAGAAAGCCAGCGTAATCAGCGGCTTAAAGAAATGAGATTGCTTTCTTCTGGCAATTTCAAAAATCACAAGATTTCACTGGTGCAACTTTTAACGAGCACACGTCTTAATTTTCTATTGAAACAGCAGATACGCAGGCTGAAGGAGGCTGTGTGATGGTACATTTTGGAGAGTTTTGTTTGACGTTGAGGGCATTTCTAATCAGAACTTGGTGCTTTTTGTCATCGTGGTTTCAGGCTTGAGCAATAAAGTCTAGATAAAAACAAAACACGGGAGCGTATAGGCGGCGGCTTCTCGCCGTTATCGCCGCGTCAATTGGCAAAGCATCAGGTATCAATTAAACTAACTGCAGCCTGGTAACAGGGCTGGCAGCTCATCCACGCTGAAGGCCTGCGGAGTCATCGTCGCCGTCTAAATATTGATTAAACCCGCAGCACCACAAGAAAAAAAGCTAATGTTTACAGAACTCACAGTACAGGATAATATATCCTAAATTTCCTGTAAGAGAATAAATAATCTTTAAAGTTTTAGAGCAGCTGGTGTTCTTTAGTCATAATATGCAACGTTCTCAGAGAAACAGATGACGAACGCTGGTTTCTGTATTCAGCACCAAAATTAAATTAGAGTTTAACATGCTAATGGAAGAACAGCCATATGTTCTCTACTGTTTCAATACACAGACATATTGCCTTCCTGTCCAACTTATCCCGTCGTTAAAGCTATTGTAAAAGAGCTGTATGGCAATTTTCAACTTACAGAGTTATGACATTCACAGTTAACATGTGAAGCACACAGTTACACCAGCCTTCGCTCAGCACTGTAATTACCAGAGATTATTGGCAGTTCGCTCGTGTTACGCACCTCCAGAGCACAGGTGTACAAAACTGATTTCAAGAAGAAGAAGAAGAAGAAGAATTGCACAGTTATATTCATGCTGGTTTGGTCAAGACTGATTTTATTGCAATTGGAAAACTGCAGTTAGTAAAAAAAAAAAAGAGAAGCGTGACTTAACTTTGATTTGCTGAATTCAATTTAGCAGCATCACAAATTCCTGAACACACACATAAATCCTGTGGCCCCCTTTGAGCTCCAGAGAGTGACAGACGCGATCAGTCTGACCCCCAGACCCCATTAACCCCTCAGCCAGCAGCTTCCACGTAGCCAACCCCCTCCCCCTCTGACGACCGCATCCTCACGAGAGCAACCAAAACATGAAGGCGGGAGGACGTTTAAAATGAGGACAAAACGATGACGCTCTCGTAGCATCCGCGAGGGCTAATTTGAGAAACGCACTTTCCTCAAACAACATGTCACCGTCGAGGTTTTTCCGTTTGCCAATCCCAGAAAAGCGCTCAGCTCCAGACGCAGCACAGCCACTGCAACTGAGGTGGCACTGTGTCCACTTCAATGGCACTTTGATTAGGAGTAATTTAAGGCACTCCAACAGACCAGCTGCACCCGATCATAATATTCCACCACACTGAGTCAAGGGTAACATTCTCCACACACGAAACCTACCAGGTGCAGTCCACTAGTGAGCAAGAAATGCTAGACAGCTGCTGTTACTCATTGAGTTAGAGGGAAACTGGGTGGGAGGAGGGAATGCACCTCAGAGGCAGTTTCACGGTGACTGCCTCATATTTCCCTCTTTGGTTTCTGCATGTTAACTTAAGGGTTCATAAAGTACACCGCAACATACCAAAGTTGTGTCATTTCCCTGTAATCATTGTTGCATCTACTATAATTACAGTAAATATAAATTCAAGTTCAATACTCAGTGTGAAACGCTCACTGGTGAATCAGTTCCATCTGAACAGAGCCGTGACTGGGTCTGCTTGAATTAAAGCAGCACACCTCTGAGCGCACGGATGTGGATTATTACCGTCTGTGGAAATTAAAAGGCCGCGGAAGATGCAGACTTATGATTTGATGTCAAATCGAACCCTCTAATTTTCAACAAAGGCTGTATCAGATGCACAATAATGATCCGCCGAGCCGTCAGGTGGGGCTGGGCTGTACGTGGCCTCATTAAAAGGTGGGCGATCTGATGATTTTAGATCGTTAGAGGCTGCTGGATCCGAGCTATGTGAACAAACCAATAGTGAGAGTGACGCAGGCACCAGATGGCTAAGATGACTGGATGAATTACTTTATATGACTCATTTTTGGGTGGCAAATTGTAAACAATGCAAAACAAGTTACAGCTCGCAGCACGGCGGATGATGATGAGGAGCTGCTGCCATAAAACAACATTTTACTACTTTTTCTATTTCAGTTGTGAGTACCTCAAAAGTTATGATTATGCCTTGGCTTTTGTTTACAACTTCAAACTGAATTATGGTTTTATTCACCACTTTGGGACCTGTGTAGCATCCTTCATGCATCATTAGTGTGGCTATTGTCGACAGTGCATTTGAAATCTGGATAAAAATAAAAACCAAGCATCAATTAAAATAAAGAAATCATAATTACAGTAATGAAGCCTTCTTTTGCACATACCCCAGGTTATACATGCTTCCCAACAAGGTCGTTCAACCATTTCTAATACCCAAAAGTTACCATTAGTTTTACAGGGCTTGCTGTCAGTGCGATACGGTGTGATGTGGAGCACCAACACACAAAAAGAAAGGTTAAAGATGAAAGGTCAACTTTCCAGGTGCAGTAGTTATCTGCACAGGCTAGCAGCTGCCATCAGGAAGGCACATGAACAGGTAAATTAACCTCAGAAAATAACAAAGACCTTAAAAAAAATCCCCAATGTTTTACGTAATCGCACAAAACAACTTCCTGTTGTTTGGACCAGACAGCTCGTACCTGTCAGTGCAGTGCCATTCATCAGTGGCGTAACTCGTACTAACAGAGCAGCATTTACCAATGAAAGTCAGCTCGAGCCACATTCCTCCATTCCTGTTTTTATGACAGTCATTTTGTTACTTGCTGATAATTCTAAATCATCAATAACTGATCACGTGCTCTTAAAAAATACTTCAGACATTCTTGTGTGACTGTGAGACTAATGATCTGCATGACTGATGTGAGTGACAGTTTGACATATATGGCTCTGAAATTCAATGGAAATCTTTCGTGATATATGATGACGCAACACGCTTTGTCTTCCCACATGAATTCACTATGAGGATTCATTTTTCACAGACAATAAAATGCGCAACAACTCTCCCCTTTCCAGGTTTCATAACTGTGTTGTGTTTCATAATACGAGCAGAAATTGAACTAGCAGTGAAACGGCCTCCCTGAGGCACCACACTGAGCACGGGATTATCTTTGCCCCCATTACCCTTTTGGAAAAGGGAGAGATATCTCCTCACTGCCGTTTAACTCTTTACAATCCAAACTGCTGAGCTGACACTGCACTATGACTGCACAGAATTCAAGTCAGCTGTGTCACACCATTAAAGGCTCATTAGCAGACTCTGATTCTAGATTTTCTTGTCAGACACACCAACTGCCTCCAGGCACTATGACTGAATACAGAAACTGAAATCCTCTCAGTGAAGTACCAACTAAACAGCGTCCACATTACAAATTAGCCAAATTGTACCCACACCCGGAGCCACCTGTTCTCATTATTTGGTCTCATATTTCCTTATTATTTCATTCATATCTTCTCACTTATCTAGCAGAAGTTCTGGTATGTAGTCTGTGCAAAAACAGCCCCAAAGTTTTCATCTTTCTTGTTGTCTTCATCAGGCAAGTATAACCATTAAAGAGACTAAAATCAATATGTTAACAATAAAAAAGTATGAGATTACAAAACAAGGTGAAAGGGGACGCTCATAGTGATCAGCCTGTAGAGAATTATCACCTGTATTTGTGGCCAACATCCGCTTTACAGCGAGTTTCGGCATATTGTTTAGCTGTCTACGATGCCTGTTTTGGTTCACTTTCATCGCTCTCATTGATTCATTAGCAGCAGCAGCAGCTTTCATTATCAAAAACCTGTAAAACCAACCGTACACTACCAGTCAGCAGACAAAGCCAGCAACGAGCTGGTGACCACTGTAGTGCATTCAGCAGTAAAGAGTCGATATTTCCCTAAAAGAGAGCCAGGAGTTAAAGGGAGTGAACGCTGGACTGGAATGATAGTTGCCCCGTAACTGCTGGATGTGCACACAAGCAATTAATAAGTTCAATATATGAACTCAAAAGGTGATATATCACATTTGTCTATTTCCACCGCCGGCAGAAGAGGCCAAAAAACAAGATATTTCAGGTTTAAGCTCCAAAAATTTGCTTTAACTGTGTAGCAGCAACAGGAAGTGTTGTGGTGGCGACAGTGGTTTAGGTGGGCCGCTTCAAAGACCACTTCTGCTGACAACATCAATTTGAGAGGACACAAACACAGGTGCCGTTACAGACAGCAAACACTATATATTTAATGGGTGGGGCTCGTGTTTATAGGTCACCAACTACTAAGTGGATCACCAGATGCAACGCGTTGAGATCATGGCTTACCACCTCGGCTAAACCATTTCCTGGGGGGAACACTGGGTTATATAATCATAAGGGACGGTTCACCAGAGGCACAAAAAGAAATCACTTACTACTGACGGTATCTACAAATGGTCACTCAGACAGGTTCTCTTTAACATTCCCTGGTTTTAAGACGCCACCCATCACAAATAAGCAAGTCCATCAACAAATCTGACAGCAGCTCCAACAAAATGCATCATCACATCATGTTTTATTTAGCTGATTCAGGATCAGTAGCTGCTTGGTCAAGATGAGGAGGAAAATGAGCTTAAGCCCACAGCAGGTGCTGTTACACCGATACTGTCAGCTTCAACTCCAAAAAATCATTTTAACACCACCACAAAAAGGGCACCGCCCATATATTAAACATCACTCACAAATCCTTTCAATCAAATGTGCTCTTTGTCAGTATCTGATTGTGATTTCACAGAGGTTTTATACGTCAGGGTCACACAGAGAGAAAGCCCTCAGTGCTGTGCCTTTTCAAGCTATTATAAGATCACAGATTCGAGGCATGCAGCAACACATAAAACAGGCAATATTCATAATGTATGCTCAATCACATGCACTTAAAACCACATTTGGCTGTGTCACAGTCTGAACCAGCCCCCTTTACTTTCATCCCAGCAGCAGAATATATCTGATCTCTTATCATGCCAGTGGTTGTGGAGATTGAGCAGCTGACAACACACATCCGCTTCTTTTCACCTTGTTTATATTTTTGATCTTATCTGATGGAAAGTCTGTCTCTTGGCATTTCTGACAAGGGTTGGGCTATTGTATTAAGATGTCAGCTTGTCTTGGTCTCTGCAAAGGTGTCCCCTCTCGTGTAAGTTTGACAACCTAACGCTTAGTTTGGAAATGAGACAGCCTCCGACAATAAGGCTTGTTTACAGGTGGATAACCATCGCTTGTTACAACCGGATACTCTTAAAGAAACCTACCTACAAAATGACGTTAAGACGTTGGAAATAAACTACCGTTGAAAACCAAACTGAAAAGTAATTCTAATGTTAGAAGAGCAACTTCTCCATCTGAGGCGACCGAGCATTAACGTTAACTTACCGAATGTACCAATGGACTTATATCAGGGACTTGACACCGAGCTGGTCAGGAAGCTACAACCAGCGAATTAAAGCTTATCAGACATCTGACAACAGAGCAGCGCGTCGCCGGCTAACGTTAGAACAGCAATCGCCGGAGAGCCCGAAGTCAACTTCATATAAAACCATTGTTTACAAACGCCAAACGGACGCTTCTGTGTATAGCCAAGTTAGCAGGCTAACGAAGTTAGCCGGATACCACAATATACGTTAGTGACACATCGCGGAAAGTTGACATTATTTATTGGTAGCAGATATCAATTGTGTTGCGTGGGGAACAGCGTGTTGTTTACACAGAAAAAAACAACGCAGGATTAATTCAGCTCAATAAAATTGGTGTTAGCTTCTCCGCAGTTCTGACAGCTAGCTTAGGCAGCTAGCCCCGTTAGCTATTAGCCTAGCCATGTAGCACGTGTTCCTGATTTATAAAATAATTAACTAGCAGGCGATAGCCAGCCAACTAGGAGTACTGTGGTGATGTGAGCAACCAGCTAGTTGAACTCCTCTCCAACATTTCATTTCCCAAAGGTCCAACGAACCGTGTAGTTATAACGTAACGTAGAGCCTCGAAAAGGTCAATACTGCTATGTATGTTTCTCCTCCAAAGAATAGCCGGACCCCGTCGTCCAACAACACAACAGACAGACCCCCCCAAACCAACGGACAGCCAGCAATGGAAGCTAACTAACCTTAGCGGCGGGGCAACAGAAACCATTCGGCGGTGTTATCCTACAGTAGCTGATGTCCCAATCCTCGGCAGTCGGTCCAATTTCGCTTAAAAAGCTTCTCGCTCCGATTGAATGTCTCGCCCCTGAATTAATCCAAATGAAAGAGTGGTTTTCGTTTTCATTTGTTCCGCTGGCGGTTTTCAGCTATGTCGTGCCTGTTCCTGCACAACACAGTGGTCTAGCACTACTCCCTAAGCCGCTGCTGCTGAGCCCATAGCGGGGCTGAACCGCCTCTCTCTCTCAATAGGTCCGCATGCTCTCTCGCCCCTCCTCTTTACTCAAGCACTGCACTTTTCCCATGCCCACAACAAATACAGTGATGTAGTGTTAAAGTCAGCGATCGTCGTAAGGCACCAAACAGAAAATATGATCTGCAAGTGGAACTTTGCACCGCTTCTCTTTTTCCTCAGGCTCTCAGTTGCTGCCGACACATGATCATTTGCATGTCTGACATGAATTTCTGCACAGGCTGTAAACATTTCTGCAGCCTACAAATCATCTCATATGAACATGCTCAAGTTTCTTTATGTACTTATGTAAGTGTATGTATATAATCTGATAATTGCTCATTTGAACACATTGTATTTCTTGACAAACACACAGGCTATATGTTGCATTCACCTCCATATATGTTACATACATGTCTGGCCATGCAAAAAATATTCCAGAAAATTCCAAATAAAGTCAAGAGATGCAACAAATGAAACAGCTACATCTATTTATCCATCTATCCATCACCTGAATCACTTCACCCTAGCAGCTCAAAGGTATTGTTGGCACACATTATCAACAGCTTGTCCCTCTCTCACTACAGCTATGAGGACGAGACCCTCTGTTTCCCTCTGTTCCCCCCCCCCCTGCTCCAGTCTGAGGTTCCAAAAGGGCTCAGTTCAAGCGTTGACACTCCAGGAAGTCTACATCTGTGCTGCTTGATGCCCGCGGAGAAGTACAAGCTGTGAATACAGTGACTTAACATTGACGGATAGTATTTGGGAGATCACAGCCGACCATGCTGCGTGCATGGTTGGTGAGTGCGCTGAAGCCGCTGCCCCCTCGACGGTCTCCTCTCTGTCTGTTTCACAGCTATGCACGGCTTCTAAAACCACCACCCATACTGCGGCTCTCCCAGTCACAGAAAAGACTTTGTTTTAAGTCGGTCAGTGGGGATCATTAAAGAAAGAAGCCTGCTGCTATGAAATCCAGGTTCTGACAGGCGAAGGTAATTAGTTTCACTTCATTTTATGTCTAATTTTAAGTCTGTGTTATGTCATTCCACTCGGACAAGGAGCTGGCAACCTGACTTTGCCATATAACTATCTGGCAGGCTACATCTTGACCTAAATTTCAGCGGCAGCCTTTGCTATGATGTCAGATGGGATTGTTTTTCTTCCCCGTGTTTTTCTTTCTGCTCTGTGGTTTGGGAGACCCCCTCTAACCATCAGTATAACCACCATCTCTTCATCCAGCCATCACAGAGCAGGAAAGAGAGCTGTTTACTTCAGCCGGGCTTTCTGGACCCAGGCGCATGTCGGAATAATCTATCCCCTATCTCCGAGATGCCCAATTTGTCAGCTCACTGATAAAGCACAAATGTTTCTCACTTGCCAGTTTTGATGTCAACAGCTGTGTTTCATCTGCAGCCAGATCCCCTGCAGAGTTAAATGGAGCTTCAGACAAAGCCCAAATGGCCACATGAACTTTCTTGAGATCCTAAAATCTCACAGCCAGTAAACACGTAATATCTGAACGAGGGGCTCTTTTCATGATTGCATAAATAAATTTGCGGCCCACTTTAGGGGGAAACACCTGAGGTATCTCCTCCACAAGCTTTAAAAAAATGTGGAGAGGACTGTTTCAATAGATCCAGAGCCCACATGAAAGGCACCACTGAGAGTGACTGCATCAGCTAAGCAGACTTTGGAGATTTCAAAGGCTGTCAGTTGATAGATGCACTGCAGACAGTCATTACGGCTCTGAAATAAAAGATGAACAACAGAAAATCCTTCAGAACAGAGAAGAGGCTGGAGGGAAAATCCTCATCAAAACAGCACTCTTAAAAGACGAGCTGCCATCCGGAGTCTACCAGATTAATGGAGCTCCCTTTTTGTGACTGATCAGCTTTGATTACAAATTCAAACACTCTTTTGCTGGTGCCATCTTCCAAAACTGCGGCTGATTAGAAACATGTCATTACACACTGCCATTCTCAGTGTTCTGTTGTCTTCAGGGGTTGTGTTTACGGCAGTCAGACTCACACTAATTGGACTCAAGCACAGTTAAATCAGAAACATAGAATCATACACATTAAATATCTAATTGAAATCATGTGTTCCATTTATAAAGTGATGTTTAGATGAAGGTGATGGATACGATTTGGCACGTGTTGCTATTTATAATACTGATATAATTACATGCCAAGTTCTTCCTTTGGCTATGATGTACATTTTTAGCTGAGACATAATTCATTCTGCCGTCGCTGGCATTTATTATTGTCACGACTGGGCTCGAGTCAAACAGCCTGGGAAAATGATCTTTCTCTGTAGATATCAGAGGCAGAATGTGAGAGAGGAGCGTCATCGTGACACTGTTTTCCTCCTATCATTCACTGATCAGGCCAGCTTTATGAATGCAAAGTCAGGGCTGAAACGCATTCACGGCCACAGGACTTCACCTAACTGCCTCCTCCCCGCCACAGAAAAGACAGCTCTGAAGGCAGAAAAGGCAGCATCTCACCGAGGAGCCTAACGACCGCCTGCATTGTTGGAATTCCAGCTTAACTTCCTGAGTCTGTCCACACCTGGCCGACCGCCAGCACGCGCTTTTCTCTCATTTTTTCCTCCCCTTCCCTTTATCAAGATCATATGTAGACAAAATTTTACTGTTGAGACATAATACGAGTTTTTCCAACCTCACCCACAGGAAATACAAAGCTGGGTTATGTTCTGTGTCTTTTCTACATCATGTATTCAATTTAACGGCTTCTATCACTGATATTGGTTTGAATTTAGTTCTTGGCTGAAATATTTTTGACGTTCACGCCATTAAAATAACCACAGTAATGTACACACCACCAGCCACTGCACAAAAATATAATTCAGCGTACCACACACTGCTGTAGGTGGCAAATTGTGCCTTAATTTCTTTGGTGTCACTGGCTGCAGTGGGCGTGACAGACATATTCACACTTGTCCCACGTCCAAGCGAACCCCTGTAATGAAACTGGCAGCGGCACAGCATCACTGCAGCTTAGCTCAGTCAACCATCTGTTAGGTTGCATGGATTCATGCAGAGTAAACTAGAGTGGACCTTGTATGGACATGTTCAAGCATGACTGTCATGACATCAGTGTTCACCGTGAAATGAAGAAAAACCCCGTTCCTGTCTGTTTCTAATGGAAAAAGCATGCAAGGAGAGTATGATTCACTGCCTTTCATGTCTAATCCCAGTCTCAGCGCTTTAAAGAAATTTGATGCAGGGACACGTATATCAGCGCTCACACATGGATCAAATTGTGGCACTGCTGAGGTATATCCGCATAGATATTTGCTGTATGATTGTATGCATCTATCTAACATTTACAGGCATCACTTGCACTGATTACACTGTTGCCATTTGCAGATTGAATCAGGTCACTGCGTTGTGGCTTTCTCCAGTATGCTATTCTGAGTTGTGTGATAAACCTTGGCAGCTGGAGAGCATGCAGTCATGAAAGAGCTGAAGGGAATTGTGGATGTGACGAGATGACTTGTTCACCCTCATCAAGCAGAATGGAGCCTTCCAATAATGGACACCATCTCTGAGAGAAGAATTTGATCCTGTGGTGAAATAAGAGTTCAGCTAGTCCTTTCCAGCCAGGACACATAAGGAATTCCTGTCTCCTCCCTCAAGGACAAAGCCGGTTTTGGCTGCAATTTTCTCGCTAAGTGGCTGAGCCATAAGCCCAGAGGTGAATTGCTGCTGCTCAGCCAACTCAAATACGGCTCTGCAGGAAGTGCTGAGCTGGATGGACCTGCATCGCTGAGTCTAATGCTAAAAGCCCAGCCAGTGCTGAGTCCTTCACCACTTCAGAGCACAGCGCTATCTATCCAGCCTTTTGTCCGTGGCATGATGACGGCTGTAGGTTCACAGGCTGCTCACATCTCCACATAAAGACGCAGGCAGGGAGTGTTTCCTGGGAAGATGTGTGGTGGAGAGAATACTCTGTTTTCTAGAAAAAGGGGAGGAAGGAAGGACAGGGCTGTATATGGGTTGCCATAGCACTATATAAGGGAGGAAGAAGAATAATAGCGGCATTTTCAGTGGGAGGATGGAAAGGGGAGGGGTTCAGAAGAGTGCAGAACCCCCATAAATAAAGCTAATGAAATGGCAGTTGAGTCTGGAGAGAGGTGGAATGGCTGGTTGGGTCTTACCCACTGTCTGATTTATCCTCAGTGTCCCTGTGAGCACAGTGGGGAGATCCATTACCTCACCTCATCAATAACATCCCATGGACAGGGAAAAAGGCCTGCTTTCCACACCGACACCCACCCCAGGGACCGGCTCAGAAGGCTCACTCAGTGGGGGAGAGGAAGCCGGCGTAATGTAGTCACACATAGAGAGCAAAAATGTCTCAGGTGGGGGATGGGTTGCTTAAGGGGAGCCGCGCAGGGGGTAGAACATCGTCAGCACATTGCGGTAACTCACGATCACATGCATATGCATCTTACAGGCATGGAAATTGATGCATTTGCCATTTCCCTCATGGACACGGTGGCTTTATTGTTATTCTGTGGGCGGATGGTGGAAAGATAAGCGTACGTTCTCTGAGTCAGATGACGCAGGGAGCTATCATCAAAGAGAACGTCAACACACAGACTCGTAAGTGCTTGATAAGGTTCCCCCAATTCATAAGCAAGGCTGTCAATAAACTGGAACAGAGCAGGTGAACGCCTGCCTGAGATTATGATGTACTATAAACAGAGCAGTGATTTTAAACGATCCCAGAGGGCAGGCTGAAAATATGCAGGTGCGGGAAATAGTTCTTTAGTGGAACACAGAGAAGTGGAATTAAAAGAAGGCGTTTGATAACGATAATAAGGCCTTGGAAGTATTTTACAGCAGAAATGAGGTGAAATGTCAACAGAGCTTATGGTCTACAGGGAGTTGATAACAGCACAGAGATAAGAATAGAGTGCAATAGCAGATGCTGTGATTGAAGTAATCTCTGTTACACACTCCCTGTCTGTGTGTGTGTGTGTGTGTGTGTGTGTGTGTGTGTGTGTGTGTGTGTGTGTGTGTGTGTTTGTGTGTCTGAGGCTGATCTTTCATGTGCTTTTTGCAGTGAGATCACAAGGTAGTGGCAGTGTCTGTGTCAAGGCTGACTAAGACACCCTGAGGGGAGGGCTTTTCAGCAGCACAGCTGAAAGGAGGAAGCCTGACACTCAAACAAGCCACAGAGAGACACACAGTAAAATTCTTGTCAATCACGCCCCATCGCCGAGCTCTGGTGTCAGCTGAGCAAATGTTAGGCTTTAATCACACAACTGAGCACTGCTTGCATCAAGTCAAGACTCCGGCTCTGCCCTTGGAGAGATGCTGGTGTTTGGACTGGGGAAGCACAGTAATTTTAGCTTTATAGGGAGTGAAATGAAGTTGACGGAATCCCTCCCTCCTCAAAGCTAAGCCTCCACACTCTGCTACGTCACATGGTGAGCCATAGCGAGGGCATTCAGAGTTTAGTTTCGGCCGTGCCTTTCCACAAACAGACAGCCTGGTTACATCTCACTGTCAGAGAAAGCAGGAGGAATTTCCAGGTATGGAGCCGCAGCCTGAGACTCAGACCCTGACAGGACAATGGAAGACTGAGCTATTTTAATTCCACTCCCAGCTGCAGGGGCGTCCACAGTGTTGTTGCTCCCTGCAGGTTAGTCGCTTATATTGTTTTTTTGATCACGTACCACGCAAGAGACAAAGCACCCAAAATACCGCACGTACATTGTCATTCAGGTGACAATCGTGGCGCTGGGCTGTCACACAGAACAGGGATAAAAATATCTGATATTCTGTTGTTTTCAAAATGAACGGTGATCTTTGAGGTTTAATAATGTCTCTGAGGAAATGAAACGGAATGACACGAATGGAAAAGTCGAATAATATACAGAAGCTCTGTAATAAAACAAGCTGTATCTACAACACTGATGTACGGCATACAGGTGCACATTCGACAGACATGGAGAAACATTAGCATTCATTTTGTGTCGTGTTTTTGCCCACCTGGTGAATCTAAGTCCAATATTCTCTCTCTTTTAGCTCTGTTCTTGGTCTCCACCAGCTCCTGAGGGAAACATCTGCCTCTTAAGCTGCTAAATGCTCCACCACATTCACAAAATATCTGCTGAATGTCAGCACTGTAGCACTGTCACTGTGAGCATTCACTAGCTGGTTGCTAACACTGCGGTGTGGCGCTGGGCAGGTTGTGCACAGTGAGTTTAAAATGCTTTATTCTGAAAATAACTGCATTTCAGAGCGAATCAGAACAGTAACGCTGTTACTCAGAAAACCAAAAACTATGTGCACAAAGAGGTTATGAAGCTGAGCCGAGGGGAACTTCACAGTCAGGTGACAATTTACTGATGGATCCTGTTCAGATTACGGTTAAGTCATTTGACCCGTTGTTATTATAATAAGACAAAGAATCTGTAGCCACGCTGGTCTGTGAAGGGCTGCACTTGAGCACAGCTGTGCTTTGAGCTAAATGCTAATATCAGCATGCTAACATGCTCACAGTAACAATGCTGACATTCTGTAGATATATCATTTACCATGTTCCCATTTTTGTGTGTTAGCATGCTAAGTGCAGATGAGGCTGACAGGAATGTTTTGCAGACATTTAGTCATACACCAGAGGACTGGGGGAATGGAAAACTAGACCTGATGAATGATGGATGGAAAGTGAAGGAACCATCAAGGTTAGCACAATTATCCTGATTGCAAGATGAATGTCAGTGCCAGTTTTCCAGCAGTCCATCCAACAGGCTGCGTATTGAGACATTTCAGAAGGAAACTAAAATGTCAGCCTCATAGTGAAGAGTTAGAAGATCACCAAAGTTAAAAGGATGCATCTTCTGGGGAACCTGAATGTCTGTCCAGATTTTTCAGTCTGGACCAAAGCGGTGGACTGACCAGCATCAGCCTTGCTGCTTGCATGGCTGCAAATATTAATAGCTGCTTTAATGATAGAAGACATACTGTACATCAGAGTGTTTCACATCACAGTCTGACACACGGCGCAAGAATAAAAAGACAGTATATATATTATAATAGCACAGTGTGCACTTTTGCAGAGAATAGATTACACACATCACTTTAAAATACGACATACATTTCAGCCTCGCTTTCCAAAACCAGCAGGAAAAAACACGAAGGAGCATGTTGCTGTGAAGTCCTTGAGGAAGAGGGAGATGTCCTACTCAGCAGCTCTGTCTGGCTCTGCTGACACCAAGGTCAAAATGTACACAACCCTGCTCGGCGAGGAGGGAAAATAGTCCATCAGACGAGCAGTGAAGCAAGCGCCTGCACCCTGGAAAGCGTCGAAGCAGGAGTACAGGGTCCTCTGAGAGCAGAGGCGGCTCTGCAGGCATCCACAACGCTCCCTGAGCATGCTCCTTTCTCCACCTGGCCTGGCCTCCTCACAGCAACAGCACTTCAGACGTGTTTGCAGAAGCGTGTTTCGTCATGTCTTGTGAATGCTCAGAAAAATGCCTATTAATGGATGATATAATTCACCACATGTGCCACAGATTTATGTGGACTGAACCACAGCTGTCGGATGGCGTTCATATGAGTATAATCCAAACCTTATTTTGACAGTATGTAAATTCCTGTAAAACAGTGTGTTCGTCAATATGACAACAGACGTCAGAGGCTGGAGTGGAGCGGACTGCGAGGGAAAAAAATAAAGGCAGTGGAAAGAGCTGAGTGGTCATCGTAAGAGAGTAACAGAAGAAGAATTTAGCCTTCGACTGCCAAAGCTAGTGAGTCACATCCGATCTGAGAGATTCTTGTCAGATGTGGGAGAGTGGGAGGTGTGTGTGGGCTGCAGAAATATGATATAGAGGCGCTGATCCAGCCTGCAAGCGTTTTCTCTTGAACACCCAGAAATTAATCCAACCACCTTGGAAAGTCCTCAAGGCTTTTCACACCAGGAATGTAATGTATTTGTAACAGACTTGTATAGGGTCTTTGTGTGTTTATGTCCATCAGAGACAGAGAGGAGACCGAGCGAGGGCCAACAATACACCGTGTGCGCCCGAAGGCTTGTGTGAGATGCACATTCACAGTTTTGTTTGAAATAGCTCAATGATAATGATATCCTCTGCTTACACTCCTGCCTCTGTGCTTGTGTGTAACCTGACAGCGGCGGCCATAGCTGCTGCCTCAGAGCAGCTCTGCACTCGGTGACCTTTGCAATCATTTCAAACCACCATTGCACGCGCCATATCTTAATTATCACCTTCATCTCCACCTCACGCTAGCAGTTTCAACGCTTTCCTGTCATTATTTTGCTAAAAACTTGCATCCTTCTCTTTTATTCCTCCATTCGCTGCTCTGAGGAACAGTCCTCATTTTGATCCTGGTAATGATTGGTGCCCAGCCAGGTGGCAATAATGTGCCCATTCTACTGTGTTTCCTTCCAGGGGTCAGGGGTGGCGGGTGATTAACACACAGGATGTGACCTTTAATCCACGAGCAGCTCCTCGCAGCATTAATCTCCCCCAGCCAGCATTCAGCTCTGATAATGGCATGTTAATTAATGACACTCTTTTGAGGTGGCGTCAGCCGGCACTGGAAGCTCCAAGAGCTGGTTAACGCTTTGCACATGTTCTCAAGCATTCAAGTCACCTCCGGAATATCAAACGCAGACATGCACGCTCCAAACTGCCCACGTGAAAGCCAAATGATGCTGAAGATTACTTCCCAGGATTTAGTGCAGTCAGTGGGCGAATGATTGAAGGCTTCATTGTTAAATCAGAGGACACGTTTTTTGTTTGTGAGGCTGTAAAAACATCCTGTGCGTCAGTGCTGCAGTATTTATATGTTATCTTATACATACCAGCAGAGCCATGAATGCATGTTTTAGCAGGAAAAACGTCAAGCCGTCCTCGCCTCCTGTCTCCTCGTATCTCTCTGATGAAGCAGAGCTCAGCCCAACGCACTCGCAGGCGCACATGCATGATCCACCCAGAGGACTGTCATGGTCCCAGATTATATTTAATCAAATATTTACATTTCCTTGTTCAGCATTCCCTGTTGATGTCAGAGGAAGAGACAACTGGCGGGGTTTTACCCGGAGTTTTGTGTACATTGGATGAGTCAGGATGATATGGAGCAGAGGCAGGGGCCCGGCTTGTCACCGTCTGGGAACTGTGACAGGATTTATGGATCTCTGTGCCTCAGAGGGGAGGCCGCAGAGTAGTGTGTGTGTGTGTGTGTGTGTGTGTGTGTGTGTGTGTGTGTGATGGGGTGTGCAGGGTGGTGGAGCAGACGCCTAGACACTGCCCATCCTCCACCCTGCTCTTTCTTTACACCTCAGTGACTTCACTGCATTGACTGTTTATGAGCAACAGAACTGCCGGAGTTGTATATAAAACAGATATCAATTCACTACTACTTAATAAAATATTCCAAATATTACCCACACAAATACCCACATCTACTATGTGATCCCACCTAATAAATAATATCTATAATAATATTGATTATTTGGATTAAAATCTTTCCAGATGTTCTTTGGCACAGTTGTTTAGCCTGTGAGCATCCTAAAATTTAACGAAGAACACAAAATACAGTTGAAGCTGATCATTAGTTGTCATTAGTTGACCTGATGGTGGCGCTAGATGGAGATCGCCAAAGATATTACATTTCATCCTGAGGGGAACATCAGTGTTTGTACAACCCGTCCAATAGCTGCTGATATATTTCAGTCTGGAACAAACAAACAAAAGACATCCCCATCCTCAGAGCCTCAAGTGGGGCTAAAAAAGCACTTTGTACACAACATTACCAACATGTCAGTACAGTATAAAACAGCTCCCAAAGCTTCGACATATTCTGCTGTACAGATGATCAAACTGTTGTCAATGTCACGGTGCAGTTTAACTTGTACAGTGTCTTTTACTTTGATGCTGACGAGGTCCAGTGTTCATTGTTATCCTGTTAGCATGCTAACGTAGGAACGCTTGAACGTCATGATTTCATGATATGATATGAAAGTGACTAAGCTAAGAAATCCAATAACAACCTAACATCTTGTTTCCTCCCACAGGCTCTGATGAGTAACGTAAAGGAAGCAGAGGACATGAGATCACTGCTGCTGGACTCACAACAACACTGCAGCGGTAGAATCCAGGTCAGACGGCCCTTACTCGTCTTTACAAAGAGCCTTTTACAGAACAGGAGAGCAGCCCCATCACAATAAAAGCCAGAGTAAAACTGAATAAACGAGTTCATTCTGAAAGACGTTTCATTGAGGGGAACTATGAACATTCACAGATGAGAGTCTGTGTGTGAACACTGATGTTTGAGCCTGTGCCCATCCAGGTAGGTTGACGACTGCAGCTAAGACAAAATATGATTTCCTCCTCCTCCTCCTCCTCCTCCCCCACCTTCACCTCCCCCACAGTGGCTCCACTTCTCCCTCCTGTCTTTCCACTCGGCGGTTTGGGAGGAGCCGGTCTGTTGGCTGGTGGCTCTGTCGGCCTGGGCCTCCCTCTGTAACTTCCTGGCTGGGGAGCTGCTCTCCTCTGAGCCCAGGCCTGGTTCCCAGCTGGTGTCTGGGTCTGTGGTTGAGCCTCCAGCAGCAGTGCAGCAGAGAGAGTCTGCAGGAGGCGGCCTGGACACACAGGTACATGTCAACTATCACATATCAAAATGTTCAGATTCAGATTAAATTGAGTCTTTGACAAACATTAACATATGTGAATAGCACATTTTTTGTATATATCTGGAAGAGCAGGTTCTTAATTTAAACAGACAACCAGCAGACTTCTCATTTAAAAGTAGCATTTGTCTATTTGTCGCAGAAATGACGACTGTCAGCAGCATATTTTATCAAATATAACCACAGATCTACGTAATGCAAACATTTGCTCATTGGCTCTGCCGCCGGCTGAACATTTGATGTTTCCAACTGACTCATTTTAAAACAGAAACCCTGTAAAACATCCTCAGAGATGCATGACATATATCCAAAAATGCACCAGAGAATTATTACTTCCTGGATATATTCATGTATTTATGCATATAAACAGCTATTGTTTTTTAACGTTATTTCATTGTATTCTAAATTTAGATATCTGTACATATGATGTGTGAGTGTGTGTAGCGTGAATGGCTGCAGTCTACATTTCAGTGTACAGCTCTGTGTTGTAGCATGACCTCGATTCCTCACTTGAGGCTGAATACATGATGCTGAAATCCTGAAGCTAAAGCAGCGAGTCCCCGGTGAAAAGTCTGCATCCTCAGCCGCAGATGATGCAGGCAGAAGACGTGGAGTCGAGCTGGTTTGTGTTCTATAAACATGATGAGGGAAAAGATCAGACTGACGTTCCATTTTAACATAATAACCTATTAAATATACCTAGTTTTACCTATAATCCCAAAAAATAATGCAGAATGAAATCCTCAGCCTTCTAGGTGATTCCTTGTTGGTGCTAAGGTAGTTAGCCAGACATGCTAATCACGGCAGCTTACATTAGAGCTTTTTTGGGGGGTAAAGATAAAGAAAAGACACCACTGTGTGTCCATCAGTCAGTGTTTTTACTGCAGGGCCTGTGATGATGAAGAGGAGGACAGCAGGGAAGTGAAGGGTGGTCATATCAGTCTGTGAGATCAGCAGAGCCACTGCAAAAAATATGCACCTCAACAAATCAATTAGCTCAAGGTTTTAATATATTTTCACAATTTAGCTGTTGGGGTACAAGATAATTGCTCTAATTACCAACTCAGTGTCTATTTTCTCTCCCAGACAGAAGAGCGGCCGAACAGATCTCTGCACCACCAAGGAAATAACTCGAACATTGTTCAGATTTTTCTTTTTCTTGTCAGAAATCAGCCAGTTCAGCTGTCAGGTGAAGATTAAAGGATGAAGGCAGCTGAAATTACAGGAGTGTGCGTGCTATAAATACAGACTGAGTTCATATTAATCTATAGGAAGAACCTTTTTTAAGGCTTTTTAATAGAATGTGAAACATTAAACTGACTTCATTTGCATTCTTACCTGCAGCACTTAATTTCTCTTTTCTAGATTTACTGGCCAGATTAAACCTGCTCCTGTTTGCACGAATTCATCCCCGTCTGTGCATCAGAGCAGTGATTCTCAAAGACCAGCCCACTTTGGAAATAAGCGAGAAGAGAGAAGCATCTCCACTGAAGAGGTAAATATGCTTCATAATGACACATTAAAGCAGAAAACTTTAACGTTTAAATAGCTGTTTCACACGAGAACGGGATCACAGATAATTCCCACCAACTCTGCAGCTCTACCGAGCTTCTCAGCCACTTTTAACTCATTATTTTGGCTTCATGTGGTTCAGTTTCTCTCATTAAGATCATTTTGAGCAGCAGAAAGCAGCTAATTTTAGTGAAAAACCTCCGCATGTCACCAAACAGCACCAAACAGCAGATTAAACAGCAGACAGGCAAAATCAGTGACCAGTCGGTGAAACATCGAGCAGCTTAAAGGAGGGAAATATTGGACGAGGAACACAGAAATGATTCAGATGGGATGATAATGCTGGATGTGTAAATAAGATGGTCGAGAAGTCTATTAGTTAACTTTGATTAATGAAGCTTTGAAAAACTGTTAAAACACAGAGGAACTGAATGATTTAACGAACTCTGAATCATCACGTTATGATAATAAGGAGCCAGCACAGATGGCAGAGGTTCTGTTACGTGTGTATTTATATATATGTGCTGATATCTACAACTAATGATTATTTTTAGCAAGCGTTGATCACTCAGGTCATTGTTTTGTCTATAAAATGTCATAAAATCATGAAAAATGGCCCACAGGGACCAAGATGATCACTCAAAACCCCCCAAATATACAGTTTCTAATGATATCAACCAGAGAAAACCAATAGCTCCTTCACATTTGAACAGAGAAAACTGGGAATATTCGCTCAATCAAGGTCTTTAAAGGTCACTCAATAATCAAAATAGTTGCAGATTAATTGCCTGTTGATCAGCTGATGGACTCATCCATTAACTGATGTTTGTCTGTTTGTGGACTGTGAGAGGAAGCCGGAGCATCTGGATGAAAACCCTCACAGACAGGGGAGAAGATAGAAAGTCCACATAGAAAAGCTCCAATAATAATAAAGAGTTTAAGAGCACCAATAAGTCACAGCAGTGAGTCACCCCTCCCCCACTCATCTTCTTCCTCTGTCTCCCCGCCCCCACCTCCTTTACTTCCAGCCCCTTCCAACATTTAAGACGAGAGAGGAGGCCCCCGGCCAGATACTGGACCCCATCGCCTCATGACATAGCAGTACTTGTGCATGTGTGTCTGTGTGCGTGTGATTTATGTGTCTTGTCCAGACTCAGTGGGAGCTGGGAGTACAGCCCCCCCCTCCCCCCGTCATCCCCCACTCGCCCAACAAAGCTCTCTGAAAATGTGTGTGAGAGGTTTGGGGGAGGTTCCCCTGAGAGGCAAATAGAATTAAGGAGCCAACGCGAGTCACTGAAACTATGCTGTAGCTCGTGAGCTGACAGCAGGAGAACACACCCGAGCCACAGAGTGATGGCTCTCACACAAACCTGCATGCTTTTCTTTCTCATACCTGCATGTTTTTACACTCCACTGCTGCAGAAACTGAGAGGAGAGCATCAATCTGACCGCTGCGTTAGACCAAACATCCAGAGAATCTATCATTTCCAGTAAAATACACAAGTATTATACCTCTAACCACACTGGCTGACACAAGCAATGCATAAAGCAAACACACGTCCACACACACACACACACACACACAGTAACCCCATCAGGACTTCCTTTGGCGTTAATCTCACACATTTATTCTGGTCAGTCTACTTGCAGGCAGGAATCCACCAGGACATCTCATGTTGCATATCAACACTTCCATTTGTGCAGCGTGAGGCTTAAGTAGGTTAGAGGCAGGCATGCACACTCCGCTTTCGTCTCCGTGCCCTCCAGGCAGTAAACGATTCAGTCAGAGAGGCTGCTGCTCGTTATCGACGTGCTCGCAGGCTGGAAGCTGTGGGCACAGCGGCGGCTCCCGCACAAGGCGACGCAGCCTGTTCTGCACAGCAGCCACGGCTGATGGAGGGCAGTATGGATCAGATGTACGCGCACAAACAGAGCCCACAGGGCCTCTGCAGTGAGGTGCATTGATTCAACGTTACAGCAGCACACAGCAGTTTACAGGAAGAGCTACATGCAGGCGCGGGGGTGTAATGGTCACCATTGCTTGTAATTAGTGCTTAACGCAGCACAGTGATTAAACACTCTACAGCTATGCTAACTGCTAGCATAGCAGCTCTGTGAGGCTCAGCCAAAGCAGTACTTTGAGCAAAATGCTAACTGTGTCAGTGCTAACATGCTGAAGTTTAGCAGGTATAATGTTGACCTTGTGTTAACATGCTAACTTCTGACAATTAGCACTAAAGGCAAAATAGAGCAGAGGCTGATGGGACTGTCGTGGGTTTGCAGGTCTGCTCATGAACCAAAGTGTTGTGGGGAGCATGAGCATGTGGATCAAATGTCATGTTCCACCAAGTAGATGCTGAGTAATTCCACTGAAGTGAAAACTTGAACCTGCTGGTGGCGCTAGAGGAAGAAGTCCAGGGATCACCAGAATCCTTAAATTTCCTTCTGCTGAGGACCATAAATGCTTGTAGAAACTGTCATGGCGAACCATCCAGCGGTTGTGAAAATATTCCAGTTTGAACCGGAGAGGATGACCGACTGACACCATCCTGAGCTGCTAAAGCTGCCTCACACCTGGCCTGGCACATGCTGGCTGTGTGTGCGTGCCTCTCAGGTTTGGAGGCAGGTATGCCGTTGGATAGTTTGTCTGCATGTCTGAATCCTCGGGCCGGCAGCCGTCCAGGGGGCTGAGGTTGGATTTGTGAATGCGGTCAGACCAGAATAACAACACTCAGATTAATGATCCCCGTTCCTCTGCATTGCTCTGACTCAATGTTGTATTTCATGAGTATTTGTGGCTGGAAAGTGTGTATGTGTAGTGTGTGTGTGTGTGTGTGTGTGTGTGTGTACTGTAAGAGAGGCCCCTCACAAACCCTCTGACATGAGAAGTGCACACTGTGAGGAGGGTTTAGGTGGTTTCTGGAGCAAAGGCAGCTGACTTGTATGATCCATATGTTACACCTGAGATGTCTGCCCCCCCCCCCCCCCCCGACATGTGACAGTGAATCCCATTATCTCCCACCAACCCACCTCCTCATCTCACACACATGTTTCCTATCACGGTCTGGACATTCCAGGCGTTGCCCAGCATTCCACAAAAAAGATCTATCGTGTACCAAATGCGCTCGGAAAGAACAAAGATGGATACGCAGAGGAAACCGACTTCTCTGCTCAACGTGCAGCAGCTAATGTGATGAAGCTGACGGGATTAACGTGCACTTGTTTGTAAATCTGTGCTGAACACCTTCCCACAGAAGCCAGCACGAGGCTTGTTCAAACTGTTGGCACGGTGGAAAGGTGGCACAAGTGGTAACACTGTCGCCTCACAGCTAGAAGGTCCCGGTTCGAATCCCGCTGTGGGCGCTGGTGGCGTGTCCTCCACCATGGAGGCGTGTCCTCCACCATGCCTTCAATGCCTTCAGTGCAAAAAGGGGGCCTTTCTGTGCGGAGTTTGCATGTTCTCCCCGTGTTCACCCGGGGTTTCCTCCTTAAATTACCCCCACTAAAAACATGCAAGAAGGTCACCACCTGACCAATGACAAAAAGGATGGATCCCCGGGCGCCGCTCCTGGTCTGCCGTGGAGGAACGACGGACCAAGATGGGTCAAATGTGGAGAATTAATTTCACGAAGCATGGCCTGTGCATGTAGTGTGGGCATGCAATGTGTGTGATAAATAAAGTACAGTTTCTTCTTCTTCTTCTTTCTGTTGCACTGCAGGTGGGTGAATGGATGAATGTGTATTCAAAATAAATGGATATGAAGAAGCTGGCGGGACGCAGAGAGGCGTAAACATGATGCTTCTCTGCAGGCCAGCCTTAAAGGTTCAGAGGTCCATCAGCTCGCCTCTTTGGTCCAGACTGAAGAATCTCAACAGGTTTGAAAACCATGAAACTTTGTGCAGACGTTCATTGTCTCCAGAGGAGGAATCTGACTTTTCCTCATGTGCTTTTTAGCAAATGTTAGCATGCTAACATGCTAATCTCAGATGGCGAGCATGGTAAATGTTACCCTTGCTAAATATCAGCATGTTAGCATCGTGATCACGTTAGCATGGAGACAGTCGTAGCTCGCTTATATGTTATGCATCACGAGCAGTGACGTTTCCTTTAAGATGAAGCCCTGGTGCTGAAAGCAGCCTCGTGTTTGTTGAACTATACGGATCAATGTTCAGAAATCAATAGACTGACTGCTTTTTTTTAAAAAAAATGTCATCCAGAGATTTGTGGCTAAAACTCAAACTGATTTTTCTTGTGGAACGACATTTCGGCCGCCTCACTTGTCACTTGTGATTTATGCACAACACTTAAAATACTTTCAACTTTTTAAAACATTATTTTCTCGTATTATTTATATTTTAAACCCTTTTTAGAGCTTTTACAGAGAAATCATGCAACAAAATTGACTGAAACTCTGGCTTTTGGCTCATGCTTTGCACCTTAAACTTCTATATATTTATGTGCACTTCTGTTAAATCAGAAGTTAAATCAGTATTTCAGCCCGTCGTAATCTGACCATAACAAGGGCATGAAAAATGAAGCCCAGCGAGCAATAAAGAGTCCTGACTCATGAACTACAACCATATTTTTATCTAACACATGCTGCTCGTGCGGAGTGGACGCAGCTGATCTCGTGACAAACTGGAGGCCGTGCACGCGCGTCAACAATGACTCACCTTTGATACTCCGCCTGTAGTGAGACAAGCTACAGTGATGCTGAAGCACTTTCTCATTTCCTCTGGACATCATGCCAGGAGCAGAAGGCTTTTTACACAATGTACATCATGAAGATGAAGAGAGGAGGAGGAGGAGGAGGAGGAGGAGGAGAGGCTGCAGAGCCATCAGCAGGGGCGGATCAGGACAAGATCAATGGGAGTGACAGGGAGTGCAGGAGGCAGCAGGAGATTCAAAGTAGGCCAATAAATAACATCCTAGTGAGACAGCAACTGCCTCCTGCTCAGCCCCCGACCCCCCCGGCCCGGCCGACTGGGCCCCCTTGATTACTGGCCTCCGAGGGGGGGGCGGAGGCCCCGGCTGCACAATACACCTCTCATACGGGGCCCTCACTCACCTCCTGCCTCCATTTGTTGGACATTCATCTTTCAGCATGTGTGTGAGTTTGTTTAGGGGGTGGGGGCTCTGCGGAAAGATGGAAGGGTGTGTGTGTGTGTGTGTGTGTGTGTGGTGGAGTGGGGGTCCTCCATGTTTTTTACATCTTCTCCCCACACCCATCCCCCTAAACACCATTCTATATTCCACTGAGGGAGTCGCTGGTTTGAACATTAGCCACTTTGGTTTCTGCTCGATTGAAGAAGAAGAAGAAGAAGAAGAAGAAGAAGAAGAAGAAGAAGAAGAAGAAGAAGAAGAAGAAGAGCATTGTCTAGTTTTAGTTGGTGCTACACAGCCTGCACAAATGACCCTTTGATGAGTCTTCTTCTTCATGAAGTATTAAAATTTTTTTGAAAAATGCTGATGACTTGCATTGTGGGAAATGTAGTGCTTTTCAGGCTTGATAAGGTGGGATAAAGACTGAAATGAAGAATATGTTGGCCTCTGCTGCTGTGATTTTGCCCATCCTTGTTTTCAGAGACAGAGCTCACAAGTCCTCAAACTTCATGGAAACGAAATATTAAATTACTGTTTATAAAATCTGCCACTGCGTCACAAAATACAACCCTGATTCCAGAAAAGCTGGGACGCTCTGTGAAACATAAACAGAGTGTGATAATTTACTGATTCTTTTTGACATAAACTCAACTGAAAACAGCACAAAGTCAATACACTTAATCAGCTTCATTGATTTTTGTAAATATCTGCTGATACTGAATCTGATGCAGCAACACGTTTCAAAACAGTCCACAGGTAAACAGGCTGGTTGGTAACAGGTGAGAGGATCATGGTTGGGTATGAAAGGGGCATCCTGGAAAGGCTCAGTCGTTCATAGAGGATGGAGCGAGTTCACCACTTTGTGAACACATGATTGTGTTTGTTTGTTTGTTGATGACTGTGTTCTGTTTCTATTTGTGCAGCCTCTCGTCTTCGTTGGATGGTTGTACAAGAAGTGACAGGCTGAGACTGGAACACATCATGAGTGCCGAAGAGGAGATTTATGCTCCAACCCCGGATTGTGGATACATTTAATTACAGCAGATGACTGAATTTGGCAGCACCTGGAAAAGAGAAGCTGTAACTCAGCAGTGCAGTTCAGGCTGGGAGGCTTGGCTTTCATCCCTCACCTCAGTAAAGACTCTCTGAACGTTTCACAAAGCACATACGGCACTCACAGGACAGGCAGGTGCCAGGATGAGGAGCGGGGGGCTCGGCGGGCGGAGCGGGACCACACCTCAGCCGAGGACATGGCCGAGGCTCGGGGAGGAGACAGAGATCCCCTCTGCGGTTCACAGCCGCTCGCTTACATGACTGTCACACCACAAGACGCCGGCGTGGAGGACGGGAGCAGTGGAGTGTGGAGAGCTGACAGGAGAGAGGACGGAGAGGGAGAACGAGTGGGAGGTGGGAGCAGACTCCTCCTGCAGATCTCAGCTGTACGTTTTCAAAGTGCCGGATGACACTTCTTATCACCATGTCGAGGGAAGTGGAGCGTGTCAGCTCCTGTGCTCCCTCACCCCGTCCTGCATGCAGAGCAATTACCACTGGCACAAACCCCTCCGCCGCCATCCCCACCACCACCTCCACCATCACCCTCCTGCAATTCAGTGAAACCAGCCAGCAGACCTGTGACTCATCAGTTAGAGTAATAGGCCTGTCCCGCACTCGCCTCAGGAGCCTCGCTGCTTGTGGGAGGCTTAAGGAGCAAAGGGAGATGACTAAACAGAGCCAAGTCCTCTCATTACGGGGGGAGGACGAAGGAGAAACCATCTCACCTTTTCATCAGCATGAATCAGAGAGGCGGCATCTCAAAAGCTGCTGCTTCTGGAGGCTGCAGGAGGGTTGAACGCCTTGCTCAAGAGCACATCAGCAGCCTCTTTTGGCTAATGCTCAACAACATTTCGTACAGTGTGATGTGATTTCGCTGAAGAGAAAAACTCAGGCATGTCTGAGAAGCCGCGCTGGCAGCGTGTGCTACATCAGCCATTGTTCCAGCAGCCCTGTGATTTGCACTAAAGGGGTCGCAGTGGGTTGCCATGGCAACCTTTCACTATAGATGGCCTGCTTCTTTTCCAATAGCGGTGATCATCAGCATCATTGGAGGAGCATCATTAGCAGGGAGCCCCCGGGGCGGTGTGATCAGTGCCTGGCCAGGACATTAGAGAGCGAGCAGGATGATAGACGGAGGATCTGCAGCGGGGCCGAGCAGGACCAGGCACACCTCCACGGGCTCCTTTGTACCTGGATGCTTTCCGCCCGCCTCGTGCTGAGCTTGCCTGTGCGTCGGCTGCCTCCAGCCCCGCTTGTCTCTCAGGCAACAACAAAGCCGTCGCCTTGTTGATCTCCTCACTGTCAACAGTGGAGATGCATGAATCAGTGCCGTCTGCAGAGGCTGTCGTTCACGTGTCTCCTCTGCTGTGTGACATGCTCACAGGGCTCACGGCTGCAGCCTTCATGCCTGCCTCATATATCTGACACTGTTCAGAGGCTTTAAAGACCCTCCTGAGGTAAACACTCTCACGGCGGGAGGCTGCTGTCTGCGCCCCTCCTGATGCGTGACTTTTTCAATCGAAATAAAGATATCAGGATACAAAGTGCTGCCACTGGGGCTTCCTGCTCTCTGAACCTCCAGCTGTAAACGTCTCTCACTTCCTGGATCACAGAGCTTTTGCTGTTTCTTTGCTTTGAACTCAAAGTGGAAACACTGAGCCTTTGCGTGTTTACGCTTGTGCGCGTAAAAGGTGCGCCCCCCCCCCCCCCCCACATCTGCTGCACACTGACGCCTGAATAGAAGCTGGAGTGGTTACACAAGTGTTTACATTCATTTCCTTTTCTCTGTGCAGCTCCTTCCATCAAACACACACATTCACAGAGAGGAGGTGTGAAGGCGGTGATGAGATGTATGAATTAAAGGGGTGTGATTCATCCAGCCTCCTTCACCGCGCCATGACAGCTCGAGCGCTCTGAAGCCCGCCAGCTGTTCCTCCCTCCAGCTTTAATAAACGTACTGACCTTCATGTCACACACACACACACACACACACACACACACACACACACACACACAAAAAAAAAAAAAATCATCCATAACTGCTGTTTACAACAGATAGTTAGTGTAAGGATAAATAAGAGAGCTGGAGTACAGTGACGGAGTGAAGTCCAGGCCACAGGAACCAGCTCTGCCCATCTGCTCCTCTCGGCTCCTCTTCCACCTCACCTCCCCTGTCTCACTTGTTTAGCGGTGAATGTGGGCCGGAGCGCCAGTGAGGAGGAGAAGCAGGCGATGCACTGAGGAGCAGATGGGAAATCTCAATGAGCTGGAAAATCCAGAGTAGTAGCAGGCCGTCTTCAGACTATGCAAGTGATATTGGTGCAACAGTGCCCCCCTGTGGACGACTACGGACCTGCACCCTCTGTGAAAGTCAAAGTGAGTGTTTTTTTTTTCTCTCACATGATCCCATTTTCCTGATTCAGAAAGTTTCCAGAGCACTAAAAATGTTCATAATGTGGTGAGGTGGCTCATCCTCAGCCCCTTTGACCTCGTGTGTGACATCAGCAGCCCAGCCCAGCTCGGGGCGGGGGGGGGGGGGGGTCTATCCCCCAGTGCCGCCCTCACACTGTCCAAAGGCAAGATGCTTGAACAACTGCAAGCCACACAAAAACTTCTACAGAGGAGCTACGGCAGCCTTTGAGGCCAATTCTACATTTTGTTTCTAGCGTTTTTGTGCGGCTGAAACCAAGCGGTCAGATCCTTCCTGCCTCCAGGACGGTTTTTAATTAACATCCGACAAAAAGGGATTTTAATACAGGACTCATCAAGAGGTCACGACCTCTCGTTTCAGCTGAGGCTACAAATAAAAGGCTGGAACGAAGCAGGAAGCGCGTGACAAGAACTCACAAGATGTCCAAGTACTTACAATGGATTTAATGAAAAAAAATGAAAGGAAAAAAGATGAATTTGTGTATAAAAACAAAAAACTTTATTACAATTAGGCTGAAAAACCCAATGAAAACACAACTACTTTACAAGTACAAATGTTTTTCATTGATATTTACAGTTTTTTTTCTTGACATCAATAAAAAAAGACAATTTATGAGAAAACACAAAATACTAAAGAACATGTTTACAGTGTATCTGCTTCAATAAAAAATAAATGACTAAAGGAACGTGCATTATTCTCCATTCAGTATCTATAGACAACAAGGGAATTAGACATAAAAGGGACTGTTTATGAATACACTTCTTCTAACCAACAGCACATTTCCCAAAGCAGAATTACCCATAAGCCTCAGCCTCAGACATCCGTCGCGTCACGTCAGAATCATCACTTTGAGGGCGCGTCTGTCGACCGATGCGCGGGGCGGCGTTTGTGGGGGAAACTTTTAAATTGTGGTAATTTCAAGAAACATTCCACTTTTCAAAACAACAAATAAAGAACTGAAGCAACGACGTCGACCAGTTCGCCAAAATGATGGATCCCAGCAGAGGTTCGGGCAGCGGCGCCGTGAACGATCTGCCGAACTCAGGTGGTTTCTGCTGAGCACAGTTCTGATCAGGTGAGGAGGTAAAGGTGTGGTGTGGTTAACCATGTGACAGGAAGTCTGCCTCTGCCATCAGCTGCTCTGGGACCCATAAGGACGCTTCGGCGCTCTTAGCTGCTCCCCCCGCTGGGCTTGGCAGGCGTTTTGGCCCTGATGCCGCCCTGGCGAGCTTGGCCCTTGGTGGGCTGCTGGGGCTGCTGCACCGGGGATTCAGCGGCAGGGGGCGCCGCCGGCTGCTGGGCGGGGCTGTGGGGAGGAGGCGTCTGGATCTGCGGCGAGGTGGCGGCGGTCACCACCTGCTGCTGGATGATCTTCTGCTGGACCACCTGTGCCGTCGCCGTGCCGGCAGGAATCATCTGCACCTGAGCGGGAGCCGAGGTGGCTGCCTGGGTCAGGGTCACAGTCTGAGCCTGGATCTGAACGCAAACAACACAAACGAGTGTTTATCAACAGAGGCCTGATGCATCCAGTCCGCTGCTTTTACAAAAAAAAAAAAAATCTGTCTGACTTTAAATCTGAACAAACTGTAAGAAGACAGAGAGCCTGTGATAGAAAGGCAGCCTGAGTTAAACTGATCATTCCTCTGGAGTCAAAGAGCCACAGTGAGGAGGTGAGCCGTTAAGGAGGTCTGTGAGTTCCCCAAACGTTCACGTGACGACTCTGACAGGAGTCTACACCCTACCTGCTGCGGAGAAGACACGATTTGCTGGATGTTGGCCACAGGGGGCTGCTGCTGCACTATTTGTGGGAGCTTAGCCATCTGATAAGAGAAGTAAATGAGACGACCTCAGCACACAAACCGTGTTCACCTGCAAATATTGATTCTGCGCTAGTGACCGCCACTGACGGCGTACCTGGATTTGTTGGGCTCCGGTGGGTTTCTGAGCCTGGGCGATGGATGTAGTGAAGAACTGGGTCTTGATTCCTGGTTGGAGTTGGGTGGTGGCGGCGTAGGTCACCTTCTGCTGCTGCTGCTGGGCGGGCTGGGCGGCCTGCACCGTCACCTGCTGGGTGCCGATCTAAAGGAAATAACCCAGCCACAGTTAATGCAGTGACTCCATTCACGTGCTGTTGTTTCTGTCTCAGACTCTCCAACGTGTCCGTGGCCGCGCTGCGTTTACCTTCTGCTGGACGGTGGCCTGTCCTTGCTGCGGCTGCCCCGCCTTCTGCTGGGCTGCAGCTGCCGCCTGCTGCTGCTGCTGCTTCTTCATCTGAAGCAGCTGCTGAACCTGCATCTGGGGGAAGGACGGCGTCAGCACAGGCCCGCCTGACGGAGAGGAGACAGAAGGACACGTATACAGGAAGTGAGGTAACAGCACAAAAAGGACGCCCCACACAGAGGATGCACGAACAGACACATTATTAAAATAACTGCAACTTTAACTCACCTGTTTTCTGGGCCTGGCCGATGGCCACACTGATGCCTGCTACAGTGACCGGCAGCGTGGTGACGCCGGCTGATGAGACCACGGCCGGCACAGAGACCACTGGAGGCTTGGTGAGGGTCACCTGGGCCGTCTGTCCTGCCTGGGCCTGAATCTGGCCCTGAGTGGGCACTCGGGTCTGTGAAAGGAAACACAATCAGTATTAATGCTGCCGCAACCCCAACCAGACATGAACTGAGGAGGAAATATTGGTTCCTGATTTCTTCCACAAGTGTTAAAATTCTGTCTTTAGTCAAACCAAATGAGGCTTTTCATGGTCATACCAGTCGGGCCACCTGCAGGCTAGCCACGGTGGTGCCGGTCAGCACGGCTCCAGGTCTGGGTGCTGCCACGGCCGCTAGCTGAGGGTTGGCTTGGGCGGCCTGTGCGGGCTGCACCTGGGCGGCCTGCTGGGCCCCCGCGGCCTGCTGGCCCTGAGCTGCCGCAGCCGCCACCGCTGCAGCGACCTGCTGCTGCTGCTGCTGCTGCAGCTGCAACTTATGTTTGTGCATCTTTAACAACTCCTGCAAACACACAGATTACCAGTCAAAGATAACGAGACACATGAGTTATGACAACTCTGACACTGTTTGTTGTTCACAGGGGAAATCGCTGCTAACAAAGAATATCTCAGGGCTCATATGTTTGATTATCCAGCGCAGTGCGCCACGCTGCTGAGTTTGTGCAGATGCTGGTGTGTACCTGGGGTTTGCCGACAGCTTTGATCTGAGGAGAAGCAGCCTGCTGCTGCTGCTGCTGCTGCTGCTGCTGTTGGTGCTGCTGCAGCTGTTGCTGTCGGAGCATCTGCAGGTGTGCTGGGGTGAGGGGCTTTCCCTGTGGCAGCTGCATACCTGTGGCTGGACGGACAGCAGCAGGTTAGTCTGTGAAACAGCGACCTGTCTGTCAGAGAAAAGGCGGGGCTCGGTTAAAGTACCTGGTGTGACCTGAGTGACCAGCGGGCGGGTCTGTGACTGCACCGGGCTCAGAGTGGTAGAAACTACTGCAGATGCTGTCACCGGGGTAACGGCTCGAACGCCCTGACCCGTAGCGATGGCGACCACTTCGGCAGGGGCGGCGGCCGTGGCGGCCCTCTGCTGCGCGTGGACCACTTGAGCTCCGGCGGCGCTGGCAGGCTGGACAAAGACAACAAGAGCGACACGATGAGCGGAGACGATGGCTCTGTCTGCAGGAGCAGCGGGCGGACGCTCTGCTTCAGGCCAGTCTCTGATATTTGTGTGGTGAAGCCCCGTCAGAGCTACATGAACAGGACTCGAGGTTTAAAGTGTCCAAATATAACATGGTTCTATTGGGCAGTACAATTAAGGACTATTACATCTTATTTCACAGCGAGGGATACATTGCCACACTTGATAAAACAAAACACTAACCTGATTGTCAAAAATATGGTTTGAAGAACAAAAGTTTACTAAAGAAACTAGTCGTTTATCTCAGTACACTCCTCTTTGGGGAAATCAATGTTTTATACCAGGAAGAACAGAGGCTGTATTTAGAAAGAGCCATTAAAGGACTAACTCCGACGACACGTCATCATCTGAACAAACCACACATAAATATGACAGATTCAAAATATTTCTTTAAACTCCTCCAGCGTAGAAATTACATTAAGTCGAGCCAAAACAGCCAAAATTTTAACCAGACCTCAACCTTCTGACTTGGAAAAAACTGTGTCTAAGGAAAGCTTAAGTCAAGGTGCTGCAACAGAGTTACAGAATTATTTGTTATCAAACTCGGTTGAAAATGCAGATCGTGAATGAGAGGCGTGGAAGGAAGATCTAGGCACAGAGACATCAGAGGACTGGCAGTCTCTATGTACTAAGGCTCACACCCAATCAGTCAACACCAGATTTAGACTGCTGCAGTATAAATGGCTGATGAGAACTTAAATAAATCCAATAGGAATATCCCAGATGTGTGTACAAAGTGCACTGAGATGAAGGGGACATTATTCTGCTGTGTGTGGCAATGCAGTAAGATAAAGATAAAATCTTTTTGGGTTCGGGTTAAAAAAGCAAAAGAAAAACTGATTTCAGAGAGCATTACAGTGGATCCTGCACTTTGTGTCTTTGGACTTAACCCAAAAGGTCACAAATACAACAAGAGTGAACGGATAATAACAGATGTATGTCTTTTACATGCCAAAAGATCCACTGCAATGTTTTGGAAAAGGACCAGTGGGCCAAGTGTTACATACTGGGTGAGGCAGATGCTCACAACTTTCCCTTTGGAGAGAGTGACGTATTTACGAAAAGGGAGGCAAAACGAACAGGACTCACAGACAGGGTGCCTGGTATGACTGGAGACGCCAGGCGTTTGTTGGCCTGGAAGGGACTTGGAGGAACTCCAGCTACTGTGTTCACGATCACATTCCCCCCCACAGTGGCTGCAGGACACAAAGAGACATGAATGAAGCAGCGAACAGCAGCGGCTCTGTGAACGTGAACCGTGTGCGTGTCGACATACCAGCCTGGATGGTCGTGCCCACCGTGGCGTTTTTTATGGCTCCAGCCTGAAAAACATGAAACATGTATCTGCTGAGAGCCTTCACTGGGTAAAGAGTAGAAGCGTATTGTTGGAGGATGTTTAATTCTCACCAGAACAGCTGCGTTAGGCACAGCGGCGGCTCCGGCCACCGCCGCCGCCTGAGGGACCTGAGCCTGAGCCTGGCCGGCGGCGGGGGCCTGCGCCTGGCCGGGTGCAGCCTGGGCCTGTGGAGCTCCAGCCTGCTGCTGCTGGGCCAACTGCTGAGCCTTCTGCTGCTCCGCGAGGGCCTGGAAACACACACACACACACAATCAAACACACACGCCAGTTAAGATCTTCAAACTCAAAGCAGGTGCTCCTGACTCTCACGCCTCTGACCCCGAGGAAGACCAGAGAAAAGCTGGTTTGTGTTTTCGATCTTTCAGTCTTGTAAACTTCTGCACTTTAAAGAGCAGCGTGCCTTGAACAGGTTGTCTGCAGGTGACGTCACGTCACGCAGAACTTACCTGTACTTCAGTGGAACAGCTGCAGTCTGGACAGGCGACCATTTGTCCCTTGGCGTTAAGGCTGCATCTCCAGGTTTCTCTGATTAACTGTCAAACTAATCACTGTCTGAATGAGCTGAAATAAGACCTGCACACTCACCTTCTTCTCCTTGGCGATCCTTTCAGCACGCTGAGAGGCCACCTGAATGGGGGGGAGGGGCTTGTCATAGCTGATCCCACTGAGGAGAATAAAAACACTCGTTATACGTCTTTATTTCTGGTTCAGATGTCAAAATTACAACAGCGGCAACACCAAACACACCTTTCAGCCAAGACCGACGCATGTTTGGGATTCTTCTGGAAGGGATTCATGCCGAGCCTGCAAGTGTTAGAAATCAAATTAATGCATTCAAAAGGACATTTGGACTCAAGCTCATCTTCAAGATCAGGATGTGAGACTGTCGCCACTGTCAGGACGTGATGAAGTCTTTTTTTCTGTTTCACTTTCAGGCCTTAGATCGACCCTCGGTCCTTACAGCGGTTTGATGGGTGGGCTCCTCTTGCTGGCGATGATCTTCATGAGCTCAAAGCGGCTGTTGTAGAGCTGAATGTGCGTGGCATTGTCGTCCTGTGTGTAGATCTGACAGGTCCTCAGAGGACGGCTGTTCTTAGACTGAGCGTGGACACACACACAGGAAACAAAGACACACAGAACTAAAGTGAGGCCAGGAATGGAGGAGAAAAGCATCGTTTATCAAACACAAAGACAAAGATAGCTCACCTTGTATATGCTCTTAGTTTTCTTCTTGGGGTTTGCTTCGTACACCAACTGAAAAACATCAGAGACGCCATTTAGACAAACAAGTCGAAGGCGCAGCAGGATGTTTGACGGCAGAGCAGAGCGGCTGGGCGTCCATTACCTTGCCCTCCTCTCTGGGAATGATGACGTTCTCGTAGCGGTTGCGACACTGTTTGGGTGAGCGGTAGATACGGCTGCAGGAGTTCACCACATCGCTCACCAGATCCCAGTTGGGAGTGTGCGCAGGAGACACGATGGTCAGGTTCAGAGGCAACTCCAGCAGCTGCTTTACAGCCTGTCGGACACACACGGATGAATTAACATACAATATCACCTGTTTCTTTAAGCGACATGCAACTCCTCATTTATCCCCACAAAGAAAGACGATGGTGGAGGCGGTCTGTGGAGTCAGTACCTGAAGGAGAGCCCAGTCCTCACTAATGAGCCACTCTGGGTTGTCCTGGCCGGCCTCCATGGCAGGTTTAACCAGCGACGGTAGGGGCTTGGCGAAGGGCGCCTGCTGCTTGAGGGAGAAGTTCTTCTTCTGGTCCTTGCCCTCGCGGCGAACTTTGAGCATGCTGGCCTTTTCGAAAAGCGAGCGCGGAGGAATGACCGTCTCTCCGTGACCTTTCTTCTTCTTTCTGGCTGCTGCTGGACAAACACGCTCGAGTGAGGAGAGAGAAACCAAACAAACCAACAAAAACGCTTCAGCGTGTCTCCTGACGTTCTGTCAGCCAAAGGAGATAACGAAGGCCTGAAAGACAAACGTCCCACCTGAGGGGTCCATCTTCAGTCTCTTGTGCTCCTTGCGGATGTAGACAGGAGGCAGCTTGGACTCTGGCATGGGGGTGGTGTCGTACATGAGCATCATCACAGAGTCGATGTAAATGTCGTTGTCGTCCTGCGGTGGTGTGGGTGGAGTCCAAAGCTGTGTTGGAAAAGCCAGAAGACAGAGCGGAGCGTTACGATGTGCCTCGATACAAATAAATCCACAGTCCACACAACCCCACAGAGATGACAGCTCAGCTCAGGATCCACTGGTGTTACTCTAAATAAAATGACTTTTATCACATCACGTGAGGTGTCTTACCGGCATGATTTCAGTGTGGCCGTCCTCGGCGTCAAACACGTACTCCTGTTGAGAGCAGAGACAAGGTTCATGTCAGCAGTGCAACACACTCCACGCACCACTTGCTGTTTGATTAGCAGAGATGGCGGCGGCCACCCACCATGTTGTAGGCATCCTCTCTGGTGTAGGTGAAGAGATCTTCATCTCCCTCCATCATCTGCCGCTCCTCCTCCTCCTCCTTCAGCTTCTGCAGCTGCTGCAGCTCCCAGCCTCTCTTGGAGCACTCCAAGCGCTCCTAATGCAAACAAAGAGAAAACGTGTGTCAATCAGTCAAATTCATCAAAGGACAAACACTGGAGAACCGACAGAGAGGATCAGCTGATTCAAACCTCCACACGACAGTCACTTTACAGTTGAAGTTACCTTGAGAGCAGCTTCATCATCACTGATGTGCAGGTACTCCAGGTAATGCAGAGCATACCTTTCGATTGGTGTGAGCTGATGAGGGATAAGAAAATGTGAATTCAGACAAAAACCGTAAAAGCTTTTAATCTACTTTCTCTCTCCTCTTTCTTGTATCACTGGTGTCCAAACGGTAGAACGTGGAGATACCTGTTCCATGACTGCGTTCAGCTCCTCCTTCTGGGCAGGCTCCTCTTTAGCTTGGCTCTCTGACTCCTGCTCATTCTCTGGTGACTCCTTGCCAGCTAACTCCTCATCCTCTTCCTCCTCCTCCTGCTGCTGCTGCTGCTGCTGCTGCTCCTCCTCCTGGGCATCCAGGTTGATGCTGTGGAGAGCCTGGATGTAGGGTCGAGCCACTCTGGGGGAGATGGCTTCAGAGGCCGAAGGCTCCTGGTGAAGAACCACAAACTCCTCCACCTTCTCCCCTGAGCCTGCCTCCACCTCAAACAGATCTTGGATTGTCCGCTAGAAGCACATGATCTCAGGTCAGTTGCTGTATGTCCCAGGTTTGTATTCGAGCACAGTAATGCTTCTTGGTTTCATAGGGCTTTCATAGTTTCACAGTTAAAGAGAACAAAGGTGTGCAGAGCGTCTGAAACGAGACCACAGCGAGTTCATCTTACTTGTGTCAGGAAGGCCAGGGTGTAGTCCGTTCCCTGGGCAGCCACCTCTCTGATGAGGTCCTTGGTGCCGTTCTTCAGCAGCTTCTCCTCAATGGAGTTCCCGCTCTCCAACCTGGTCCACAAGCACAAAAAGTAAAAGTAAGTCCTGAGGTGAAAGTGACATCTAGAGATTTACCTGTGAGGCCTTAGGAACACAGAAACAAAGATCTAAACCACATTTGCCTGCACTCATAATGTCACCTGTATATGTGTATGTCCTTGGAACGTCCTATCTTGTCACACCACTCCTGGGTGCGGGCGTCCATGCTGGGATTGAGGTCTGTGTCGTAGAAGATGATGGTGTCTGCGTCAAACACAGTGCCGACTGCAGAGCAGCAGCGGTTGGTCAGGATGCTGCAGAACACCTTCCTGTTCCTGTTGAACTTCTTCATATTCTCCTGCAGGGACACCAAGCCAAGCACATGAACAAAGCGGGACAAAGGCGAAATCAGGTTTTTCTTTTTTCACGTATCTCAGGCTTTTTCTTTGCTTATCTCGGTGTTTTATAGCAGTACAGCATTATCTCTGCCCTCGTTTAAATTCCCCACAGGGTCATTTGAGTTTCATCTTATCTTTATTATCCATTTTGATGTAACTGCTGTGGCCAGTTAGCTGTCTAACTCTTTATTTTCTTTCAGATCTAATTAACTGACCCAGAAACAAGAAGCATTACATAATAAACCATTGGCAAGATAAAACCTCAGGCACAGCAGCAAATAGAAAAGACTTAAAGTGACTGTCTGCATCTCTTTGGGTCCAGGAAGAACAGACCCAGCAGGAGGAAACACACTCTGTCCTGTTGTCCAGGCAGAACTCTGCACTGAGGTCCAGGTGTTAGACAACGAGGCGCTCAAAGGTATCGATAGCTACCAAAGGGTAAAAACTACAATCTATGTCCACAGGTGAGTGTACCTGTCCATGTTTGATAACAGCGGCAATTACACTTCTTTGTGGTTTACAGGTGACTGAAGCCAACTGAAAGCTTTTTACACAACAGGGCTGTTCCTGATCTACATAACATGTGACCATTCCTGGTCTTATATGACTTTGCAGTGTTATGACTACAGGTGTCAACACTGACCTGCACATGTGCAAAACAAAGGATGGACAGCATTAAGAGCGCTCTTGGATCAGGAGGAGGAAAGACAGAACTGACATACGCTGTCAGCCTTCACAGCACATGATCACTCCCTGTTACACCTGGCTCCATCACTATGCATCATTTTGGTTGTTGACTTAATTTCAGCTAATACACTTGCTGTAAGTACGACTCATCCAATTCAAAAGATGGTGCTTTCACCTGTCGTTCTTCAGGAGTGAAGCTTTCGTCAACCCGCACATAACTGAGCTGCCTGTGATCCAGGAAGGCCTCCAGGATGTCGAGCATCTTCACCATCTGAGTAAAGATGAGGACACGACGGCTGTCTGACCTCAGCTTCTGCAGCAGAATGGCGAGAGCTTCCAGTTTCCCTTTGGAGGAGGAAAGGTCTGAAGTTATTACTCCGTTTTTAATGCATTCGTTTGCAGTCGCGGCTTGCTGCATGTAACGGGCTGCTAACCTGAGTCCATCTGCATTAGCTGCAGGTCAGGGAAACAGAAGAGACGCCTGGAGGCCAAGTGGTGGATGTCAGCGCTGTGGGGGGACGAGGCCTCCCGCAGCCCACGGCAAAGGGACTTCTGCTCAAGCCTGTATGGAACCGGCAGATTGGCTGCATACAGGTGAGGAGGCGGGGCTACAGCTGGAGGCACCACACAGACCAACCTGAAAGAGGACAACGGCAGCCAACACTGATGAGTAAATACAGACACATCAGATCAGCATGATATTAATGCTTACTTTTTAATAGTGCACAGAACCAAACTATGTTTTTTAAGCTACCAATAACCACAGTGCATGGATTCTGGTATTTGTAAGGTATTGTATGACGGTTTAAAAGGAGGCTTTCATTCTGAGCTGAAGTACCTCTCGATAAGGCTGTTGGCGGCCTCCAGGCGGTCCTCCACAGAGAGCAGGGTGGAGCGCAGCGGAGAGGCCGTGGCTACGCAGGTTCTCTGGGCCCTGAGGCAGCTCTCTCTGCCCACCCACCTCCACCCTCCAGCCGTCAGGGCTGAGTGTCCGGGCTCTGAGCTCAGCGTGCACGCCTGCAGCAGGTCCGACCCATACAGCACTCTGCGGCTACAGCGTCGCTCATTAGCTTCAAACAGGCGGCTCAGACGCTCCTTCAGCTGCTGAGTCTTTTCTTCTGAAGACTCCTGCACATCGTAGGGAGAGATGGTACACATAAACACTGTTACTCATTTTTATGCAAAGCTTTAGTCTACCTGCTTTGACTTAAGATTACTAAAGAAGTGAAACCTGATTCCTTTTAAAGTAACATACTGACCTGAGAACCAGCATGAACTGGAGCAGTGAGCTTGGAGGGGGCTGATGTGGCATTTGTAGTCACACCCAGTGCTTAAAAAGAAATATACAATGATATACAACATCAACAGAAGAATTAAATCTTTCAATTTACAAAGGCAGCTATTGCAAATGCCAGCATTAAGCCGACAGCACAGGAAGAGAAGTAAGTCCCACAGAAATGCATTTATAATACAGTGATGTTGCTAAATAACTGATTAAAAGACAGAGGTAATCAGGCAGTGTCTTCACTGTGGATGAGTCACCTTGTTGGGCTGTTGACAGGGCGGGATGAGGTGTGCCAGGTGTAGCTGAGGCGTTGGAGGCGGGAACAGCTGGCGGCATTGTTTGCATTACCATGGATCCCTGGGGCCTGATGATCTGCTGCCCTGGAGCTGACACAATCTGAAGGATGTTGCCTAAATCCAGGACACATATTAAGCAACAAATATAAGAGGTGCCTTGTCAAAACCGAACACTCGCTGGAAAGGCATTTCAGACCCACCTGGACTTTAAATTAAATGGAAATAATTAAAGCCGCTAAAGCAGAAACAATAAAGCTACTGACACTAAACTGAAGTCCAACTGAAAACACATTCAGTCCTCCCTTTCTGTGGCTAAAAATAATGTCAGCGTGTTTTAAAGTATTGTTAATGTCTGTGCTTGACTGACAGCAGCTGACAGGCTTCCACAGTGTCGCGGTTAGCTTGAAGAGAACGAGACAAAATAAACAAACTGTGTCGTTGATGGCAGTGAAGAGTGAACCGGACCAGACACACGTGTGCAGGTACGTTTGCATGTTGTTTCATGTGCTGCAGATAAGCAGCTAATTGGCCATGTAGTGGCGAAGTGACGGTAACGTTATCAGTGCACGTCTCACCGGTGAGATGTTTGGCCGGCTGTGCGTGGAAAGACGGGATTTCATGTTTGCATGTTAGATAAGTCTTAGTGGGTTGTTGTTCACAGTCTGTGTCTCCTGTGTTGTGTAGCAGGCTGCTGTCTGGCTCAGTGTCACCATCTGCTCTGCCTATGACAGAACAGTGACGTTACTGCTTTATGAGAGATTTGATTGGCTGTATCAAAATACCGTCTTCATCCTCGAAGACAGATGCTTAATAATGCTTAATGCTTAATTTACAGAGCAGACGTGTTGCTGTAGCACCATTTCATTCCAGTTGGACCTTAATTGTTTATCTTTAACTGTATTTAAGACATATTTAATATCATAAGGACTAGGTAGGAAACATAAGGAGAGGAGGGGGACATGCATAAAAAGTCTCTCACAAGAATTCAACCAGGGAGGTTGTAAATATACGGCACATAACTGAAGCACTGCTCCACCTGGACCTTCCAATGCCTTAACGACTTGCACACAACTACAATGAGCATCCATAGATTGACATAAAGGTCTAAAAATTGATCATACCTCTTATCAAAGCAGGCGTATTGTATGGAAATATCAAACGCACACAGAGGAGAGAATGAAGAGAATTATGTTTAGAGAAAGTGTGACGATGGGATGTACATTACCGAGTGTACCTTGGAGCTGCAAGGGCTGTCCAGTGGTCAGCTGGCGGAGCTGGCTGGGGGACAAAGTGAACTTGTTACCCTGAAACTGCAGCGTGACGGGAGTCTCCGGCTGGGAGATACGATTCTGACTGCCCGCTATGTTGGCCAGCTGGGCGATCTTCACCACATCTCCACCTTCAACGGAGAGGAAGAGCAGACACGTCACACAAAAGTCAGCTGACACGTTAAAACAATAAACTCTGCACGTCAGTTAGTTAAAGGGTGAAAAGAGACAAAACATGCAGAACTGAGGTGGATTAATCAGAGGAACGAGCACGGCCGCCCTCCGCAACAGAACCATAGCAGCTCCTACTTTACAAACCCTGAAGGGGAAAGAAAATGGCGAAAAGGGTGATCCTCAGGTGAGACAGAGACAGACATAAACACTGCACCTGGCTGCCTTTTTGAGGCAACACAGTGACCAGGAAGCATACTTATGGACTGATGTCAAAGGCAGTGGACAGTATACTTTTAATATACTTCACATTTTGGTTGTTCAACAACAAAGTTATATTTGACATCCCTTTACAGATTATGAATTCATACACACAACTTATTAACCGAATTATGTATTTTACTGTATTTTTCACATTAAATTGGTTTCAGCGACGTTCTCTCTTTTCTATATTCAAACCCTTTGTGTTGCTACTGAAAAGGTTTCTCTGTTCACATTCGAGGCAGAAAGGGTTGCAGTTGGTGGGACCATGTCCACATGCTTTGCATTGATGCTCGACATCAGAGTGAAATCATAACATTAGCAAAGGGAAAAAATTAAACAACCAAAGCTTTGGGAGTTCTTCCTGCAGCTGGGCTGATGCAAGAGACAAAAGAATATTAGTAAACTGGGAGAAAAAATGATTAAAAAGAAGGGGGAGGACACAATAATAAAGTTAAACAGTGTGGTGAAGTGTAGTGTAACATAAGTGGGTCGTTCACAGTGTTCATGCAGGTTTCGAGAAAGAAACTGGAGAATGCTGAGGCTGTGGAGATGCTGCTGATATGGCTACAGATCTCATTTTAAAGGGGCCTTTTTTCCCCATGAGTTGTATAACTACAGATACGTGGCATCGCTTCCGTTAACAAAATTGCTGCACCACCAGTGCTGCTACCACTGCACGTACGTACAAAGTCATTTCTGTGGAGGAGTGAAGCCTGAACACATATCAGCAGTGCCCCAAGTGAAGGCCTCAGTGCAGAGCAGTCCATTCTGTTGTGCCAGAGGGGGAGGGGAGGGGAGGGGAGGGGAGGGGAGGCCACTTACTAGGCAACCGTGCCTGGGCCTGGGATGTAAGAACCAGCCTCTGGGACAGTAAGCTGGGCTGGACGGCATGGCTGGGGGCTAGAGCTGGCCTGGGGACTTGCGCTAATCCAGGTTGGCTGATGGGAGCTATAGATCCCACAACTGTGCCCAAGGCCACAGAGGCAGCCCCCAGCACGTGCTGCCCAATGCCACTGTTCCCAGAGGAGGCTACAGTGGAGGCGGCAGTGTTGCTGCTGCTGCTGACGGGAGGGGTAGTCTGGGCTCTCTGAGTGGCTGCTCCAACCGCTGTGGAGTACAAGGCAATGGGGTATGGGACTACATGTTAGGGGCATAATCATCAGTACGTTCAATCAGCTTCCTCCATATATTCACTCAGCAGTGGTGGGACAACACAGCAAGCAGGATTAGGACTGTTATTGATTAACCTCTAACAATTTGATGGATTAAAAATGTATGAGTGTCAGTGTGACAGTTTATTCAGCGGCAGCCAAACTTCACTCAGACTACAGGAAGTGCCTTCTGTCTGCACCACAAATATGTCTGTTGCTTTCTGCTTTGCAGTATTACCACTTGCAAACACTGTTTTTAACATTAAGCAGCAACAGGAGATCAGAGCTAGTAGTCCCTGAATGACCTGGAAGCCACTAAATGAGAAGCTGTGTCTGCCTCATAAAAAGTAAAAGTCTTACATTTAGCCTTTTCCTAATGGCTGTGCTTAGGAAAATAATGTGACCAGCCCACCACTGCTGCATGATGTAGAAATGCAGACAAATGAAACCTCTGTGACCACTGAAACCTGCAAGTGAAGGCGTCCCAAACCCTCCACGAAGCTGCAGGATGAAGAGGTGACCTTTAAAATGTGCACCACTGTGTATAAATACGTACACTGTACATGATTTCAAAATGCACTGCATCACTGTGAATCAATTTTTTAAGCATGAGGCATTAAATCGATTCATTTAAACCCAGACGGCGTCACAATAATGCAGCGAATGATTAATGCACACATCAGGAGGATAAAACTAGCATAAGCACATCCAGTAAAGGCACTGAAAAAACAGCTAATGGAGGCTGTATTTGTCTCTTTAAGTCTGATGTTAGTGACACTGCCTGGAACCCTTCAGTCACTGTGAAACAAATGCTTTTCTGAGCTCCACGCCTGAAACGGTCTTACCGTGAGAGGTGGCTGTGGTGGTTGCGGTGGTGACGGGGGACTTGCCCCTGGTCTGGGCCGACTGGCTGGTGGTGGAGACAGAGGTGCTGGTGGTGGGCGAGCTCGTTGGAGGACGTTGACCTGCTGCACTCGTGATGGCAGCCAGGCGACCTTCTGGCTTTGTCCCATACTGCACCGGCTGGAACAGTCTGATGAGAAAAGATCATGTTGTTTCAGTGTCCAGAGGAATTTGAAAGCGTCCAATGATCTCCACATCGATCACGTCGTGTTGCTTGGACATTTCATCACTGACCTCATGGGCTTTATCGGGCACGCCTTGGGTCGGGGTGGTGGATCTGGACCGGTGTAGATCTCCTCTATGAGCTGCTGAGTGACCTTCAGTTTGGGTACCGCCTCTTCAGTCTGATACCGAGTCAGTCTGCTCTCGTTATTGATCAGATCAAATATGGACAGGTTCGCAATCTAGGAGGATAAAGAGATAAAAGACAGCAGCAGAGAAAGATCAATACAGATTGATCCATTTATACAAGGTTGAAAATCAAGAGGGAATTATGTAGCATTAAAAAATGATGAAGCAGACATGCACAGAAACAGAATACAAAGCGTGGGTGCAGTGTGCTCAATGAGGAAGAAACCAGTAATTACTTCTATTATTGATTAGGGGATCAACTCATTTCATTCCGATAAATGTGTAGTCTTTAAAACGTCAAATGAAAACGACAGATGTCAATCAGAAGTCACCTGAGCCTAAAGCGGCGTCTTGGTACTTTTATTTTGTCTGTTCATGGATTCACTTTCTGTTCATCAACATTAATCATTAATTAATCCTTTCAGCATTGATATTCAAGGTGTTTGCCAATTAGGTTGGTGCACGTCAGCGATGCAAAGCACGAGCGGATACCTTGCTCGAGTCATTCTGAAGAGCCCCGAGCACCAGCGATGGAACGTCGTACTGCAGGGAGGAGCAGAAGTAGGAGGTGGTGTTCTCTCTGGGTGCCACCAGCTCGGGGTGGTTACACACTCGCTGTAACTGCATCAGCACCTGCAGCACGCTGACAAAATGACCCGTCTTCAGCGCCTCCTGGGCTCTGGAGGGCCACACCCGGACAGAAGACATGATTATGAACGACAGTGAAGGAAGAAAGGAATATCTTCAACACATTAGACCAAATCTTTCATCGTTTTTCCAAGCAGAATCGATAATAAAAGATCTTTCCAGGACAAATTAATGTGTCAAAGCTAATCTTTAATCACCGTTCGTAACATCCCAGTAAAATAAGGTTAAGTGCAGAAAAAAGCTTTAACTACATTCCATAAAAATAAATCTGATGACTGTCATAAAATATACTGGAATTAAGATTAAACTGCTAAAATTCCCTGAAATTTCCAGCATAAAGTCTGATTCATCTGTGCGGATACTTTCAGACATTACTCTGACTGATACGACGATATAAACACACGTATGATATCTCACCCTGGTTGAGTCAAGATGTCCTCGTAAAGGCTCTTCTGTCTGCTGGAGAGACGGCACTTCAGGATGTGCTCATACTTCTTGGGCAGCTGTTTCTCCACGTCCCTTTTGGAGCGCCTCAGAATGAAAGGCTGGATCATCTGCAGATTAGGAGGATTTCATATGTAATGTGCATTTCAGGACTGACATCAATGCTGCTTCTGAACTGTTAATGCGGCAGTTTAAGAGGAAGAGGAATTCTCAGGCTTTATACTGACCCTGTGCAGCCGGATGACCAGTTTGTGGCAGTAGTCCTGGTTCTGGTCTGTGCCCGCCTTGACAGGGAAGTCGGAGTAGGACCTCGTGATTCCTGGCAAAAGGAAGTGGATCATGGTCCACAGCTCCTTCAGAGTGTTCTGCAGAGGAGTGTTGATGAGGAGAACCCTCTGCTCACTGGAACATACACATAAATAATCACTTAATCAGACAGCAGAATGTTGAAAGTGGTTTCAAAGAGAAACACAAACATCTCTGACTCCTGTTTGCTGAGAAGCTGGACTGAATATTTGTCCCCCAGCTCACCTTTTGAGAGCAAAGATGGTCTCCCAGTGTTTCTCAGTCATGTTTTTGATGAGCTGCACCTCGTCCAGGACCAGGTGTCTCCACCTTCTCCTCAGAAAATGGCTCTGGTCTTTCATCAGCAGCTTGTAGGAGGTCACACATACATGGAAGCTGTTGGCTTCCCCCCACCACTGCAGATGAGCAATGAGATAATATGTTATCACATGTAGTCATTTATTGGACGAAAAGGGTCTTCTATATCAAGTTATGTTATCAACACAGCAAAAACTACCATTCTCTTTGATCTGCGCTCCTTTCTGTTGCCGAGGTAGAGGAGGATCTTCAGGCCAGGACACCAACGCTTGAACTCCACCTCCCAATTCAGCAACTTGCACGTCCTTACTACAATAAGATGAGGTCCCCAGATGCCTGTGGACAAAAACATTAAATTAAAAAATAAGAAGAATAACAAGAATATTCACAGTTTAAAAGTCACGTGTGTCTGTGAACGTACCCTCTTGGCCAGCTAAGTGGGCCATGTAGGCCACTGTCTGCACCGTCTTCCCGAGGCCCGTCTCATCTGCCAGGATGCCATTCAGGTGCTTCTTGTACAGGTTCACCAGCCAGTCCACACCAATCTGCTGGTACTCTCGCAGTGACCCATGCAGCAGAAAAGGAGCTGGGCTGCGGTTCTGTACAATAAAAGGTCGGTTAAGAAATGATAAAAAGGCGTCTTATCCTTTAGAGTGTGTGTGTGTGTGTGTGTGTGTGTGTGTGTGTGTCTTACTGAGGAAGTGGTCCTGAAGCTGCCCTTGGGCAGGATGAGCTCTGTGGCAGCAGCCACTTCAGCGATATCTCTGGCAGGCTTCCCATCAGAGTCGGAGGAAGCGGCTTTGTCAGCACCACGGTACTGGTCCACACTCAGCAGGGAGTCAATCAGCACTGCCTCGGGTGGACTGCCTGCAGGACACTCCATTTCTGCGACATAAAGGACATCGACTATTTTAGGGTCACATCACTCACAACCGTGAGGAAAAATGTGTACGAGGATGAACACGAGAAGGCACCTTCCGTCTCGTCATCCTCTTCACTATGAGGGCTGGGCTGAGGCCACTCAAAGCCGTCGACGTAGGCGCCAGCGTACTGCTTCATCAGAGCATCCAGAGGCATCTCAGCTAAGGGCCAAATGCAAAACATTTCATTTAGAAATACAGACACGAGGTTATTCTGGTACTTTAAAATATTACATTTCCCAGTAAAATACCAAATGTTCATTTAACTCCTTCATTAATAAAATCCACATTAATGACAAACAGCAGCATTTAGCAGGTTGGTAAATAACCTGAGTAACATTATGTGCTAACATAATTAACACGGTACATTAGCGATGCACAGAAATGTGCACACCAGACATGGTTACTCTGTGTTGGTAACAATACTCTCAGGCATCTGGAGGGTCAGTACATGAGGTTTACTGCAGTGTGACGACAGGTTATGAATAACAGATACTACTAATACTGCATTCACGTGGATTCAGGCAGACAGCAGACGGACAGAAAAACACCTTCAGGACAGGAAAAACAAACAGCCGACAGACTCAGAGATGACAGTATGTTGCTGTGGAGATGTCCTATAGTTTACAAATCACAAAATGAACCCATCTCTCTTCTTCAACCCTGCCTCTCCACAGACACACACAGATGTAAAGTACGTACCATCTTTGGCGAGGTCAACCAGCTCTGCTTTGTGGTCTGCTTCGCCCTCCATGACCTCCTGCTCCTCTATGGTGCTCTCTTCATCTGCGACTAAAACAAGAGATAAAGAAATCACCAACGGTTAGCAAAGGCAGCATCGACGGTACAGACTCTTTAATCATCCATGTTTCAATTTGCTTTCGTACCATCTTCATCCACCAAGGACGAACTTGATTTTCTTTTCTTACTTGAAGACGCCACTTCCTATAAAAAGAAAAAATATAAAAAATATATATTCAGCAAAAAAATGATGCAATCAGCGTGTTTTCATTGTCGCTCATTAGAGTCAGTTCACCAACCTCTTTCTCAGCCTTCACTGCTGCTGACTGACCAGGAGCTGGAACACAAGTAATTCAAGTTCAACATCAAAAATCTGGTGATTAAAAACGTACTTTATAGGTGAGGTAGTTTAGCTTTTAACCAAACTGATGGAAAGTAAAAGAGCGCATGTGTTGCTGTGTTTCTGTCCGCGTCTCGGTGGACGTACCTTTGGCTGGGGCTTTTCGTAAGCTGAGTGCTTTCAGCCTCTTCTCATAAATTTCAAACTGGAGTTTAATTTCCACAACCTGACAGAGGAAAGGCTCGTTCAGATTGGTGAAAACACGTATTATCTATGAATTACGACATAATTAAGAAAAATAAATACACAAACGAATAAATGCACCTGCTCAATGTTTGACCAGAAGAATTCCACCTCGCGGGCGATCGTGCTGGCGATGTGTCGGAGATGAATTTCTCTTTCTTTCTTTGACCTCTCTTCACTTTTCTTCTGCTCTTGATGGTAACGGGCACACGTGCGAACGAGCTGCAGCAGAGACACGCGAGACGGTTTTCAACAAGGCTTCAGTGTCTGCAGTGACTCGTCCTGATGTGTAATTTCATGTTTCTCTCTGTGAATTGTTCTGTCTCTCATACCTTCTTAGCTGCAGCCTCTTTCCATCGTCTTTCCTGGGCAAAGTCAGCTGCCATCCACTGCATCTCCTCCAGGAGGTAGTCCCAGTGGGACTTTGGACGTGAGGCCTCCACAAGCTTGGGGAGCCTACTGGCAGACCACTGGCCCTCCTTCCTTAGCTCAGAGATGCGTTGATGCACTTGACTCTCCTTGGAAACAGAAACATCACGTGACATCAGCTTATATGCTCAAACGTGTCTAAAACATTTAAAGGCAATGAATCCATTCAGGCCGAGATCACTTGCAGAGTAAGGGAACTCACCAGTTTGGCCTGCTCAACTTGTTTATCTTGAGACCCCTCCTGTGAGGACTGCATGGCCGCACTTTGACCAAAGCCGCCAATTTTAACTGCGGATATGCCATTGGTCCCAGTCAGTTTGGACTGGGTGCTCGGGTTGATGTTAGAGCCAAGAGGGCGGAGCGGACTTGCAGTGTGGGGGGTTGGAACAGAGTTTGGAGTAGAAAGGGGTGCGGGAGACATGGATGTCATGGATATCGAGTTGGTCATGATTCTCTGAACTGGCTGGTTTGATTCTGAACCAGGGCGAGCGAGCGCCACCGTCTATACAGAAGGGAGACAAAAAATATTGTCAATCACAGTCACAAACACAGGTGAAAACTGTATTTCTATGTTTTCAGGTAGACCGACCGCCTGTCCTGGCTGTAGCATGGCCTGGGATTGTTGCTGCTGGGGCTGCAACTGGAGATGAAGACCTGGTTGCATCTGCTGCTGCAGCTGGGCCTGGAGCTGCGTGTGGGGGTTTACTGTGGCCAGGACGGGTCCACCTGCCTGCACCTTCATCTGTGCCTGGAGCTGGCCTCCAGGCTGAGCTGTGTTCTCCACTAACTGAGTCTGCTGAGAGAGCGCGATGGGCAGGCCTGTCATAGGGAGGGTACCTTGGGGCAACCTGCTGGGCAGCTGGGGGGGAGGGGTGTGCAGGCTGGCTGCGTTCTGCACCGGAGGTCCTTTGGATGGGTCGTACTGTTGCTGGTTCTGCTTCTGTCCAGCAATCTGGACCGCTTGAGGAGTAGGCGGCATCCCGCCTGTACACATAGTAACCAAATTATAGGACAAACAAAGGGGTGGTACAGAGAGCAACACAAAGACAGACAGTAAGCATCCAGCTGTCAATCTTACCGTCTGTTTTGTAAATGCCTTTTTGTGCTCTCGCTAATAAAAAAGGTTCTTAAAGCCATTAAGTGTTTGTTAGCTTCCTCTTTAAATATATTTGAGAGACCCCTTTCAACAGGTTACGTCTTTTGAAGCTAATCAATAGATAATGAAATAGTACCTTTAAATTTTAAATGACTGTTTGAGCTTCAGCTATTGGAGCTCCTCAGAACCTTGCCTTAATGAAATAGATGTACTGTATGAATCAACAGTAGTGTACTACTTCCTGATGATCAGAGCGGAAACTAATGAGAGTCATACAGCAAAATGGTTACAGAAGAAATGAAATCAATGTGAGAATCTACATGTCTCTCAAATTAAATACTACTTTGATTAATGCAAAACCAAAACATTGCATTTCAAATGTTGAGAGAATGTGGTTAAAAACATCAAAAATCATACGTGCAATAAGAGTTTTTTAGAGAGGAAAAAGGAAATGTTACAGAGGAAAATGAAAAAGAACTTAAAAATAAAGAGACAGGGAGAAGAAAGGGGAAATAAAAACACGGAGCGGGCACTCACAAAAACACCATATGTTTGGCATGCATGAAGCGATGTCATTCTAGCGGTAACCAAGGCATCTGGATGCCTCACACAGCGACAAAGCACAGAGGTGAGCAAAAGGACACACATGGGGTCTTGCAGACAGCAGGCCTGAGCGGAGCTGTGCACACTAAAGCAGCGCCTGCCTTACCTCCCTGCACGGCACACCACCTTGCCTAGACGCCATCAACACCTGGCCCTGACACACCCACACCATCACAATCGCAAAAACCTGTGTCGTGAACGCAACTCCTCCACATGATTCCCCTCCTACTTAGACTGAGGGAAAGAAGCCAAGTCAGAACAAAATGCCATGAAATAACATGGAAGGAAATCAACCAAACGTGAACATGAGACAAATAAAGACTCTTGAAGATGTGACGTATGAATTTCAGACTGATGATTCTGACTCCTTGTTGATGGTGCAAGGACGGACATTCGGAGAGGGAAAGACTTGTGAAGGAATGACAATGGCAAACCAAAAGGAAGCATGACACGTGGATTCGTGAAATGGGAAAACAAGTAAAACCCGTTGGAAAGTGAATTTATTCCCACAGGGTTCCCACTTTCTGTGATCCACCGCCAAACAAGATGAAAATCCATCAGCACAAGAAGGTCTGTCCAAATAAAGATGACTAACGGGAACAAACTTCAGAAAAGAAGAGATGGAAAACGACGGGTGACCAATAGTTAAAACAAAAAAGGAAAATCATAAGACATGGCATCTTCCCATTGAGTGGCTACTCTTCTTCAGACTTGGATTGTCTTCTTCCCCATTTATCCTGACAGAGAGAGCTGGTGCTGGTACAGCTAAGCCTGAACTTCCTGTGGACTGCTGAGAAATCCAGCAGATGAAGATCTGTTTGTTGATGCTGCTTGAAGTTTGTTTGTAGAAGATGAATGTTGTGATTCACTTTTTTAAATCTCCTTAGTTTGAGGAAGGGGACACGTCCAGCAGCATCGAACAGAACACAGAGCGGCCTGGTAGTGGCACTCCTACCTTGCGCAGTTGGCATAAGCTGCTGGAGCGGAACGCCAGGTGATCCTAAAGGAGCTACACCAGGATGCTGGAAAATCAGCCCATGGCGACCAACGTCAATCCGGGACCTCTTAGCCTGATCTGGGATTTAAAACACACAATACCCTCATAACGCAAAACAAAAGCACTCGGCACAGAGCAATGACCTTCTGAAGACCTTACAGGTCACCTCTCCTTCCTCGGGTTAAGACTTCAACACAGAGCGCTAGTAGAGGATGCCAAATATCTAAAAGCAGAAGCAATTAGAGGGAGAAAAGAAAACGAACAGAAAACAAAGCAAACGGGGAGGAAACAAAGCAACATAAGAGAGACAGGAGTCTGCGATCCTTGCCCTACCTGCTTGCACCATAGCCTGTTGCCTCTTAAAGGCATCCATGTCTCCAGCGTTTGTAACTGTAGCAGTCACTTGGTGTCCCTGAAAAAACATCTCAAGAAGTCAGTGAGGGGCCTCCTCTCAGAAAGGAACTGCAACAGAATATAAGAAACCAGACATAATTGTGCTTCAAATAAGTGTTGCCTCCGTCACCTGAAGCTGCTGGACAGAGAACGCTGCAGAAACATTGGGAGGAAGCTGTGTTGCTATGGCAACTGGTGTCACTGCTTGGCCATCCTTTCCAGTAACAACCTTTACCTGAAAAATACACAGATTTGAAAGAGGAACAATAGTCATTGGATGAAAACAATGTACCGTTCTCCAAATGTAAAAATCCTGCTTTGATCTCACAGTAAGAGGCAGCCAATGCAATACCTCGTCATTAATGACCTCAGACTGTTCTTCTTCCTCCTCTTCCTCTTCAAGGTCCAGGTCATTCTGTCTCAAGTAAGTATACAAGGGAACACAGGGCTTCTTCTTAAAAGCTAAGTAGTCCATCATGTTTCCTTGGAGGTGCTGCAGAAAGAAAAGCTCAATCAGGTATTCTTTGAACACTTCTTTCAGGCTCTCCATCTTCTTTGTGTGGTGCTCCAAGCACTGTTTTCTCAGCTGGGCAATCTCCGGAGTAGAAGGAGCGATTTCCTCTAACTTCTTGGGAACCTGCTTCTTCATGGTGCCCACAGCCATACTGGTGGGAGCGAGAGGATTGTTGGCCATCCCTTGTGTTGGACTGGTGAGGGATGGGCTTGAGGGTGGAATGGAGGAGGGTATACTGAACGATGCTGTGGCTGTGGTTCCTACTCCAGCAACCACACCTTGTGACGTCTTCTCAAATATCATGGGGCGTGCGAGCTGTCCTTGAATGATACTGCTGATCTGTGGAGGTAGGTTGGAAGTGGTGATGTGACCGGGGCTGCCCAGAGTCGGGAGAGCAGCACCGGTGGCCACGGGACTTTGAGGTCCGAGGTGGTGGATGGTGCCTCCAGTCTGTGAGTGAGGCTGAGAGAGCCGACGTTCCCTCACAGAGCCTGGTGCTCCTGGAGAGGCCAGCTGTACCTGGCCAGGTGTGGCTGGGGCAATCTGGGCCAGTCCCGTCCCCTCCTGATAAACAAAGTGGCCACTTCCCGACGGACTGCCTAAACTGATTTGCCGCACTAACACTCCAGCTTCAACAAACCGTGTTGGACTCTGTCCACACACCCCCAGTGCTGTTGCAGGTGCTCCAGGCCTTGTCACACCTTGCAGAGGGACTGGGCTGTGCTGGGTGGGACTTTGTGGCTGTATGGGCTGGGGCACAGGTGAGGTGACCTGGATGTAGGAGGATGGAGCATGCTCAAACCTCCACTGAGGTGTAGTATGCTGGAAGCCAGGGGATGCTGGGGTCTGGATGGGGAGTGGGGTCAGGGTGATCTGCTGGTTACCAGTCACCATCTGTCCCACATTTTGTAAAGTGATATTCATGTTCTGGCCAGTGACTGGGCTACGACTCATGATTATCTGATAATTGGGCGACTGGGGGGCTGAAGGGCTGGCAGCAGAGGAAAATGTGGTCACAGGAGATTGAGGGTGGTTAACTGTAGCTTGCTGCTGTGTAACTGCCATGGTGGGCTGCTGCTGCTGCTGCTGCGGCTGCGGCTGCTGCTGCTCCTCTGCTTCAGACCCACTGACAGACTTGGATCTCTGGAGCTGTCGTTGCATATTCTGTGATCCACTTCCATGGTGCATTGCGTGACTCTGTTACTCTGTCTAAACAATATAATCTGTGGAAAGGGCACAGAGAAGCAGCAATAAGTGATTTTTAAGTATTTCATTTGACCCAAAAATACTCAGAAGGCTTTGTCTGGTAGGTCACCCTGTCAAGTATTCCAACCTGGTCCCAGATTTCTAACCTGTTAATGAGTTGAAGTTCACAATATGACAATGCATGTAATCAATTTAAGTTAGTTAACTGTCAGAGATTGTACCATTGTATTTATAAATAAGCTTTTACCCCTTTGTACATATGTAACTATCTTGATATAGAATAACATCATGATGACAGCACTTCTTATATTAAACTGGTAAACATAACCATCACACACACACACACACACACACACACACACACACACACACACACACACACACACACAGGTCCAAATGTATTTACACTCAGTAATCTCAAAATATTTTGGGCTGCTGCTGGACAGGACGCATCAGGCTTGACAGCTGGCACATCACATGTGTCACAACGTGATTATTAGGTACAGAGGCGGTGGTAATAGCTGAAAAAAAAATCATCATCATACACCTTGCAAGCAGGTATGTTAGTAGTTTTTAACAGTAAATCTGTACCGTATTACAGCTACAACCCATCTCTATTCTGTGTGCACCGTTAAATGCGCGCCGGAAAAATACCTATAATACAGATTGTCCTGTGATGAAATGATGGGCTTGAGCTTGTTTAAACTGCCGCTATTTATCAACTAAAGCCTGCATGCATTGTACACAAAGCTGATATAATAATACCTATGATGAGTACTGCTACCGTCTGCCGTTCACATTATAAAAAAATGACTGCGTTAATTGTAGACTACTCGCTTTTACAACGCAACAACGACATTATATTTATAACCAAAGTGACCAACGTATACCAATATTTCCTGAGCACTGGCTTAAATTTTCATTGTTTGTTGCGACGCTTAACGTTAGCTCCCACTTCCAGTTTCGCTCCGGGGCGGAACGTTAGCTAACGCTAGCGAACGTTAGTTGCAAGCAATTGTCAGAATAATAAGGTATGATCGGAGCGCGGTGTAATAAATATACTGAGAGTGGATAACAATTATTAAAGTGTAACATCTGTAATAATGCTGTCTATGCCATTTCATTAATTTTACTGACCCTTACTACAGGACGCGTGCTAGCCAATGCTAATAATGTTAGCTTGTTATTGCTAACAGGCCAGCTGCCAATGAATAAATAGATTTTATCACCTCAGTGGTGTTACTTACAGGGAACGGGGCTTCTGTAGCAGTTTCATAAATCCTAAGTCATATTTACAATAAGTCACATGCTCTAACAAATGCTATTCCGCAAAAAAATAAAATATCGATATTGCTAGCGGCTATTCAATGTTTTGGAGCTAATTTCATTCAGCAACATGGCGACTGCAGCAACCTTTTGTGTAACCCGGATGTCGTTCAATCTCCAGGAAGTGGATTACCACGGTGCGATGACGTAGTTAACCGGCAGTTAATGTTAGCAAAACAGCATTTATTTAACAAAAGACAGCATCAGTTTCACTCTGAAAGCCTATTTTTTTATTAGTTTAGTTCTCAGATGGACAAATTTAATTCAAGAGAATGTCTAATTGGGTCAAAACTGTAATTAAAGTCAGATGTTGTAAACTAAACATGCTAAACTGATTTAGCATGTCTAAACTGTACAAGACTTGAAGAGAATCACAAGTTTTAACAATAAATATTTATTTTCATCATATAGTGTTTAACAACTAACTTTGGCAAATTTGACTGGCAGTCATAAAATAAGTAGAAAAGGCAATTTGATAAATTCTAACAAACTTGTATCTAAATTTTACACAAAATCTGTGTCGGTTTCAGGCAAAAATAATGTACAAATTCATTCACAAATCAGCACAATCATTTGACATTAATCCAACAGCCGAAAAAGAACAAAACTAATGCGCACACATACACACAAACAGCAGATGAATGAGACTACGCTGCATGCAGTTCACATCTCTTCAAAGAACTGAGTACATCACCGAAAGAGGGCAGGAAACGTTGGATCAGTGTAAAACTAAACTCATTCAAATGTCAAAATATACTTTACAGTCTGCGATAAAGCCTACGTAAGACAATTATTCTGTATGAGGTCGAAATGTATTTTCATTAGCTTCACATCCAAACTCTGCTGTGATGAAAAATGTACAAAAAAGTTTTTCTATCACTGCAACACATTTGCAATATTTGGTCATCCAAAATATTCTGACTCCAGTTGGCCGATGAACTTTTACTGAAGACATAAAACAAAACCCTTAAAACACAGACAACAACTTTGTTTCAAGTACAACACATTTAAAATCAGTTATTGTTTAATCCCGTTATTCTATGTGCAAAACACAACACGCCAACAGTCTGTAACAAAACAAATACTGAGAACAATTTACCTGATCGAAGTATTCAAACAATCATAACACAATCTGTCTTCAAGAACTTGTCCAAAAACAGGACTTCCAGTCTTGCCTGTGCATTCATGTAAAGATTACAGACTGGGTGGTGGGATAAGAGCGGATGCTCCAGTGGTCATTTCCCTTCAGATCAAAGTGCTTGTGTACACTGACAGTCTACGAGGATCCATCTGCACTGACGGGAGACAGATGAGGTGAGATGATGTAGCTGTTGTGGGCGCAGCAGTGGTGCTCGTGGATGCTGTTAAGTCTGCAGAGCAGAAAGGCGTCGCTCAATACACTGCTTACCTGTGAACAACAATACAATCCAGTCAAGACCCAGACAAGATCGCATAGGGACTCTACTATCAGGTGGTTTGTGTGTGCTGACACGTACATTTATCGATGCTGTCAATGTCCTTTTGCTCCGTGATGATTCGGGACAGACCCTCCATCAGCAAAAGGGCTTTGTGGTAGCGCTGGACCGACGCCGTGCCGTAGTGGAACATCTCATCTAAAGCAGCAGACTGGACCTGAGAACATTAAAAACACATTACAGCTTCGATCGAGATGCATGCTGGATAGAGTCTGATTTGCAGTCCGGCGGCGAGGCGGGCTCACCATGTGCACAGTGTGGCTGTACATGAGCTTCTCTGCTGTGAGTCCATTGAAACGGTCCATAAGCTTCTGCTTGTCAAGCAAGAAGGTCTGCAGCCGCTGGTTGAGGGAGCGGCAGCACGTCACGCAATTCTTGTACATTTCGTTCAGCTTCTTGATCACTGCACAGAGGAAATACAGTATTCAAAGATATTCAGTTTTTAGACACCCTAAAGCTCCTGTTCTTCCTGAAGGATGACAAGCTGCAAACATTTAACAGACACCTTTTAAATCTACAAACACTGAAGAGCAGACACTCTGAGGCAGAGGTCACTGGTCTCACCTTGTTTGACTGTAGCAGAGGGAAGCAGTTGGCCTTGTTTGATGTTCTCCTTCGCAGCGTGAAGAGCTGATGACAGAAACTCTTCAGCCTTCATGTACAACACTAACTGCTCCGCATAGCTGGAATATGCACGTAAGAAACAGATGGTCTGTGAAGGAAGGGAGCTGCTGTACATGCTGAGGAAATATAAAAAGCTTTGCACCTCTCACCTCCACTCTTTACTCAGAAGGCTGATCTGATCGGTCACCAGGCTCTGCTCTAGAAAGGAAACATCAGGGCTGCTGATGGCAGCCAGCCCTGGGTCTTTAGAGGAGGCCAATTCCATGACACAGTGGACGAAAGCCAAGGTGAAACGCAGCTCACTCAGAGCATCTGTGTGCGCCTGCTGTGAAAAGAAAAGACAAAACACTGAAACTGTTCACATGGAATCACAATCAGTCTATTTTATGGGAGATCCACCTCACAGCATCATCACAGAATGTGTCTGTACCTCCATCAGCGTATCCTCGGGGAGCTCTGGAGGGTGGAAGACCAGACTGCAGAGTGGGGCAGCGTCCATGGCTTCAGTCTCACTGTTTCTACGGCTTCCTCCGTGCAGTAGGCGACTGTTGAGAAGCCAGGCTGAGTTAATGTAGCTGGGGGAGCCTGCGTCGAAGACAAAGACAGATACAGCTGAAATACAACAACAGCTAGGTGTTTGTTCTTTTACCTGTCCAATGTTCAAACAGCTTACAGTTTTGTTTTAGTTTTTAAATGTGGAGAAATGCTCCTTCACTTGCACAAGTGGTCTAAATGAACTCTAGTACATAATAAAAACACAGCCTCGCTGGGTCATACAGGTGTTAAATTAAGTGCCTTCTCACAAACACAACCAACACGAGCTAAAATAAATGAACGTAAGGCAATATTCAGGGTCATTAGAAGACCTACCTGAGAGCCCCTGAGGAGTGTCTCCTTTGGATGGAGAGCCCATAGTGAAGACTGCAGGAGGAGGGCTGTCTGAGCACGGAAAGCCTCTTTGACCACCAGCAGGTGGAGCTGTAGGAGCAAAGAAGAGTCAAACAGTCAAGACGTCTTTGGAAAATGTAGCCCAGCTGAACTGCAGCCCAGTAAGAAACAAGGCCACGGTGATGACAGCAGACACCTCAAACAAGGTGTTTCATAACGTCTGCATGTTGTAAACATAAAGTGATGCCTCACCTTTCCCCCATAATGATGTGGGTGTGTTTATTTCACAATAAGCATCGATTCCTCTCTTACATAACGCTTCCCTTTGTTTGACTTTATGCTGCTGTTTTTACAGGTACAAACTGACTATATTTGGCTTTCAAATATCCATCTCTTCCAAGCTCCAGCAGCAGCAGTGGCCTTAAATACCAGTGAACAAACACAAACAGCCTCAGTGGAAACCACTTTGTGCTGGTACCTGTTATATCCATGCTCTTCTCGCAGCTCAGGCTCTCGTCACTCCCCTCTTCCAAAACGTGAGTTCCAAAGGCCGCCTTCAGGAGCATGTCGGACAGCCTGCCTGTGCTCAGCGATCTGGACATTCAATACAGCCACAGACGCCACGAGAGCATTTAATAATTCATCAGATAACATGTCTCTGACACTGTGTGACATCTCGAGGTGCCAGGTGGCAGCTTTCATGAAAGACACACTCTCAATCTGATGTGGATTTCTCACGCAAAACATAATTCACATTTCATTCCATCGTTATATAATTTAGCAAGACGCTATGTGATACAGTAATACTAATATATTAATATCATGCTCTTCTGACCTTTTAAAAGGGCCCTTTTTATTGGCTGACTTCCTGCTGAGGTTCATGTGGGAAGCAGGAGACGGGTCAAGTGACTGCAGGTCCAGAACTGTCCTGGTTCGGTTTGGCATTCTTGATTGAAACTGCTTCTAAAACAGAAATTTAAGTTCAGAAAACCAATTTAATCACGACAGTAAACTGAGCATTTGGATTTCAGAACAATTTGGTTCTAGTGTGAGAGCTTTTATTTGTCACTTTTGCTGTTTAGAAGAGATCGTAAAAAATAAAATGTCTTCGACTGGCTGACACGACGTTGCGTAGATGACTAAATATTGACATTAGGATGTTGTGTTTGTGGAATATCGACATTTTAGAAGCTGACCTTGGGGCTGGAGGTGTTGTGCGTGGCGGGAGAGCCGCTGAGCAGCCCAGTCCTCGTGCTGAACGGCAGAGTCTGCTCCGAGGTCTTTGGAGTCGTTCCCACTAGAGCACAGAGTTTCACAAAGCTTAAACCATCACTTACTGATCAGCTCTGGTCAGTAAGTCATCGACGTAACACTGAATGAAACAAGCTCAGGCGTGTTCTCTGGGTGTTGTCAAGCAGATGAGTCACAGTGAAAGTGGGTACAGAGGAAATCAAATAGAAACACTTCAATATAAAACCACTCCGGGAATGTACTGAACATGACATATTTCAGCTGGTGGAACTTGTGTAAACACCCAAACGGCCCTGCTGGCCAACAACAAGTCACACTGCCCTGACTAATTCCCCTGCAGTGTGTTAAGCTGTAGAAGTGTGACAGACAGAGCCCTGCTAGCAAACCCTCCCCCGGTGGATAAAACAGAAGCCAAACAACATGTTTACCTCGAGGGGAGGACTGCTGTGGTCGGGCTCCTCCGGCTGCCAGTCTTGGGGAGTCGTGCAGAAACCCTGGAGCTGCAGCTCTGCAGCCTTCACACTGTGGGGAGCTTTCTCTGCTGCTGCCAGCACAGCAGAGCGTGACCCTGAAGGACACGAGACACAGTCAGACAAAGGCAGAAGAGAGGGGGTAACAAGAAGACCCCGAGGTGAAGCAGGCGCACAGATGAGGCTGCACATGCCTGGTGGAGCCGTGCAAGCCGACCGGCTGCAGGTTCTGTTCCATTCGCTGGTAGTTCTGGATCTGAGTTGGGACGGGGATGGGCACCGTTTGGCTGCAGTGACGACCCACACAGTCAACAGGCTTGCTGCATGGACGGAGGAGGAAGCAAAGGACGGAGACACGTTGGAATTCACAAAAAGCAAATGTGCTTTTCTACAACCAACGTTTCTTATATTCTACATAGAATCTCATGTTACACATACACACAAATCTTTGTTGTAAAGCACTCTGAGCTGCATTCCTGCATGAAAGCTTCTATACAAATGAAGTTTGTTATTATTATTGTTAGTATCTTCAACCCACCAAAGCTGAACCTGTCAGACGGCCTCTTACCTAACAGGTTTGGAGGGAGAGCGTAGCAGAGGAGAGGGTGGAGGCGTCTTTCCTGCAGCTCCGGGGCCTCTTTCAGTCAGGAGTGAGCACCTAAATGAAAGTATCTGTTAGCTCTGTCTGCATGAATCAATATGTACAAACACTATTTTTGCATCTTCAAACAAAACAGTTTTGCCGACGGATCTGTGGAAGCTTCTGCGTGGGATGATGATGTTATTCAAAAACAGTTTCGTAATAATGACGTTTAAAGAGATATTTCCCACTAAGGCAGGCAGACTTTCACACACACACTGAAATCATATTTTATCTATTGCCTGATCTGATGAGAGAGAAGCTGTGGTGTGACCGCTCACCCGCTGTATATCAGGCAGCTCTCAGTGGGTGAGCCAGCCTCCGCCTCACAGGTGTACTCGCCTGCAAAGCAGCAACACAGAAAGAGAGGCTCTTTGAGCTGACGTGAGGAAAAACCTGCACAGCAAAGAAATCTATGGCGTGAGGTTCAGAGGTCTTACTGGGAAACTGGGCCGGCACCATGACGTATTCCTCCGTGTAAGATGACGTGTTCCGGCTGTCCTGATTGGCTGCTTCCTTCAGCAGGAAGATGGGGGCGTCCTGCGATTTGGGCTGAAGTCGGTGCATCTCGCCATCGGAATGCTAACAGAGTGTAAAATAAAGGAGTGATTGATCAAATATTAGTACGATAGATGATAAATGTGAATATCCTGAGCAATATTACATCTTCTTCTGTACTTTGCATGCATCTCCATCCAAAGTATCCTTCTTTATTCTTCTTAAAGTTCTATCTTATCTTTATAAACCCACTAAATGAAGGTGTACGCACTTGAGGGGAGGCCAGGTGGGACGTGGAGGAGCTGCTGGAGGAGCTGGCTGAGCCCGAGCTCGGGTAGGAGAGCGCAGGAGCTGGAGAGCCTGCGAAAAACAAACAGATGTGCTCGCGTTAGCACCTCGGCTACATCACCTTCACCGACTCTGAGAGGAAGGACGTGCAGGCCGTACATTTCTTTGTGGACGAGCTCGTCTCCAAGAAGGGATGGTGGAAAAACTCGTCTGTGAATGGAGAGATTTGATGTGAGAGGCTGATAAAATGTAATTATGAGAGGGGGGTTCTGCACGTTAACAGGCAGAGTCTCACCAAAGCTGATCCGGTCTTTGTGGTTTCTCTGCAGCAGACCCAGCAGCAGCTGTCTCAGGTTACTAGAAGTCTCCTTTGGGACACTGAGAAGACACACAGGTTTCTTATTTAGATGAACTATTTTGATTTGCCATCACAAATCATGGAAAAAACTAAAAGCCAATGAACAAATAAGATATGTGAGGGGATCCATGACCTGAGTGAGATTACAGACTCATCCCAAAAAATTTAGAGACACAGAGGAAAACCACAGGGTGGGTTCATCTCTGCATGCAGCTTCGTACAGTGTGTCACAGGCTGACTGCAGACTGAAGCATGCTGCTTCAGCGTGTTTGTGTCGTGTCTCTGATATATGTGCTGCTAAAACAAATAACATGCAGGCCACTTGTGTTTCATAAGCTCAGAGCGAGCTGTAAATATATGGATTTATAATCTAATTTATGGCTTCAGTGCAAAACCTCAGGGCATCACGACACTCAGTCAGTGCAGACTCTGTGTGTGTGTGTGTGTGTGTGTGTGTGTGTGTGTGTGTGTCTGTGTGTGTGTGTGGAGCTATGTGGGCCATGTGGAAAATGATAGCTGTGCAGGCCACTAGCTGGCAGCTCGCAGCAGGTTATATATAGAACGACAAGAAAACAACAAACCAGTGCTCCTCACACACACACACACACACACACACACACACACTCACACACACACACACACACACACACACACACACACACACAGGGCCTGTCTTATCACCCAGCTTTATCACTGTGCAGGATAAGCATGGCCATGAGCCACACACAGGCTGGCAAAGTACACCATGAAAACAGTGGAAAACAATCCATGAATCCCTGCGAACGCTTTCCAGGTTCGACCTCTGAACATGAGAGCCGCAGAGCTGAACATGCCTTTAAATAGCCAGGAGAGCTAAAAGCATGTGCCAAGTGATGTGAAGACAGAGTGTCACGTTACACACAGACAACGCCGCATACAGAGAAGTACAGCATAAGCAGGATTCAGTATTATCCATCTGTTAGGCTTCACATCCGCTGTGTGAGAGCGGCTGACGGAGAAGCTTCTGGATGCTCGGCCCAATCAGGTGTCTGTATCCGTTTCTTCCACATTAGGACTATTTTTAGTGGTGGAGGGATTTATTACGGCTAATTTTATGTGTGTGTCTGTGGCATGTGTTTCATAAACTGTCCATGTGCACGGCGAACATCATTCATAACACAAACCTGAAGCTGTCATTCATCAGCAAACTGAGCGCTGATCTCCCTGTCATGACTGTTTACACCTTCCTCCTCTCATCTTCCTCAGAGTATTGTGTGTGTGTACAGTATATATATATATATATATATGTGTGTGTGTGTGTGTGTGTGTGCTGTATGAGTGTTGGCGTGGGGTCACACTAACCTGGGTAAGAGGGTCCTGTTGCTTTCATAAAACAGACGGAGCTCCTGTGGTGTGCTGGCCTACACACACACACGCACACGCACACACACACACACACACAGCAAACATGAGTTCCACTTGAAAATGATCATTCACACACACACAAACAAATGCACCTGCTTCCTTACAAACATCTGAATACAGATAGTGGAAAGTTGGACTCTTCATTGGTAACAGCATCTGTCAGAGTGCGTGAAATATAAATATAATATGTAGGTGTTCGATGATCCCTCTGGGGGCTGAATGCTTCCAGCTAAGCCAGCTAAGTAAACAACATCATCATCATCATCACCATTAGCAGCAGCAGCAGAGCGGCTAACCTCACACTGACCCTTGGACTTAGCTCAACTCGCTGACCCGCCTGGCACAAACAGGCGTCCATCTTCCCGCTCATTCTCAGCGGAAAATTCAAGGAAGCCTTAAAACGACTAAAAGGTCAAACAACAGAACATCTCCTCCTCTTTAGCTGCCGACACGTGGAGATAAAACCAGTTTCCACACAAAGAAAGGACCAAAAATGGGACCAATCATGAGCATGTGTCTACACATCGACAACAGCGGAAGGAACCTGTAAATAACATGTGAACAGTGGCAGAAATATCCCGTGCTATGAAGCAATATTTACTATGGCTTCAGAGAAATGGCTCGCAGCCATTTCCGCATGCCCCCGTCGGTAAACAAGCGTCTTTCCTAACACTTTCCAGCTAACAGCACTGGATATGAGGCAGAGCGTCACCCAGCAGGCGGGTGATGGTCGTGTTGACTGCATCGGGTCACCCCTTTCTAGGAACTAAAGCAAAACAATTTCACGTGTATTCGTGGTTACGGGAGGGACCTCAGCGGCTATTTGTTTGGCCAATTGCTGAATGTATTTACCTAAACACACAACAGGAGTGATGTGTGACACTCACATGAAACGGTGCCTTTCCGGTCAGACACTGGTACACGATGGTACCGATGCTCCACAGGTCGGCCTTTGCGTCGTAGTGCTGGGACATGATGACCTCGGGAGCCTGCGTCCAGACAAACAGCTTACAGCTTAGGGACACGGTGACACTGCACCTCGCTGGCACAGGAAACCAGAGCAAGAGGCCTTAATACTCACCATGTACATGGGAGAGCCGCACAGCGTGGCTGCCATAGTGTTTGTCTGGAGGTGACGTGCAAACCCAAAGTCAGCTGCAGGTGAGAGAACAAGGTGAAGCTCACACTCTAAAGTGTGTGTGCACAGTTAGAAAAGAAGACACGCCGTCCACGCAGCCGCTGTGGGCCAAGCCGTTACCTATCTTAATGCAGGTGTTGCCGGGACTGGACCTGCGCCCCTCCTGGTGGCACAGCAGGATGTTCTGGGGCTTCAGGTCTCGGTGCAGGATGCCTTTGCTCTGCAGGACCTTCATGGCCTGAGCGATCTGCAGCAGGAATATGCGGATGGTGTCCTCACTTAGCGTGCCCTTAGCTGAGGGTCAGAGGGATGAAACGCATGAGAGACGGCGGCGTAGAGATCAAACGTTATAGGAGCTGATTCATGTTCAGATCTTATTGGGTCATGAGGCGATTAGTTCATGAACAGATTAATTCTGACTAATCAATAATTATTTAAGTCACTTTTTAAGCACAAAAACCAAATATTTACAGATTTCAGCTCCTCAAAAGTGAATATTTTCTTCTCGTCTAGTCTATGTTAAAATACATAGTTTTGGATTTTAATTGTGCATTTTCTGGAAATCATGAACTGGGAAAATAATCAATGGATTAATAATAATGATTTACTAGTTTCAGGCCTGGATTTTTACTTAGAAATTCAATTTTCTTCGCTCTGTCACCAGAAGCTTCAACATGTAAGGTGAAGACGCTCGTCTCTCGTCGCATCAGCGTGCGTCACAGCGTCATGGAAGAGAATTTTGTTTATGATGAGGCTTCATTTGGAAATTAAAGTCAAGCCCCCCCGCCGCCTTCTCAGTACACCCACTATTTATAGCTGCAGTGTTTTTCCACCAGAGGACGGCGGATAAGTGAGTGACAGATGGGTGAGGTCATGTGGGTGCTGCGCGAACCCTGCCAAGTGTGACTGAGTGTCGTGCCGTGGCTGGATTTGCCTCCTTGGCAGCGACAGAACAAGAGACGCCGGCCGGGAGGCGGAATCAGACCGACGCTCCACATCAGCATTTAAACATCGACGCTGAAGAGGTAAAAGCAGGCAGAGAAAATCCAAACCGTGGCCTCAGATGCATCGTCATCGTTTCTGAAGCAGGGTTTGAAACTTGAGACGGGGGAGAACTTCAGCGTGACAGCAAAGCCAGAATTTAAAAATCACGAAGGTGAACGTGACAACATGAAAAATGACTTCTCATCCTCTGCGTCATCTGGAGGAAAAACCTCACAAACCAATTCTAGAGGCTTAATTTTATCTGGGTTAAGCACTCGGGAGTATTAGTGATAATTTACCCACTGACCTGATGCAACCCTAAACCTGAATTCTCTGCTTGTTCTCCTCAAAATCCTATTATTCCTTCAAAACACTGAAAAAGCTTTGCCAAGCCTCTTAACAGCCAAACCGGGCAGGCGGTGCAACAGTAAGCAGCTGGAAACATGTTTATGAGCGGCACGCTGTATGTAAGTGATGTGAACGCTCCCTTCACTTTACAGTAGTGACACCTGAGCTGTTTTAAGCCCCGTGTGATGCTGCAGGCTTACAGTGGAGGTACTCCGCCAGGTCGCCTCCATTGCAGTACTGAAAAGACAAGAAAGACAAGTCTTAAGAGCTTCGATGTGAAGCGGGTGAACGTGAAAACAGAGCATTCATTTCCAACACAACTCACCTCCATGACGAGGTACACACAGCCTCCCATTTCCTGTCGGTAAAACAGATCAAATCAGTGGAGTAATTAGTGAAACACACTAATGTTGAGCATTGGACTTCATTGATGAATGCTAAAAAATGCCATTTAATATAAAAAGATGAGGATTTATCAGGGCAGTCCATCAGTGTCTTAGCAGCCATTTCTCAGAATGAGCTGATTCTTTTTGGCCATAACCGGCCCCCCGACATCCCCCGGCCCCTGTCCAGCTCTGGGCCCCCTCAATCAGCCTCCCTCAATGTGGCGCCCTGCGTCAGTGACATTGAGAAGTCACTGAGCGGTGAGGTGACATGTCGTGGGGTGAAAGGGTGAGAAATGTAAGTCGTTGGTCCGAGCTGCCGTCCACTGTACGCATGCATGCATGTCAGGAGCGCCTCTTTGTTTTTTATATCACCAAGTTAAAGGCAGTGTGTATAAATAGCACCTCATGGCTGTGATGATGTAGTATCAGTATAACAGATACTGCAGACTCACTGCCAGGTAATTAACACATCGCTGTCTACAAAAGGCTCCTGCAGCCTGACCTGCAGAGCGACATCTGAAGCCATTAGTCGTCCACGCTGGCGTGTGTCTGCTGCGTTCTATAAGCCATTGTTTGGCCGGCTGCGCCGTGCCATCTGTCCGAAATAGAGAGAGATCAGCCCCACCCCGTCTGGCTGTGTGGCAGGTGTCAGTAAGGTGAGAAGAGGAAAGCACATGGCCCTGCAAACGGTTAATGTCCTGCGCTGCAGTATGGGTGACCTGTTTAAAGGTTTAAGGAGATCCTCTCAGTCTGTGGCACAAACAGTAAGACAGTACACAGGATGGACGGCACGGTCAGGCTGAGGATTTCATAAAAAAAATGAGCCACACGCTCACTTTTCACTCTTTTAGAAGAATCTGTTTGAAGAAAAGAACATTTCAAACAAACTACAGCTTCACCTCATGGAAAACTACAACATCCAACAGCCAAATCTGCACCAACAAATGACGCTGAGCATGTGGCAGCACAGTGTGCAGCGCTGCATGTGTGCGTCTGCTGATGTGTGTGTGTGTGGGGGGGGGGGACCATGTTTACCTGATAGTCCAGCAGTCTGACGATATTCTCATGTTTGAGCTCCTGCAGGAGATGAGAAGACACTTCAGTTCCAGGCACACAGACAGAGATTTGTACAGAAAATGCTAAAAATCAATGTATTACCTTTAATATTTTGATTTCTTTGCCAAGCAGAGACTGTGATTTGGCCAAGTTTTTCTTGTTGATACACTTCACAGCAACTTCCCAGTCACGTTTCTAGAAAAGTGTCCAAAAAGCAGGATTCAAAATAAACATTTATCAAGAATGTGCACACAAACAGTCATTTTCGACACATTTAAAATTTACCTCTTTATGTCTGCCTTTGAACACAACAGCGAAGGCGCCGTGGCCAATCAGGTCCTTCCGGCTGAACTCAAACTTCCCGACGGACTCCATGAAAACAAAAATAAACGCGTTAAAGTATCCGAGCAGGCTGGTTTTCCAGCTTAAACAGACCTACAGACCCGCGACGCTTCCCGGTAAGTCCCATTTCATTGATGAGCAGGTGTCTTCACACGTGACGAGCTTTACAGAAGAAGAAAATATCGATGACAACATGACGAAGTTTGTGTCAACACAGAAAGTTAAAGCAGCAGCGGCGTGTGGCGGACACCTGAACGCCTCACCGTGTTTCCTTCACGCCTCGGATGAATCCCGTCAGCGGCGGAAAGCGGACGTTAATGTCCCTCAGAGCTGTTTGTGTTCACTCTGAGCTCAGATATTATTGTCTTCTTCTTATTCATATCTCACGGCGGGCATGCGCAGACGCACTGACAGAGGTTTGACGGTGGTGCCTTCAGGGACGCCTCGTAAACTCGCCTTTCGATGTCTTAATTTGGCGAAGGCTTATTTTTAAATGCTACATCAGGTGGTGTAATGGCGGCTGGTCAGAAATGAATATGCGCAAAGAATCAAATTAAACAAAGCTCACAGAAATACTCAAAAATAAGTAAAATGAAGAGTATTCCACATACAACAACTTCCATCACGTTTACCATCCGTTAGTGAGGCAAGTTCAGCTCCTCTTCATCACCTGAACACATTCATGTGCAGAATTACATCATACGTGACTCATCATCATCTCATCAGCATGAGCAACAGTTCAACTGGACTGTGCAATAATTCAGTGGTGCAATACTGTTATTTATACCGCGTATCAGTCCTGCTTTATTTTACTATTATCATCATTATTATTACTATATACTGCTTTATATCACCTCATACTATTATTACTTTATATATTATTATATGTGCTATTATTGTTGTTAGTATTGTTATTTTTATAGTATTAGCATTAACAGTAGTAGTATTCTTCATTCTATGTGATGTATGATTTATTGTAGCATAATACAATTACATATTTACGTTTCATATTGGTATACTATTTTTTTTCTGTTGTAGTACATATTTTTACACATTATATAGGATATATGTGGTCACATGTGCACTGAAACAGGATTTGCTTCCTGTAATTATTCCTTGTGGCCTCAGAGATCCTTCCAGAGTCATGACAGAGGACCAAATCCATTTTTTATTATGTGTAAAAAACTGATTTTGTCCTGCATCACTTCCATTGAAAGCGTATTAGGAAGCGATTGTTAAGGGCCAGTATGAACAGGAGGAATGATTACAGCAAGCAAAACCTCATTCAGTGCACGTACGGACACCTGATTGTATTATTATAAATCCATCAAATATACAAATGTCAACATAACGGTGAAAATAATGAAGACGACACAGACTTCTTCTCATAAACATTTTATAATAAAGATAATTGGAAGCACAAACCATAGTACCATAAGACAACAATCATTTATGGCCATACAAGCATAGAAATATTGAAATATTTAACTTTAAGTCGGACATGAAAGGTGAGCGCAGAGTGACTTACAGTAAATCCTGTTGTGGAAACGTAATGTTGGTACAGTGTAAGATCAATGACACTTTAAATAATGTCATCTCCCTCCATTCTCACAGTATGTTAAGAAAAAAAACAACCTCATTAAGTCCCTCTGCCGTACAACGTGGTTCATATTTTAGTGTACAACAAAAAAAAAAAACTGTATGAAAATGTAAAAGAAATTAGCAACAGAAACAGCCAAAGACACCATAAAACTTCACAGAATGTGTCCAACACACCACCAGAATTCACTGTTCCTCAAAAAGCACGACATCGGGCAGCTTACTCGGACATGAGGCTCTGCAGATACACCAGTCAGTCCACTGGAAGAGACACTGAGACGGACAAAGAGTTTAACACGAGGACATACTGACTGCTGAGCTGTGACACTTTGCAGGAGACACGATACAGAATCACAAAATAAATAAATACATTATATCAGAATTCCATAGGGTCTAATTCACTGGTACGCTGCTGGCTGCTGAGTTGCACTGCCCCCAAAGGTGATTAAAGCTGCATGAATCAGGTGAATGCTGCAGAAATTCATCCAGGTGAGATAAGATATATGTTTGTTATCAGCTGGTGAACAGGCCTTCATCTAACTCTTCATTTCAGGGAAATATTCTGCTTTTCTTGGTCTTTTTTCCATCTAAGTTTATGCATTTGTACCAAAGCATACCCTGAAATATGTATAATCATCTGTTCCATTTCCAGCCAGTAAATTAAAGCCACTTAAGGTGTGAGACAAGTTACATGTCAAAACACTTCTCTGTGATCTAAAGGAATATTCTGACATTTTGGGAAATAGACACAAAAATTGCTATGAAGCTGCAGTGGATTACTTTAGCTTAGCATAGCACAGATAAAGGAACTAGGGGGAAACAGCTAGCTTGGCTAGCCGGCACATAACTGTAAAACCACAATGTGACGTTTTTGTACAGATAAAATAAATGAGATGTAACGTGTTAACTGGTGAAAGTTGGCAGAGGGATTTTATCACTTCTGGGCAGAGCCAGGCTAGCTGTTTCCCACTGTTTGCAGCATTTGTGCTAAGCTACGCTACAGTTGCCGGCGATAACTTCATATTTACTGAACAGACATGAGAGTGGTATCAGTCTTCTCGTTTAAGTCTCAGCAAGAAAGTAAAAAAGTGTATTTCCCAAAATGTGGAACTGCTGTTAAATTAGCAAATAAGCTACATGTACAGGTGGACAATGCAACTGACAAATTGAGACGCTCCCGTTTACAGAGCGTCACGGCCAGACCCTGAACTACACTCATGGATCTTATGACTCCCCGTCACTTCACTGACCTCCTCACAAATCCCTGCTCGTGTTTTTAGGAACACAACATGTTTTATGAGACGATAATAAGGCACAGTCCTCAGAGTCTGCTTGTCTTTAATCAGCTGCACGACGCCTCCTTCGGTATCACGTTCACTGGCGTGGATGAGGATCCAATTCATTACATAAGACAGTGGGAGAATATTCTGGCCAGTGTTTGTCGCTCTACACGAGACGGAGGCGACCGCCGGCGGCTCTACACGGCGGACAGGTCGATGCGATTGGCTGAGTTGGTGCTTTTGTCCCACGTGTTCATCTTGGTGGGAGTCACGCCCTCCTTGTTTCCATTCATCTGGAGGACGGGAAGGAGAAGGTTAGAGAGGTCAGGGCGGAGCGGCTCAGTGTTACTGAAGGACAGCAGCACTCACAATGTCAGAGTTGAACGGCTTCACATTGATGTTTCGGATGGAGCTGCTGGTGAGAGACCACACTTTGGTTTTGTGTTTGAAAGCAGCTCTGACCTGCAGAGAGAGACGACATCATTACAGACAATAATGAGAATAAACGCCTTCTCTGAGGGAGAGCCTTCAGCCTCAGAGCACGTATATTTAACATCGTACCTCAGAGTTGAGAAGACAGTGGAACAAGAAGACGAAGAACCCCTAAAAAACAAAAAAGCACAACTTCAGTAGATTTGTCACAAATGGCTGCAAACATTTTGGAAAAGAAAACCTCCCGTCCAGAAGAACCCACCTGTAACGAGTTGAATACAGCAAAAATATACAGGAACAGCAAAGAGTGCGTGTTGACGGCGAGAACGCCGAAGATCCAGGAGATGCCGAGAATGGGCAGCAGCACCGCCACCGCCTTCGCCGTCAGCCTGGAAACAAAGGCAGAGACGGCCGTGTTAGTGCTGTTAGCCTTCAATGAGAGGACAGCGTGAAATAACGGAGGTGGGCTCACTTGACTGCGTTGGCGTCTCCGTGCACCTTGTAGCTCTCTCCGCTGATTCGAGATATGATCCTGGTCACAGATATCAGAATGCCAATGTTCACCTGGAAATCAGCCCAGGTGACACATAACACACTTCAGTTAGACTGCCTGAGGAACGCAGAGTACACGCTGTGCTTCAAGTATACTTAAGTGCACTCAAGTGGCCCTTGAGTACCACTTGATTAATATTTGAAGTGTAAACAGTATGCTAACTTTTTCCAAACTTTACTCAAGCAGTCAAAACACACTCACAGTACAGTTGTATTATATCACCAATGTGTTGGAAATATACTTAAATATACTTCAAATGAAGTAAAATTAAAGTAGACTTAAACGAAGCGTGCTAACAGTGTATTGAAAATAAGGTTACTTCTCATAAGTACACTTAACTACTATTAAAAAGTACACTTAAGTACAAATTATAATACACATACACTTTTTGTAAGTACTTTGAAATACCACTTTAAGTACTGCAGAGTTAGTATTTTCATTTTAATACATTTAAGCAGAACTTCATGAGATCTACTGAGAAGTTTTATAAGTAGATGTCAAACATTCTTTAAATAAAAACAGTAAAAGTGTACTTGTAATGGCTTTTTATACTTGAATTATATTTCTAATACACTGAAGTACACGCCGGCTTGACCTCGGTGAGAAGGTTAAACACATTTAGAACAGCGGCGCTGGTTTTTGCTCCTTTCCTCCTCGAGTAGAATAAAACTTTACGATGAATCCTGAATACTGCAGCTGTAAAAAAAAGAAACCTAATTATTGTAAATTTCTCACCACGATGACAAACAGAGCCGGAGCCACAAACGCCCAGATGGCCCCGTTCTTCAGCGACAGCCAGCAGCTGAGAAAGCAGCGACAGGAGCGAGAGTAAGAAACTCACATGTTCCCTTCCAAGTCAAAGTGCTACGATGCTGTAATGTATTATGGGATGACACACGGAGTTACTGTTAACCTAAAAGCTTTTGAGTCACACTGAACTGAGCTGAGCTCATACAGCGAGCTTTGATGGAACAAAATGAATCCGTGGGTCCGACTTACTTGTCAACTTCACCATAACTGCCCAGAGCTGATGTCATGGACACCACGCATATCACCAGCGGAGAGCCTGACGATGAACACAGAAAAAACACGTTACACATTCATCAAATATGTCACTGGATTAATGGGCAACGGGCCCCAGGGCAAGAACTCTGCAGTCAGGGGCCAGTCGTGTACAGTGTGTATATATATAACATCTCATGGCAGCTTAACTATGTTTTTTCTAGTGATACATTTGTGGTATTACAGTATATTAAACACAGATCCATGTGTGGATCTGCACCAAGTCCAACTGTTCCTGAGGCCTCATGGTATGCCTGCACTGTGTCACTGCACTGTGTCACTGTACTGTATCCCTGCACCATGTCACTGTACTGTGTCACTGTACTGTGTCACTGCACTGTGTCACTGTACTGTGTCACCCTGCACTGTGTCACTGTACTGTGTCCCTGCACTGTGTCCCTGCACTGTGTCACTGTACTGTGTCACTGTACTGTGTGACTGCACTGTGTCACCCTGCACTGTGTCACTGTACTGTGTCACCGTATTGTGTCACTGCACTGTGTCACTGTACTGTGTCTCTGCACTGTGTCACTGTACTGTGTCACTGTACTGAGTGACTGCACTGTGTCACCCTGCACTGTGTCACTGTACTGTGTCACCGCATTGTGTCACTGCACTGTGTCACCGCACTGTGTCACTGCACTGTGTCACTGTACTGTGTGACTGCACTGTGTCACCCTGCACTGTGTCACTGTGCTGTGTCACTGCACTGCGTCACTGCACTGTGTCACTTTGCCATCACTTCCTGTCAGCTCTCTACTGTACACTTTGAAACACTTTAAAAAGTGTACTTCTAAAGGGATCTCATTAAGTTCTATTTAAATGTATTAAAAATGAAAATACTAATTCTGAAATACTTATAAGTACTTATAAAAGGTGTTCTTGATTGTAAGTAAGTTTGTTATAAATAGTAATAAAGTGTATTTATGAAGTAAGTAAACTTATTTTCAAGTCCTTTGTAATAAACTGTTAGCATACTTCATTAAATTGTACTTAAATTTCACTCCATTTGAAGTATATTTAAGTATTTCCAACACATTGGTGATATAATACAATGTGTTTTGAATACTCACGAATCCTGATTTTCAGTACACATAAAGTTTGTAAAAAGTTAGCATACAATCAACACTTCAAGCATACTGAAGTATTACTTATGTCTACTGAAGGACTACTTGACTACACTAAAGTATACTTGAAGAGTACTTCAACAAGTATAATTTAAGTATAATATTTTTTCACCTGGGAGAAAACAGAATAAATACCAAGTGAAATAAACATAAGAAGTATTCAGTACTAGATTTTGACACAGGGCCAAATACACTTCATGTTTTAATGGTAATAATGAAAACAAAACTAACACACTAACGCTGTGCTTCAGTGGTGTCAGTACAGTGTGGAGTTTTCTTGCAAACAAACAAACAAACGTGTTGATGCTTTTCCTCCCTCATAAGACTGATTTTTTAAATCTCTGAAAGCTCTCACTCTTCTTCTCCTCTGCCTTTGTTGGCACACTGACGTTTAGCACCACCAGGACTCACGTCCTCAGCTCAGACACAGCAGAGCAGACCTGCTCAGACATGCAGGATATGACAGGTGTCGGCTGAGCAGCCATTAAAACATCGTTCACCTTCACAGCGCCTCGGTTAATTTTAGCAAACGGCCTTGGGGCCCTGGTGAACGTCACGACGCTCGTTATGCTTCACACTCCATTGTAGCACCTGTCTTTGCACACTTTGCTCTCATTTATCTGCTAATTGCTCACTTCCCCTGAAATCACTCTTGATTTTGATGACTTGATCTTCAGAACTTTTCCTTTAAAGGAGGAAATGAAAGCTGCCTTTATCACAGCTAATAGCAGCAGTGATTAATTATAAATGAGTTTACTTTTTATGTATAACAGCTATACTTTTAACTGTCAGAGATGTCTCCAGCACATCATTTGCAGCTGGCCACACAAAATGAAAAATTACTCTGGCCAGAAGAAAGGAAGTAATAAAAAGGGGATCGGTTTTCCACTAATGGGTTCAGCATGTGAAGGAGAGACTATGCATTCCTCAGCAGCCAAAGACAGTAAACGTATGTCCCAGATTCTTTTCATCTGTCCATCAAAGTCCGGTTCACTGAGAGCAGGACAGACAGACGCTGCGCTGGAATAGATCTCAAAGCAGGTTTACTTAACAGGGTCACAGTTGTTTACAATATTTGACCCATAAAGTCAGATAAAAAGTCAAAAACATCAACCATATCTACAGTAAGGGCATGAGGTGGAGGCAGGACACCGGGTGGAACTGGGGACAATAACACGAGCTGACGTAACGTAAATCAGAGCAGACAGGCGATAAGAACGCAGTAACCACAGGCTGAGCAGACCCACCCCAGCCGATGCCGTAGTAGTAGAAGTGTTTGCTGCCCTCAGAGCCAAACACCTTCACCACCATGCTGTAGAGGTGGAGGCCCTCCACCAGCATCCAGGCGAAGGCGCTCAGAAAGAAGAAGTGAAGCAGGACGGCCATGACCTTACAAGGCAGCTGGGACAGGGGACAAAAGCAGACTGTCACCACCCAAACTGCTGCGTTTTTTAATTTCATTTCTTTTACGTAACACTTAACAGTTTATCTCAGCGTTACACAATGTTTTTTTCATCCTTTCATCATACTTATCATCATCTTCATCATAAACCAGCTGGCCTGTGCTGTGTACTCACCGTGCCCGGCTCGAAGCGGGCGCTGATGAGCAGTAAGATCTCAGCCACCAGGATGGCGAAGGACAGGTTGGCGTGGATGTGGTAGCGCTGGTTACGGATGGTGCTCACTGACCTGCAGAGCAGCAGGAGGACAGCGTCACACTGATTATTACTGCAGCACTTTATAGAACTAATAACAACAGTATATGTGTATGAAACATAAATGTTTTGAGTACAGATGAACATATTTATGACCACACTGCTTTTATAGGATTTCTGAAGTAGAATATTTATATACAGTTTAATGAGTCTGCTTACTAAAAAGCGTGATATGTTCTTGAAAATGTCCTGTCAAAGGTTTTTAATGCGATGATACTCACGACAGAACAGCAAAGGTGACCAGCGTGATGGCAAGACAGAAGATGGATATGGAGCAGCCGACATAACCAATGGTTGACAGTGCCACCCTGTGGCCGGTAGTGAGCTGTGCACAGAGACGCATCACCGTCAATGACGGACAAGACAACGTGTACAAACGTGATTTTACCCACATGGTGGATCAGCACACTGTGCCACATTCAGTCTCAATCATTAAAGTCATGAAGACGATTCTGACATCAGTATTTCTCAGGCAGGAAACTGTCCAACAGCATCCTGTCACGAAGCTTTAACAAAGCGGTTTAAATCCTCCTGTGCGACAATACAAAACCTCTATCTGACGGGTATTCACATATTATGTACATTTGTTTTTGTATTTTAACTGTTTTTGGTAAAACCTACATGGAGTCACAGTGAAAGTGCAGCCAAATGACTGTTTGAAGTGACGGCGATCGTTGTGTCTCTCCATACGTACACGTCCATGCGTCCGGCCTTGTGCATCCATGTTGTTTTGGAGTTCAGGCTATTTTCAGGGTTTGGGTTTGATTCTCCATTAACAGTCTTCACATGTGCCTTGTCATTATGAGGGCAGAGGAGTCTCAGCCCTCCAGAAAAGGGATACGTGGGATGTTCCCTCGCAGCTGAGGGATGAGGCAGCCCACTAATTAGAGACTGGCTGAGGGAAAGTATAGCATCAAATAGACTTCTGCTCCTTAAATACAGCGCTGGCCCACTTCGCTCCTCTCTTCTATAAAAAGAAGCCATTGTGGATGCTGACCGTACTCCAATGGCTCATATTCTTGGATAACAAAGGGTTAGACTGTGGTGACAGTGTACACAGGTTTGAAGTGCTCTCAATGGAGATAATGTAAACGTTTGATGCTGTGCAGGACGAGTTGACAGCAGAGAGGGGAAAGGTTCTCATCCCAGATGTTTTAAAGGGACTTTAAGTTTGTGAATGATTGTCCAAAGAGCAGTTTTTTGGTCTCTTCAGAGACTGTGGTCCTTGAGGAATGGACCACTGACCTATGCAGAGACCCAGAAGAACCACACTTAATCATGGTTGTCCAAAGTACTTCTGTATAAAACCGCCAGTCAAACCGACATTGTGACTCTGAAGGCCTGCTTGCAGTTGACCTCGAGGGTGGAACAATAAACTGTCAAAAGGCTGCAGTGGGGGCTTCTGGTTGGTGGGTTACTGTGTGGTAAACCACCGCTTCCCGTCCAATTATGTTCCTACAAATCTACTTACTTTGTGACAAAGACACAGAGGGAGGGACACACTTTTGAATATGGCTGGAGGGATAAACCTTCCTCAATAGCAGAGCTGGGCATTTTACGGCCCGCGGGCCACATTCGGCCCTTACGGGGCTCACCGGTTACCTGCTTTGCTAGCTAAGCTGCAAAATCAACAAGGACTTTTTACTAAACTTTGCACATCCAGAGATATAACTGTCAAGACGAGTTACGTCATATGAGTTTATGAAGGAGTGTTTGTTCGACTCTGCAGCACTAATATGTCCAATACCGGTACTGGTAGCATTAGCTAGTTAGTTAGCTAACACTATCGGTTACCGGTAGCGTTAACTAGTTTGCTAACTAGCCCGGTTGTTTTATTTAATTACTTGCTTGAGTTACTTCGTGTCTGAAATTGAGAAACTGACTCAGTTTCTCAATAGTTTTTCCAGACCACCCACAGCTTCACAGTGACTTGACGTTGACCGTATCCTCCCGCTCGTTGACGTTACCTCGACCAGTAACCGGTAGCGTTAGAGGCTAGATAAAATCAGTTAGACTAGAAACATTAGTTCACAAGCTAGCGCTAGCAAACCGATGTTAGCTAGCGGTACCTAATTAACTAGTTAGCTAACGCTAGCTAACTGATGTACTGAACTTAATTTTACCCTGACTGTTACCAGTTACTGGTAGCGTTAATCAGTTAGTTAGCTAACGCTATCGGTTACCGGTAGCGTTAACTAGTTCCAGTAGCATTAATGACTTTGCTAACTAGCCCGCATTTGAGAACGTGCCCCTCTCCTGACGTCGTGTAGTGAGGACGGTTGAGGACATTAAGGGACATATGGAGCTTCAGCTAAAGAACAGAGCGGTCAACTTTGCCTCTTTGTCCCCGGCTTTGGATGAGAGCTGCGATGTACGTGACTCTGCCCAGCTCTTCATCTTCTTACGTGGGATAACTACAGACTCTAAAATGATGGAGGAGCTGGCAGCCATGCAGTCAACGAAAGGACAATAACTGGGAGTGATTTGTTTACGGAGGTAAATGCATGTTTGGACAACTTGAGACTGAAATAGGACAAGCTGGCAGGTGTGACAACGGATGGTTGTCCAAATGTGACAGGGACAAATGTTGGACTTTTGAAGAGAACGCAGACATTCAGCCAGATTTCAACGCACTTGTTCAGGACAGAGACACTTGTTCAGGACAGAGACAGACTGGATTTTTCCACTGAACAAGTGAAATGAAGTGAAAAACATTAAAAGCACATTTTGCTTTTTGTATAAAGTCAACCAACTGCTGATCTTAAACATACTGCAAAACACCTTTTCAGTGATTGTGAAGATGAACTTGTTAAAAATAAAATGAAACACTGATGTTATGACTGTTTTAACTGTTCATTACTTCTATAGGAGTATTTTCCTATTTGACCTACGCCACAATTTCATATATTTATATAAATATTTACAGAATATCCTTTTCCTTCTGATTACCAGTTGCAGCTAATCGAAATATATAATTTCCTACTTTTTACAATGGGAGAAAATTACTATTGAGCAGAATTAAGTTCAAGTTATTGTTGGTTCGGCCTCCCATGCAGCTCAGGTTTCTCATGCGGCCCCTTGTAAAAATGAATTGCCCGCCCCTGCTCTAATGTTTTGAATGTTTTAAACTCCAACTGTTATATATTGCACCTTTAATGATGTCTCTCTGTACAATAATTCATTTTTTGGGGGCAGCACAACATGCTGGAAACATGTGACATATTAACACCTTATAAAGGTATCGTGGCTCAGGTGTGGCTAAGAAAATAGCTGCACATTCAGCAGATGTGGCAGAGGTCATTAGGAGCACTAAAACCCAACAGTCACCCTCCTTTTTGCTCTGTTTTAGTCTCCACCACCCAATATTGCTCCACTACGTTCACCAGCTAGTTGCTCACTTTGTCTGTCAGTCGTTTGGTGCTGAGTACAGAGTACAGTCGGTTTATTAGAGCTTTTTCACTGAAAACAGCTGCCTGCTGCAATTCATTGTTAATACAGAGACAATAAATAAGAGGCGCTTTAAAGAGTAGCCAAATATCATACCTTTATGGGCACCACTTGCATAAGTATGGCAAAGTTGGTGAGATGGTTGCACAAACACACGGAGTACGTCATGTTTCCATCTGAGCGTACACAACCTTCGTTCGACCATATTCCCTCATGTGAACTGAAAAATATAATAATTAGGTATTATTAGAGAGAAAATACACTCCAGAGGTACAGTAATATGACGATGCGAATACACAGGAACATGGCCGGTTCTGCTGGCAGAGATCTCTCAACATGATCCACTGTGGGAGGCACACGGAGAAAGGTCTTTGCTGAATGTACCAGGGCGATCTGACAGGGCAATCCCATAATTCACATTCTTCTTGAGCTTCAGGGCAAAGAGGAGTAAAGAGAGGAAGCCTTCGAAACCAAGGAAAACACACTCCCTTTTAAGATGATTTATGCTTTCTAAATAATGTTTTGGCTCCATCCATCAGATCACCATTTTGTTTTCTTTTTTACGGAGAGCTGTTGCTCAAGATGCACTAAACTGAAACAGCAACACATGCAGCGCTGGATGTTTTTGATTTGAATGAGAAAAGGGAAATACACCTTTTCCAAATCATTGGTCATTTCTTGTGATTTAAAACCTTGAAAGCTTGAGTCAAGAATATGCAAAGAGTCAACAATCAAGATAAAATCTCTTTGGCTCCACATCTGAATGAATAATTGAGACACGCTGCATCTGACTCATGAACACACACCCACCTGTAGTCCAAGAAGGCACAGTAGAGGAGGATTTTATTGCTCTGATTCAGGACTTGCTCTTGCTGTTCTTTAGTCTGAAAAAGAAAAGTGAAATAAAGCTGAAAAGCCAGAGCAAACTGTTTGGAGAATGTGCTCCGATCACGAAGACGATGTTGAGTATTTTAGACCCAAATTAGCAGCATTCCTTCCTCAAACGGCCTTCTTTCCATCTGCACGCTCGACAGAAGCGTCACATTTTGATAAAAGTTGGCCCGCTTGGCTTTGTTTTTCTATCTTAAGAGGAAAAAGCCGCTTTATTCTTTTTGCTTTGGATACAAAATAAAAATACTTCATTGGTGCTTAAAAGGCCATAAAAGAAGACATGAACTAAAGAGGCGTGAGATCATACGAAAGGACAGACGAGAGACACATCGACACTCAGCAAAGGTGATTATTACACTGAGAGAAAATCCCTTCTGTCTTCAAAAATCTTATTTGATTATAACTCACTTTTTCCGTGTCATTCCCTAATATGAGATTTGGAGTCCCCAGAGACAGTGAGCTAATGGCTACAGTGCAAGAATGCAGTAATTGGGGCTTGGCCCTGGTTTCAGGTCAAACCACTACCCTCCTCAATCTGTCATCTGAAGAAAACAACACTTTCATTGGCTGGTCGGGTGTACACCGAGAGACTGCACACCTCTTCTCACTCCCTGAGACTCTCAGACTGAATAAGTGTATGATTAGATGGACTGTGTCTGCACTATTTCCTGCTGGAAAAAGTGAGAGCGAGAGCGAAACTGACAGTCAGGCTGTCTGTTTCCTGGCCCATAGGCTCAGTGATTCATATTACAAAGCATAGCACAATACGTTGACTTCATTGTGTAACTAAATCGCTGCTCTCATTCTGTCTGTTTCGCACATGCAGCTCTTTAGTCATCATGTATTGTGACCCTGGAGTGAATGCGATGGATAGATGTTCATGTGGCCCATTAGAGCAGGCAGCGCAACGCGTCCAAGAACCATGAGAGCGCCGTAAATGCAGGCCGTCATCACAAGCCGGCCGCCAGCTTTGAGGAGCTGCAAGCAACCCTGTGGGTGAATTTACTGCTCCCCTGTGGGCTTTAATAACTCACATCGCTTGTTGGGTGTAAATGAAAGCAGATGGAAGGGAGACAAACTGTAACTGGCACACTGTAAGCCTCGCTTTACAGTGTCATATTTGCTCTCTGCGATGGCTGAACCTTTAATGTTCCTGTGCAATGGAGGGAGACTAATTACCCACATTAAGCACAAAATATAAATCCTGGCTCACGGGAAACCATCCATCAGTGTGAAACCATGAGATGCACCAGACGCAAGCTAACATGTAGACTGACTGATGGTATGAGGAGCGCTGTGTGTGTGCCGTGCCTCCTTTCTAACGATATCTGAGGAGAGCTGCAGGAACCTGAGCGTCGCCGGTGAGCGTTGAAAAGCGCTCAGAGATCTGGCCGAGCTTCGAGCGCACGCCGTTGATCCCCCGGTGCCCCGAGGCCTCAGCCGCCAGCCAAGACTGGAGCTCCAAATCTTTATTAACAACAGAAGTCCAGCAAACAGTGCCCTGGAAATGTCTTTGAGCATCGTCAGGAGAGAGGAAGAGAGCGGAAGGTAGTGACGAAGCATGATGCAAAGTGACTGGAGAAGAGTCCGAGAGAGGCTGATAAATCACTGATAGTTAAAGTGTTTCTGGTGCTTCTGTGTCGCTATGTCCAACTCTGTGCAGCCACCCAGCACAGCGCCACCTGCTGCTCACTGTCCACTGTAGTAAAAGTATTAGCAGGATTTGCATTATTTATTATACTTAAAGCATCAAAAAGGATTAATTCTGCAGAAAAATGGCCCCTGCAACTTACATATTACTATATATGACATCGTTAATCCAGTGGTTTCCAATGTAGGGGTCAGGCCAACTGGACACTATGATTTTTAAGGGGTCAGGAGCTTCTGGTTTAATGTTTAAACATATTTTGTTTATTGTATTTTATGATTTTTCTTTTGTCTAAAGGTAAAATCTGAACATAACAAGCTCAGTTTTATCTATGTGAGTTACTATAGCTGTAAAATAAATATTGCAGGGTAAAAAGTACATTATTTCCCCCTGAAATACACAAGTTAAGTATTTCCAAACTGTACTCAAATGTGACACTGGAGTACATGTACTCCCTTTGTGTACTTTCCACCACTGGCAGCTATCATCCATGGAGCGAGTCCCGGGTGTTATTAACAGCTGCAGGGGGATAAAAGAACTGTAGATCATGATGCAACTCTTTTGGAGGGAACAGGCTTCTCCGCTGCCATGTCATCATAACATACCTGTAATGTGATAGTGTTTTACATGATAGATATTTAATGGCGTGCTCTGATGACGACACGCTCCTACCAGCCAGTTACACCACCCGTCTAAGCCGAAGCACGCCGCGTCCTTTCGCCGTTTAACGACTGCATTGAGGGATGAAAGTAAACACTCTCATGCATCACAATAGTGTATAAGTTGCAGACGACACACAGAACCCAGCAATTTGTTTAAATGCGAGCTTCTCCGTCCTCTGCGGCGTCTCTCAGACCTCCCATGACTGGCAGGGCTGGAAGCCGGAGCCTCGCTGTGGTCGAGCTAGCTTCAGCAAATGTCGACAGCATGTGTCTCTGCGAATCCAAAGACATCGGGCAACCCTGGGCCAGTTTAAATCTTAGCTTTTGACAGCTGGTTCCCAAGCAAGGCGCTAATAAAGAAAAGATGGAGAAAGCACACCACCCATAATCCTTGTTTCAACAGTCAATTCCAAACAGACGGGCTAGTGCTGGTAGTAACACACACACACACACACACACACACACACACACACACACACACACACACACACACACACACAGTGTTTCCATCACTTTTGGGAACATTTAATGGACTTACATTCATTTCCTGGAGACTTACCCTGAACCGTATCCTGAAATGTAATGATTTACATTATGGGAACCTGCATTTTGTCCCCATAAGGACGACGAGTCCCCACAATGTGACTGTGCAAACAGATTTATGTTCCCACAGTGTGAGCAACACACACACACACACACACACTTCTGTCTGATTTATCCTCTATTGAAACCAAACTGATTAACTTGCAGCTTCGTTTTCACCACCAGCGTTTGGTTTCAGCGAACTTTAACATGAAATCAGAACATTTAAATCGTTTTTCCGGGTTAGCATCGCTGCGCGCAGCACAGGTCGAACACGCCGCAGCGAACCCAGTTCAACAGCTAACAAACTCAAACGGAGACATAAAAACATCTCATTTCAGTTCCAGTGGAAAATAAAGTGAATCAAATCCGATCCGAGGTCTGATTGAAAGAATCTGAGACGTTCAGCATGAAAGCTCATTCGTGACCTTTTTGGAAACAGCAGCTTTTTGGAACATTTAACACTTTTTTCCAGAGCTCGGTTTTAACTTGAGAGCATGAGATGCAGCTGAGTGCTACAGCGAGCGGAGCTTGAACAAATATGAAATATCACTTGTTAAAAAAAAGTCCAGCGCACACCCACACATTCCATCCAGCACTGGTACAACAATACGCAGCCATGAGAGCGAAGGAGCACAGAGTCTAAATACAGGCTTCGCTCGGGCTAAATTTAAAAAGCAGCTAAAAAAATTACACAACAGAGTGAGTGAAGAAGTAAGCCATCTTCTCCTTTTCCCTCAAACGTTCCAAATATTTGAGCGGGGAGAGAGCCAGGGTGTAATTTGGACTGCGCTCTGTGCATTTGGTATAGATATCAGTTTTTAACAGTGCAGCTGCCAGCAGAGCCCAGAACAGCAATGAAAGGCATCAGTCACACTTTGCACGACGACAAACTGGACTCAGAGCTGCCACCGTCTTCTGTTTCTGTGGAAGCGTACAGTAGGTGAAAGTGCTAAAATATGAGTCAACAGAAAGGCCGGCTGACACGCAGCCAGGCTTCCACAATGGCTAAATTGTTCTTCGTAACAACAGAGAGGCCATACATGCGTCCTCATCGCTGCAGTGACTGCTGTTAAATTTAGGCAGGGAAGGAAACTCTTTATTGGAGTACGTCTGGAGAGGCACACAGAGCACGGCGTCACTTTACTCCTTTTACTACGGCTCAGACCTCGACCCGGCGTTTGAGAAATTACCCATCAGCCCACCTTAAGGTCGACGTATTAAAGCCTCGCTCTGACACGGCCCGCGGCTGTGATGGAGTGCAGATCTCAGCGGTGTTATAAGAGAGCTTTTCGCTCGGAGGTCAAACTCACGCTGATCCACAGTCAGCGTGCGGAGTAACCATGCAGCAAAACACAACTGGCCTGGAGTGAGCTCATGGCGTCGGGGGAAATGTAATAAGACGTGCAGCTGTGGTCTCCGCTCAGCGTCTGAGGTAGACACACAAAACAACGGGATGTGTTGATAGGTTTTCAGGGTGTGAGGAAAACTGGGGACAATTAAACCACAAGAAATGACAGAGTTGTTTTTGATAGAGCGAGCGGCGGACGTTCACCGCGGCTGCAAAACGGCGAATACTGTTTTCCGTTAGAGCTAAACTCCATGATGTTCTCCACACATGAATTCAGCCGTTCACTTCCCTCAGGCGCTCACAGGAGGCCCCTGAACTGTTCCTCTGGTTTCTGGCCTGTTTCTGTAGGAACGACATGTGGTTATAACACCCGCTGCAAACCTGTGAAAAACTTGAACTCAAGTGTTCAAATGTTGAGTCAAAAGGGAAAAAAAGAAGCTTTTTTGAAGAACTGAGCAGAAAACGGTGAAACTCAAAGTTCCCACGCTCTGTGTGATACTGAAGCTCCACATGAACGTGCCTTTAAGTCACAGGTGTGTTTTGTTTAAGTCTTTACTGTCAGAATCAGACCTACTTTACGTTCTTTAAGACTAACTTTTTACTTCCTGTTTTAAATCTGCAGTCAGAAGTTCACAAAACAGAGTTTCTGCAGCTTTAACAAGTTAATTCAAGACCTTTTTAATACCACATAGTATGTAATTTAACTGCTGTTTCACGATCAAAGTGATGATGGAAAACCAGAATGAATGATAAGCCCTGTAATTATTTATTATCATTAGAGCTGAAACCAATCATGTTCTCATTATCAGCTCATCTGCAGAGTGTTTTCAGCAACTTTTTGGTGTAAAACATTAAAATATAGTAGAAAATCACATTTTCCTGAAGCCTATTGTGTTTGTTTGACCAACAGGCCAAAACCAAATGATTTTTAATTTCCTGTCAGAGAAAATTTAGAAAAGCAGAAAACTTTTTTTTTTTGGCATTCACCTTGAAAAATGACTCAAACGATTAATCGCTCATTAAAATAGATGCAGCTACATTTTCTGTTAATTGACTAATCGATTGACTTCACACATATTTATTTTAGCATTTTCCACCAGTTTAAAACAATAATTCCTAATCAGAGCAACTCGCCCTGAGCCCGGATAAGCAGCAGATGGATTAAAGGAACGAAAACATTAAATTTTAAGACGTTTTAATACCTTCAAAGGTCTTTTGTTTTAAAAAATTCAGTGCTTTTTAAGACTTTTTGTCTTTGCGTGACCTTCACGTTGATGTAACCGTCACACAAATTTGATTTAGACGCTCACAAGCTTCAGTTTTGTCACAGGTTTACAGCAACAACCACATGCTTTTTATTCATTCTGAACAATGTTTTTAGGCTCCTCTGCAGCCACAGAAAGACCGATCAGGCTCAGCAGGAGGACCTTTTCCGCTCCGTTCAGCACACAGTGAGGAGGTGGTGGTCGAGGTTGGAGGGGCGATAGAAAGGGAGTGCTGAATGGGAGGAGCTGCAAAGAGAGAGGCTAAATCTTTTGGCTGGAGAGGAATAGCAATAGCCAGACCTCCATCTGTGATTGATCAGCGCGCTGGCTCGCACAGGGTTTGTATGTGTGTTGGTGGATGGATGGGTGTGGGTGTTTGAGAGAGACGGAGGAGAGATTTTGCCCACAAGCTTTAAGCTGGGCGTGTGCTGGGAGTTATAAAAAGCCTGGCAATAAAGAGTGATTATTATTGTGGCAGAGAGGACTGATAGCAGCGCGGCTTACATGATTAAACCATTAAGAGCGTGGCTATCAGAAAGTGTTGAGTAACCTTTGCGTGTTTATTGTCAGAGCTGCTGAACAATTAATCCATTATTTTCTGCATATATAGGAAGCTCCAACCAGTCTAGACATCTCTGTAAACACAAACCGCCCAGTTTATCCTTTCTGCCCCTGACCTCTGTGCTCACTTCCCACCAAACCCTCTGTCATGTTCTTCAGACGCTGGATAAAGCTGAACGGAAAACTTAGTCACAACCGTTTTTTGTTCAGTCACATTTTAAAATCTTTAGCCAAAAGAAAAAAATCATTCAGTGCGGGTAGAAAGGAAGTCATTTAAGCAAAGGTTTGACATTTTGGGAAATATTCTGAATCACTGTCAGACAGAGAGTTTGATGAGATGATTACTACCGACCTGTCGAGGCTGCAGCTAGCAGCCAGTTAGCTTAGCTTAGCACAAAGACTGGAAACAGCTAGCCAAGAAATAGTCCAACATATCCTGTAAAGGTGAACTGACACAAAGGTGTTACTTAGTGAGCTTTAGAGGTGCTGGTGGGGGTTTGCTTTAGGCAGAGGCAGGCTAGCAGTTTCCCCCTGTTTCCAGTCTTTAAGCTAAGCTAAGCTAAGCTAAGCTAAGCTAAGCTAACCAGCTGTAACCTTATATATAACATGGACATAAAGGCGGTATGAACCTTCTTATCTAACTCTACAGCAGAAAGTAAATAAGAAAAAGTCAAACTTGTCCTTTAAGGTGAGTGATCTGAGGGACGGGTGGAGGCCGTCGGCGCGCTCTCAGCGCTGCCACTCTGTCCCACCCCTCGCCTTTGCTCTTCTTACGGAGCCGCCAAACTAACACGCTGCTTTATAAGCCCGTAAAGTCAGGCCTTCTTGTCAAAGTCTGCTTTTTAAATCCTCTCGGTTTCGACCCTATAAATCGACTTTGCTCATGAAATCAATCTTTCCATTCATTCACTTCATACCATCAGTGTGATGCTTTGACAGAAGAAGAGGACGGGGAGGAGGTGTCGGCCTTTTTATGTATGTATTAATGTTTAACTGCGGACCCCGGTGCCTCCCACCCGCCCTTTTCTGCCCCTCTTCTGCGTTTAGGCTCTCAAACTGAAGCGGAGTCGGACAGCTGTGATAAATCACCGATGGAGCCAGAGTCCAATCAACGCCGCAGACGAATGGCGTGAGAAAGCATGTGGGCCTCCAGCAGCCTTGATAACACCTTGTCTGGGTATCAGACCTGCTCCGCTGTGCCACGTAGCCTCCGGTCTGACTGAGTCCGCTGGGAATGGCGTGACCTCACCAGGCTGCCTCAGAGGGCGTCGATCAAGACTGCGAGGTCACCACGACACCGACCGCACGGCGTTGACCTTCAGTGAGCGGTGCCTGCGTTACACAAGGTTCTTCACAGGCTGGTGACTCCATCAATCCACCGTACAATAGATTCTATCATGGCAGGTGTCAGATAGCGAAAATGGATGCGATCTGGGTCCGAGCCAGGACAGTAGGTGACTGGTTGCACAGTGCGAGACGGCACACAGGACGAGCTGTAACCACGACAGCATGAAAAAACGGATGAGGAAGCTGACACGCTCAGCGCCCCCCCACCCGCTTTTAATGAAGTCACCGGGTGCTCGTCTGCTTTCTGAGGATAAGCAGAGAGGACAGCTGCAAATCACCAACTCCTGGCACTGAGCCGGAGCCATGAGAGGACATCTTTGAGGTTTAACTTGCGCAGACAGTAAAGAGCAACATAAACAATGACGGAAAAGGTCTGCCACATACTGCGCAAGCCGCCCTCCCTGCCTCCGAGCGAGGGAGGTGATAAGTATCCAGCAGCTGCCAGACGCATTAAAACTCCAAAAATAGTCACTTTTTGACGAAATCCAACAGGTCTGTGCAGCAAACCAGTTATAGCAAAACAAGCCTTTTTCTGGACGCCATCACAGCCAAAAGCGCCGCGTGCCAAATGACCATGCAGCTCCTAAATATAAATCATCGTCCGAGCTTTGCGGCCTAAGCTGAGCTGAAAGGCGCTGGCGCTGTGTGCTCCAATCAGTTTAAAAGCTTATTTGTAACGGGGTAAAGGGAAAGAATGTAGGAAACCTGATTTATCCTGAAATCAGAGGTGAAGGCAATCAAACTAAAATAGAAACACCTCGAGTCAGCCGACAGCAGAGCTGCTGAGCATCTCCAGCACCTCCAGAACAAAGGAGATCATAAAGCCTCTCCCATGGTGTCCGCCGAAACAAACACAGCAATCACTGTCGCAGGAACCAGGCCAGATAATTGCAGCATAAACATTTATTCCACCAGGGAAAATGGAGGCAAACAAAGAAATATTGCCATGGTTTCATGAAGCTGCGTGGGCTTCCTTCGTGCTCTTACGAGCGAGGACAGAAAACGTATCCACTTCAACAGAAAGTCAATAATTTTTGTCGGACTTGTAAATGAAACAGAACTGCATTGTTGTGGGTTTAGTCAGCTGGTTTTGTTAACTGCCTCATTAATGCTAGTGCATGATAGCCTAATAAGCTATTAACACAGTTTATTTAGATGAAAGGAACGCCCTCGCAGTGCTGTCAATGTGCAAGAGATGAAAAAAACAACAAACATGGCTGTGAAGCACGCTGCCACATTTCTGACTTTACAGGGAAACAAGCTAATGCGATACACATTTTTAAGTTAATTTTCATTATGAGTTTCAACTGCATTTCCCATGGAAAACTGGCACAGCCCCTGCCATAAAGCAGCAGAGAAAAAAATATGTTGTTCATAAAAGAAAGTTATTGTTCCTTTCAAAGCGCCCTAAGCCTGCAGTTCAAATGTCCATAATCAGTTTGCTTTCTGGAAGCCACATGCTCTGCGAGGAAAAATTCAGGCAGGCTAATGAAAACCAAAACAGGCTTCGCTCTCCGTGCTGGTGAGTGCCCAGCTGCACAGGCCTCGGCCGGTGATAGACACTCATCTTCTTACATAAGAGAGGGCCAGAAATAGAGCTGATGGATTTCATATGGGGGGATCCGGCTACTGAAGCCACAGGCAAACCATGACCCTCTTTCCTCCGATAAGGTGGGTGTCCCACACCCAACATCTGTGCCCGCCAGCCAGGAAAGCACTCCAATCTCCCAGTACGACTGACTCATACGCAGACCAAATGAGTCAGATGAGGAGAAAGTGGGACATTGTTTGGGTGATTCTTACCAGGACGTGGGTGAGGACGATCTTGATGAGCGGCGCTCCGGAGAGGTTGACCGACAGGGCCGGGGACGGCTCCACCTTCAGAGAGATGAGACAGCTCGCTACCTGGATCTTATGATCCTTGAAATCAACTGCTTCATTAATCCTAAGAGACGGAACGAGGGAAGAAAAGCAGAAAATGTAAGAAAAGGAGGGTAACATGCACTGCAAAAACAGGAAAAAAGGCAATAAAATGGGACAAATATTACTTAAAATAAGCAAAATTATCTGCCAAGAGAACAGGAAAATTTGACTTATGAGGATTTTTAAAACAAGTAAAAATATCTCAATGTCTCAAAGAACCCACAGTTTTCTAAAAACAAGGACTGGATACCAAGAAATTCTGACTTCCACAAAGCAGTTTTGTTCTCATCAGTGTCGATCAAACAGCTTCATAATTCTGGGAATTCTAGTTTCAAGAATTCAATTACTCAGCAAAGCTCTTTTATGAAGATAATTAGCTTAAAACAAGTGAAATGAATCACGTCAGACAAAAAAACAAGCACATATCGCCTTGATTTAAGATGTTTCATCTTCCTTAGATTTAGTCTTTTGCAGCATGATGAGAAGAAACAGGGCCAGAAATAAGAGTTACAAAAGAAAAGAGGTTAAAACAAATACAGATAAATCAGAAAAAAAAAGCATCTGGCTCTCACATCAACACACGAGCGCTGCACACCGGCCCAGAGCAGTAGCATTTCAGTGGGACTTTGATCACCCGTCTATAAAATTAATCACGCTGACACGCAGCAGCGTTGCATCAATAGCTTTTCAAGGCGCTCTGATATGTGACAGTGAGCTCACACAAGCATCACCTCCCTATCATGACCCAGAGGGGACGCTCACCCACAGAGAAGGCAGGAAGCTTAAAGTGGGAAAAACAGGTTTGGTAAAAAATAAACATGGTAGCAGGAATGGAACAAGCTGGTCCAGTGATGAGACATGAAGGGGGGGGGGGGGCGGTGAATGGACATGCAGAGCTAATAGCAGGGTGTATCAGTCAGTGGAGGCTGAGTGGTGAGATGTGAGATAGGCGAGGGGACAGATAAGGCTCTGGCCTCAGGCATCAACAGTTCTGTGCTTCAGGAAGCGGGGGCGCCTTAGGACTCCCCACACAGGAAGTACAAAGAGTCTGCTGTTGTTGTTGACTCACTTCAACTCATATTTGATTAATTAACCACATTTTTTAGCAATTGAGCTGTTATTCAGAGCAGATTTTCCCTGATTAAATCCATGCTAATGGGGCACGCCGGGCGCCGTCCCGTCCTCTTACCTGGTCTTCGCAGGGCTGATCTCTCTGTAGTAGCTGTGCATGTTGTGGTAGAAGAGGCCAACGATGGTGGTTTGAGCTGGGGAGAAGAACATACGGTAGCTGAGCGTGAACGACGTGGGCAGCGGGCTGGGAATGTAAAGCAGTGCTGCTAAAATGCTCACAAAGGAGGGAAGTTAATTAACGCTTGCTTGCCGCCACACGCTGGCACCGGCAGGCTAATGGGACGGCCGTATACTCGCACAAGGGTGAAAGGGAGAGGGCCACAAACCACGTGGATGTTGGGAAATCTTATGAAACCTCTACATGACTTCACCAGAAGAGCGGGAGGTCCGGTCCCCCTCCCCTAATCTGACCTATCATCCAGCTCGGTCCCACCTCAATACTGTAAGATAAACAATGAAATTGGAGGAAATCCTTAATGGTCCTGTTCCTCCTTTCAAAGGCCCTCTACCCGGGCCCCGCTGACTCTTACAACAAAAGCTGATCTCAAGCAAATGTGCGGCGTATATGCTGCAGGACACTCTTGAACTCTTCCAAGAACTAATTTCGACAGAATGCCCCCCCAGCGAGTCCCACAGGAGAGCTCAAAGTGGCCAGTTTGCTCATACAACTCTGCTAAGGAAGAGAGAGAATATGGAAAAGTATAACGAAGCATCCAAACACACCGGCGTGCAGCGTGCTCTCCTCTTAATTGGGATATAAAACCTCCCCTTGGAGCGTTTCACGCAGCCAGGTATCCAGAGCTATGAGTTCATTTGGTCCTGGCTCTAATGTGTCAAACAATAACCTATAGTCCATTTCTGATAACAGCGCTTTAATGGATTATAAAAACAGTTTATTCCACTGATTGTATGACATGCGTGCCAGGTGGAGCCGAGGGAATCTGACCTGAACACAGAGTCAAAGAAATAGAGTTTTAATGCCCACCGTAATGACTGCTCTCCCTCACTCGGCTTTGTGAGTCCGTTCTTTTTAATGACAGAGGAAAGTGGAGAAAAAGTGCTCTCTCTCTCATTCTTTCTGTTTTGAATAAAAGGGTAACTGCCAACATTAAAGTCATAGCTGGATTTCTACGGCGCGCCATAAAGTCACACAAAAGCTCTCATGCCACTCCTGTCCGACACTGAATGCTACGTTAGCAGTCTTAAATCTCAGCATAATAAATTACTGGCCAATAACAAGAGTCTCCCAGCTGGACAATTTTCTCTTGGCAGAATCAGAGCACGGCCGATGTGCGCTATTCACACTCAACCTGGAGAAGCTGCTACTCTCTGTGCAGACTCCTCCAGGTCTGCTCTGCACGTCGCTGCAGATGTGTCGCTGCAGTTTGGTACATGTGCACTTACACTGCATGGTGAACGCCTCTCCGGGCACCGAGATGTAGCTCTTGCCCTGCGTGGGGAAGCGGTAGTGCGGCAGGTTGTAGTTCTTTGGGAATTTCATCAGAGAGTAATCTGCAGGGGTCAGAGGTTAGAGAAAGAGAGAAGAGTTGATAAAAATGGACCGAGAGGGAAGCAACAAGAGCAATCTGTTTCATCAGGGGCGGATAAAAGACGTGACGCGACCTTTGGGAGGAAGACACAAGCAAGCTTAGAGGTAAACAAAATATTATGAAAAAAAAAAAGACCCGTGAGAGGGTTGACCTCGGCTTATCTGACCCGCATTTGCCCTCTGAATGAGAAAACTAATGATGTCAGCTGGACGCTCCGTGTCCTTCTACCCTAACAGCGTCCACACTAACTACAAACAGTGAGTCACCTTATGGAGCGCTGACAGCATGCTGACCTGCAACAAAAGACGTTCCACCCAGGGAGATGAGCGAGTTCGGGCTGGGCTCCAGGTTAGTCACCATATGTTCCATCACTCTGTCCACGGTCTCGATCAGGCCGCTGACCACGGGCGTGGACTGCTGCTCGAACGAAAGGCAAAGGTTCATGATCAATTCACCGCAGTGTGCACCATGGCTTCAGGCTAACCTGCTGAAAGGTGCCACGTGTTTACCTCTTTGGGAATTAAATTTGTCTTCCCAGGTTCAATCTACAAACACAGAACAGGTCAAGATAAAGGGGCACTCCACCAATTTCATACACAAAGGTCAATGTACTTGTGAAAACACTTGTACAATGTGTTCCTTGTTGATGGAGGGAGCTTTCCAAATGTCAACAAGGTCATTTCAACTTTGAGACTAAAAACTCTCAACAGACTTCCTGTTACAAATGGAACGGCTTGAAAACAGCATTTAGCAGACAGGAAGGGAGGATGAAGTGATGCTTTTGGTTGCACTATGGTGGCAGAGGCCAGAGTTTTTTTGAGCTTGGCTCATAGGAACTAAAGTCAGGATGTTTTAAACTGTGTCTTGTGAGTCTCCAAACTTTATGGGAGTCTGTATAAACCTGGAGTACCCCTAATAAACTAATCAAAAAAGCTTAAGTGAAACAAATTCCCATTTAAGGTGAGCCACTACTTTTTAACATTTAGGTATAATGCTAAGCTATAACAGCACAGCCATAATGCCACTTAATTGACATATTTACCTTAAGTTTGCTAACATTAGCCACCATAAGCTACCGGTCAGATCAAGTGAGGCTGCAGCAGCTCAACCCTGAACTGAGCAACGGTGTTTTCTTTCATCTCACTTCAGCTTTTCGTCTGTAAGTAGACAAATGTTTTATTTGTCTTCTCAGAGGTTACATAGCCTCGCTTTAACATCAGTTCCAGATACGTAGCATATGTTACATTACGCAAATATTTGCATCCAGATGTTGTAATGGAATGGAAATAATTAAGATCATATATGCTGAACTAACTGAATCAGACCAAGCATCAAAAAGTTTTAGATTATAAGTCATACAAAGACTCGATAAAGAGTGAAATCTTCTGTCGCTCAGCGTGGATCTGATCAGGAGCTAATCATGAGGGGCTTTACTGAACACTATCTACTGTCCAACTTCTGCGTTCTCATACGTCAACATCTGTTTCAGCTTGTTCCTACAAAAACAAGCCCGCTCGTTCTGAGCAGTCGATGTACTGAAACCGCACACACTCGGTCTGAATGTCTTTCTTCTGGCACCAATTTGTTTGTGTATAAGAGCCTGGAGATTTGGCTGAGATGAGCGACGCTGCAGGAAGCTGTAATCTTACATTCACAGCATTGTGTTGCAGAGCACCTTACAGTATTGTCTTATACGGTCTGAATCTCTGTGTTTGACTACGTCCTGTGTGGGTACGCTGCCACCGCTTGTGGCAGACATAACTGTGCTGTAACCTCACACTCATGGATCTCTACCTCGGATTACATCCACCAAATTGCACAGGTTTCATTATATCACGCCTGAACATTGCACAACAGCAGAGTGACCTCGTTTACCTCTGGCAGGCCTGGAGAGGACAGCACTTCTTCCACACTTTTGAGAAAAGCCTGGGTGGAAGAAAACGGACATCACGGAACTGTTGCATCATCTGCACATGGGTGGGCATTGTGTCTGTGTGTGAACTGGCTTTTGAGAGTGTAACATGTGTGTGCGCGCTTGTGCGTTGGACCGTGCTCCAAGACCTGTGTGAGGTTGTTGGCAGTGTTGTGAGGAATGGTCCTATTGGGCAGCGCCTTCAGGAAGCTCAGCACTGGCATGGACTGCGGGTCCTGGGAGCTTTGGACGTCCTCGTGCTGACTGATGACGACAGAAGGACTCACTTCAGTGGCTCTCTGGGGAGACAACACATCAGGCATCAAATGAAGTTTACTATTAGGAGGCAGCCGGTTCCAACATACACAGGATGTTTGGTGCCTGAGTTCGGAAAATACTCTTTTCAGCCTACTGCTCTGAAGGGAGCTATTTTATGCCCAGTGTTGAGCAGCTGTCTCCACTTTCTTCTGTTTCTTTATCCGTTTTCTACCTCCAAAGCCCTTTAATAAACAAGACGAGTCTGTCCACATGTGCTCTCAATATCCTTCTTCCAGCTCCTCCATCTTCAAAAGGAGACTCAATAAAAAATGAACTCTCTGCATTTCTATTCATTCAAGCAAAATGGCCCCATCTTCATCATGTTTGGGCCTATTTTGGCCCCTAAACTGCACGCAACTCTTTCACACCGTTATGTGAATGCTGTGTTTATGAGGAAATCCTTTGATTCACACACGTACGTCGGTGTCTCGTCTGTTTTCGTTGACTTACGACTGTTGGTGTTGTTGAAGTGGCTACTTTGGAGGCTCTGGGTGTTGTGGCAGGAACCATGGCCTGACCTAGAAAAGAAAAAACAAAAGGCTCCATCAGAATAGGTTAGGAACCGCGCTGGGGACACGTACAAGACTGTGTCAAAGCCTCTAGCTCGGATGTCCCTCGCTTGTCATCTGAGAAGCATTTTGGTCATTTTGTTATTAGGTCCTTTGTTGAATCTGACCAGGCGACGCTGCTGTAACGTAGCTGGATTTTATCAACATACAACTGGCAGTTTATGAGGCTGCACCATGCCAAGTCATGAAAGGAGACAGATTACAACCTGCACAGAACTGGATGATCAACCACACAATGCTCCGCCTTTAGCTTCTGTTCAAGGCTGAGACACATTTCATGTCTTTGCTGTCATTTAATAAAAACAGCACTAACTAGCTACCAGAAAACAGCCATATATGGACGCACGTTAGAGTCTGAGCCATTCCTGCTCTTCTTTGGTTCAATGCAACGTTTTATATGTGTGCTCTGGAGAAGTGAAAATATTTCTCTGTAACCATAACAGTCCGGCTCTTTGCGTCTGGTAATGGTCTGCAGAATATATTGCTTTTGGTAACGACTTCTTGTGTGCGCTTTCTGCCTCATACATCGTGACCAGCTGAAGCTTCGGCAGAGCAGTTACAGTTTTCATATACTGTGAACAAACACAGTGTGGACGAGCGAGACAGCGTGAAGCCTCATTAATCAGTCCGTCTCATTACCATGACAGTCGGCGAGAGGGATCATCACACAACAGACTGATGTTTTTTCATTGTTTTCATAAACGTCAACATGTTTTTGTCCATTTATGGCACTCTACTGACCAAACGAGGTAAACAGCGAGAGGACCGAACAGCCTGGGTTTTTGTCCTAGCGAGCTATGACCTGTCACATTAAATCAAAATGATGTGCCCCCTGCAACCCAGCATGCCTCTGCACTCTTACAAATACTTATAAGGAAGAACTATGTGAGCCATGACACTTATATGACAGTGTTTTGTGACATCTGACAGGGAGCTGGAGCACATTTGCATAGTTTCATATCTTGTTATTCATGAATGCTGCGGCTGGAACGAAGTGAGGACGAGGAAATTGCTTTTTTCCTCAGAGCGGAGTCAAGAGGGATCTCCTAGAAGGACAGGAAACACTTTCTAGTGGAGCGTGATGTCCTACCTATGGCTGCACTGTAGTAGAGCAAGATCTCCTTCGGTGAAAGAGCCCTTTCCCAGATGACAAACTCATCGAAGGCGCCTGTGACGTAGTGACCATACGTCCTGTCGTTGCCTGTTCCAATGACCAGGTCAGCGTACGGGTCTCCATAGTACTCTGAGACGCTGCCACCAGTAGTGTCACTAGCAGTGAAGGTCCCATTGATGTAGACCATCAGACCATCAGCTTTTGTCCATGTGAAGAGAATGTGGGTCCAGTACGGCCCTGAAACAGGAAGCATGCTATTAGTGTAATTCATGTAGGGCTGCGAAGAGCAGCTTCACAAAATATGTGTGAATATGTGAAAAAGACCCAAACATGTTCAGTTTACTGTCATTAACGACAAAGAAATCAAACACAGCCCTCTATCTGAGAAGTGGAACATGTTCACATTTTGGCTGAACAAGACAAAAACAAAAACGCTAACGTGCTACAATAGCAATGCTAACATGCTAACATTTAGCAGGTACAGGCTAATGTCTACCATGTTCACCATCTTAGTTTAGCGTGTTAGCTAATGTTTGCTAAATAGCTTAAACTTAATTGTCATTAGTTTCACACGAACTGAGAAAGAAACGAGTTTGATGATTTTAAAACTGATGTACGAGATGAAAAATCACTAAAGTTACAACAGTTCATTTGCTAAAAACAATTCAACGCAAATCAAAAGAATTGCTGTATAATTCTGCGCTGATCCAATGAATGAATCAACTTTTGGTTTCGGCTCTTTGTTTTTTGTCTTTGTTATTTCACAGGCCGCAGTCTGTTCCGGCTCTTTCCAGTCAATTTTACAAAACAATGAACTTACTTCCCTTTGTTTAAGAAATCTGACATTAAGGAGAGTCCCGAAAGACAAAACATCAACTGTCTAAAGAAGCGCGTCTGCCAGAGGAGCGAAACAACCAAAACACACTCATTTGTGGTTAGAATATAAACCATATGTGCTAAAGACCACCCCCACGTACACGTTTAGCCCTTTGCTTCTTCTTTATGTGCAATAACATGAGTCTGGGGGCACCCGAAGGTTTAATCTTCACCCTCAAAGCTGTCCTGAAACCTCAACATGCCACACTGCATGAAAACCACACGACGTTTGATCCTCTGTAACCGAACACTCCCCTCAAACTGAGCTACGACGCCCCGTGAACGCAACCTCGAGTTACTGCAGCAAAAACAAGGATGACAGCAGTCATTGGAGAAGAAAACAGTGATCTGTAAAAGCCTCACATCACGGCGAGTCTCCGGTTTGTTCCCCCTTTTGCTCACCAAACCGTTTCATCTCATCTCTTATTTTCACAATTGGATTCAAAGTATTGGTCACACTTTATTGTGTTTCAAATTTAATCCAACCCAACCTTGACTAATCACCAAACATTACTGCATTTAAATGGGAAATGACCACATCTCCATAATAATTACACGTTTTGTGATACAGCGAAACACTTATGAAGTTCGTCCTTGACTTGCCAAATCAACTCCCAGCGGCTGCATCTGGCCTCCGTTAACCAGAAACCATGAGTGCAATTACATAACTAACAATTTAAGGGTGAAAACAATATATATCCAAGAGGAAAACACATTGCTCATAGGTGCTTATGGGAACTGAAGGCAAATCCATTCACAATACCTGGAACTCTGATGTTGACCTTCCATCTGTGGTTGTTGCCTCGAGTGTAAAATTCCACATATCCGACAAAGGGGTTGGTGTAGACGGAGAAGCCGTTGGAGATGACTTTCCCTCCAGAGGCTACGGCGAAACGGGACTCTGCCTCGTGGTTTTTCCAGAAAAAGGAGAAGGTGATCCCTGGAGAATGACATGCAGCCATCAATGCAAGAGACAGTTTGATGTATTTGTGCTGTGCCAGATGCTCCCATGCACAAAGCGCAGCGCACTCACCCTCAGGGCCGCACAGAGTCGGGTCACTGATGCAAGAGTTCTGGTAGTTTCCAAAGTGGAGAAAGGTGCCGCCGTTATCTCCATTCAGAAAGATGCCCTTGTTGACCATTCCTTCAACAATATCTGCACAAATCAAGAGCATCACATCCATTAAAATCTATAAGCGGCGTCTGCTGGACATGAAGTCAGATCTCTGTTTATCCATCGAATCAAATTAACCAAAGTTCCTGAGCATGAATGCGTCTCATTAAAGAATACAAAGGCATTAAGCTTAGATGTACTGATTATGACTCTGGTTTGGCTCAGGCTAATGAACCATAATGACTTATTAAAAGGCTGAGAATTCCTCAGCTTGTGCCGCACGAACAAAAGGCCAAACAAGAGGAAACGTGTGAGCTGCTCGGCTCGACCGTGTGTGGATACAGAGAGCAAAACAGCAGTGAGCGACGCACAAATGAAGTGAGCAGAAAGTGATGGATCCTCACCTACTGTTGCAGAAATGTTAGTGTAGGCAGAGTCATTGGTATACACATAGGAAGAGTTATGGGAGGAAGGGAGCACAGTGTGGTTGTGGATTCTGAGAGCTGGACAAAGACAACGGAGAAGAACAGTGATTCACACCTACATGGACACATGACAGAGGACACAGGAGAACAGTGACAGGAAGGCAATGGGAGGGACGTGGTGTGCAGGTATGAGACAGAGCGATGCTGAGCTGGAGGCGCTCGCAGAGGTTCAGCTCGTTTCCTCTGAACTGGAGGATTTTCTGTAACTCCACACATCGAGCTCACGTCTATACCCGATCCCCCTTCAACATTTCTTTAAAACTTACACTAACCAACATGGCTGCAAACTCAATGCATGTGGGAGACATAAAAATCTCTAAGATGCAGAATAATGATCCGTCCTCTACATTTCTGTCGGACTTAACCACCTCCAGATTACAGGATACAGTGTGTAAATCACTGCAGCATTAAAATAATAACTTCACACGTTCATACTTCAGTGTGACATATAATACAAAAGCTGTGAACACTGCAGCACATTTAAAAAGCATGACGGCTGTGGCTGGAAGGTGGGTGGTGAAAAACAGCTCCAGCCCATGCAGACAGCAATCAGACAATCATGCATTCCCGCGAGCATATGCCCTGTTTATGTATGCACATACTTATGTTGCTTCCGTTAACATAACCTGGTCTGTTTCCAATCTGGTCCCACAGTTCATGGATTCCGTCCACAGCATCTAGAGGCCAATAATGTGACGCCGTGGCCAACACCTGCAGGCCTGGACGAGAGTTCACGGGTAAACAAGCATCCAAGAAGGGGGTTTTCCCCCAATCAAGCTCCGTCCCATTACTCAAAATCTACTTTCCTGGTGCTCCGCTTTGGATTTTGGGGGGATTAAAAGATTGAAAATAATGACCCCAACAGCTGTAAAAGTTATTGTGATTGAGCAGAGGGGTAAACAAATCAATAACATCTGATCTGGAACACTTTTACAGCTTACTCAACATTTCTGATTAAACATAAAGCTGAACAATGTTATTACATTCAAGTGAGTATGGGAAAATAAAAGCAATCACACCACCACACAAAGACTCATCACTACCTGGATGCTTGGCAGGTTGTACCACTTGAGCATAAACCTGTAAGGAAATCAAACGTATTTATAAAAACTGCTCTAAAACACAACATCAGAGTATAATACGAGAGGACGGGAGCAGCTGTCAGGATGAGCTTTTGCTGTGAGCTTACCTTAATACAGGAGACAAAAGCTGCGAAAAGGTGAATTCGCAAAGACAGCTCCATAGCTTTTAGAAAATGTACCATAAGAAGTCTTTTCTGAAATAACTGTTAAATCCCCAAATAAAGATGAATCCAAGAGGAGTCGCTCATTATTCCGAGATGTGAAAACTCTTCACCAGTCCATGTGTCCAGAAACACAGACAAACAGTAATGAACTGAACTACAGCAAGCCAAAAAAAAAAAAAAAAAAAAAAAAAAGAGAGAGAGAGAGAATCAATTCAGAGTTCTGGCACGAGGCAGAAAAACTTCACGAGTTGCTCTTTCATGATACAAATCTGAAGGCCAGCTTCCACTTCCACGCAGAAACTGTAATCCGTGATCCGTCCGCTACACTGAACTCGTCCTGGTTTCTGGGGGTTTCTGCGCCTGCATCTGGAAACTGCACGGAGTGGAGGAGCTCCGTGGAGGCGTACTGGCTTCTTGGACTGAACGTGGGAATTGCAAAACGTGATGTCATTTTTGGACCTTCTGAGGAGGGGCGTTAGAGCTGTGCGTAAATGGCATTATTTGTGCGTAATTGGAGATTGTGCGGCGCATGAATCAGATCAGGGTCTGCGCGCTGCGTCCAAACGCTGTTTAGATAAAAGATAGGTGTTACACATGTGCTGTCATGGCTCGTTTGGACATTGGGTTGAATCACAGGACAACACCCGGACTCTCCGGGGACGACAGGGATGCTGCAAGAGGCGGGCGGTTACACAAAGGCAGGCTCGACCAGTTCAGCGTCCCAATCACTAATTCTAACTTTTTATGAGTGACTTGATGAGTTTGATGAACTCCATTTCAAAGACTCACAGATCACACAGTGATCTTCACACTGTGGGTCCACGCAGGAAAATCTTTACGATCTTCAATGTGTTCAGTGAGAAGTGGGTCAAAGCTCTCCTGGTGCTCCTTCCTCTGATCGTGTGAAGGATACCTACAGGTGAGCGCTGCTGGTCCCGTCACAGGCTGCCAAGGTCGACCTCCACCCATATCCAGGTAAACAGCGCCACCGCGTGGCCACACCGCCGTCAGCTTAGTGACCACCCAGCCGCGCTGATCTATTTTTCATGAAAGCTTCTCGTGTAACCGCCTGGTGGTGTGTTCACTGTCAAAGTAAAACTCATCATCTGAGAGGAAAGAAGTCAGCGCGGTCACAGAATCGTGTTCTGGCTCACAGTGATGCTCTGAAGCAGCGTTTAACGTCTGTTCTGCTCCAAAAATACAACTGGATCACATTCAGTTTGTTTATCATCATAATTGGTCAAATTTAATTGAGGCTGGACTCGTTTGCCCCCCCGAGAGAGAGAGAGAGGGAGAGGGAGAGAGAGAGAGAGAGAGAGAGAGAGAGAGAGAGAGAGAGAGAGAGAGGTGGGAGAAAGGCGTTTCCCGGTGAAAGACACACTGTGTATCAGTTACGGATCTTCACGCGGGTGCGGTGGGAAGTCTCGACACAGAGTGAACCAGAAACAACACCAGACTTTGATCCTGCAGAGTTTTTGCTTTATTAAACTGAATTTCACACGCCGGTTTGACAGAATCCAAACTTTTCGGCGCTCTCTCCCTCTCTCTCCCCCTCTGGGTGCTGATGTAGGCCGGCGGCGCCTCTGCGCTCTCAGCTCGGCCTCGGTCCACAGTGAGGCGGCTCAGTGTTCCTCCACACAGGGACACCGACAGGATGAGCCGGCGGAGGCTTTGATAGAACCATCCGGGCAGGAGACGAGCTGATCGGTGTGATGAAGGACCGACTCTCTGAACTGACTGCTGTGAGTGTCTTCTTTACGCTTTACATAAGGCTCTCATGTTCACCAGTAGCTGCTCATTAGCATGCATATCAACAGCATGTTGGCTCTTTATTGGTCATTTAAAAACACTTATTAATGCCTTTTTCTGCATGACTTTATTCTGCAGCTACAAGGACATTAACAGAGAGTTTTCCCTCAGTAAACTCTTAATTACTGCTTACTGATAGTGAGTAAAGAAGTTGTTGTGCATGTCAGAAAGGCTTTAATAAGTGCGTTATCATGACAAATAAAGACCTATCATGCTGCTAATACACATGCTAATGAGCAGCTACTTTATGGTGATTATGTGCACCTTAAGATAAAGTGTGACTGTCTTGTTTTGACTGTTTACACCTTGGCAGGTAAAAATAAATACATAAAAGCATTCTGGCTTATACCCACTTATACCCACGTTTCATCCGTACAGAGCAGGACACAAGCAGAGGAGGATGCTGCAGTCGCAGTGGAAGGAGACGGCTTCATGGAGAGCTTTTTCAGGAGGGTGGGTGTCGCTGCAGCTTCCAGCCTGGGCACAGGTTTGGGGACCGCGATGGTTCGAGACACTGATGTGTTATTGGTTGATTTAGGTGGAGGAAGTCCGAGGACTCATTGATAAGATCTCCTACCAGGTGGAAGAGGTGAGGAAGATGCACAGCATGATCCTGTCTGCACCCAACCCCGACGACAGTAAGTGTGTGTCTTTGTGAGGAGGACAGGATGGAGACACTGTGGATGTGTGTCGTTTTCAGGGGTTAATTTGTGCATTGGGCGTCCTGATAACTGCTTGGCAGGAGTTTGACTTTGAGGCTTTGACAGTGAAAATTCAACAGCTGTCTCACTTCCTTTGTTACATTTTCCTCCTCATTGTAAATGAATGGCTTCCTGGCCGGAAACCTGTGAAGGAAACGGCTCCGTTTTGCCCCAAACTCACAAAGCATTGTAACGTGGGCTCTGACTCGCCCCGTCAGGAGCCTTTGAACAGTCAGGGATTCAAACATTTGCAGATGTTTGCTGGCAGTGCATAATGTAAATTCCCCCTTACAAAGCAGACAGTTTCAAAGTATTCCTAACGAGTTAAAGATGCTCTCAGTTCCTGGCTTTGTTCAGTGTGTGGGCCGAGCCCGAGGACCCTGCAGGACAAAGGGCCAGTCCTCCGTGCCACGGCATCATCACTGATTGACTTTAATGTGTTTTAAGATCCATGAGGTGGAAATGCTCACAAAGGGTTTGTGCTGTGTGCTGTGTGACCTCTGTAGTATCACAGGGTTGTTGCCAAGCTACAAGGTGAAATCAGAGTAAATCCAATATTTACACGAGGGGCAGGCACAGAGATTAGCTGAACCACATTGTTAAACCAAGTCTGACGCGTTTCCTCTTTGTGTTCGTGTGAAGGAACAAAGGATCAACTGGATGCGCTGACCAACGATATCAAAGGGAACGCCAATGTGGTGCGAACTAAACTGAAATGTGAGTCCGACACGACCTGATTGTCACACTTAGATACTTACTGGCGACACCATGCAGGTGCTGATGTTGTGTAACGCTGTGTCGTGACTCTCCCTCTGAAGCCATGGAGCAAAGCATGCCCAGAGACGATGTGGCCAACAGATCCTCTGTGGACTTCAGGATCCAGAAAACACAGGTCAGGAAACAAACGGCTCACATTTTACATCCTATCCTGCCACCACGAGATCATCAGCACCCATCAGACATCTGTACACAAACATCAGGAGAGGAGGGGGTGATGCTTTTCTGTAGTTTCATAGAACAAGGAAAAATGATTCATCCACGTATCAAATACCAAACTTACACAGCACATTTACTGTCTGAGTTTTGTACACTAACATTACTTTACCCATTAAAAAGTACTTTTCGTTCCGACCATGCAAGTCCAGTGTCTTACACAGAACAGTCCAGTGGGCCATTGCAGTCTGAAATGTCCACATTCTCAGCGTCTGTCCTTGTGTTCCCTCCTGTCCCCAGCACACGGTGCTGTCCAGGAAGTTTGTGGAGGTCATGACCCAGTACAACGAGACTCAAGTGTCCTTTCGGGAAAGAAGCAAAGGAAGGATCCAGAGACAGCTGGAGATAAGTAGGTGACAAATAATGGATCCCTGGACCCTCGTGAGGCCAGGAAACCACAGCTCCATTTATAGCTTTGGAGGCTTTAAAATAATAATGTCATTGGCTAGTACAAACATGAAATACCCCTTTTTGTTAAATACATCAAAAGCTTGAATATTTTGCCCGTACAAGCCTTGTGGAAGATCTTTAGATAAACATTGGACAGATTAAACCCTGAAGCTGTGTGAGGACAGGATCCAGGAAACAGACCGCACCAGTTTCCTCTCTGCTTCCACGGACACTAACCCGATAAACAGACAGCAGCAGCGGGGTAACAGAGGTTTCCAGAAGATGTCAAGGCTCCCTTAACGCTGATCTAAACGCTAGACTTTCAGTGTTTTGTGAGTTTTATTCTTTATTCAGATCCCCATTGGCTTCCACAAAGCAGCTACATCAGGGGAGAGAACAGACAGACTGTATGTCCATTTCCACTTCAATAACTTAGCATTTGGTGGAAGATTATCCTCTTGCACAGCACGAGGAGTATTCTAATAAGTCCACAGTTCGAGGCTGCGACACCTGCTTTTCCTTTGAGAGCTTTCATGGAACTTAAATGAGTCATAGTTGCCGGTTTGATCAAACAATAGGATGCACGCTGTATAACAGAGCACCGACCGGCTATATAAAGATACACAAGTCAGGCACTGACAAGCCAGAATGAATAAAAACATGCTGTTAGTGTGGAGTCCAGCGCTAACATGAGCTACTCGATCTACAGCAGAATCTACTTTAAGTCAATGTGAGATTTAACACGCAGTCTACACTGTGAATGAGTCTATCAGCATTCATACTTGTTAGCTTCAGCTTGTGTTAAATACGTTTGTCTTCGCGAGCAGACAACTTGATATTTTCCACAGAATTACAGCGGCAAACAAACGTGAGAGAAGGTGTGTGTCAGGTGCATTGTATTCTGCGCACACATGTAACATGAGACAATAGCGAAAGGCGAAAAATAGGACCGTCTCCCACAGTCCCTGCGGCCGGCGTTAATGAGAGGCTCCAGTTCTCCACGCTGAGGACGGAAGAGGCTGATACTGGAGACGGCTCGCTGTGTTTGTGTTGCCTGGGACACGGGCAGAGCGCCGTGTAACAGTAGTTCACCTGTCTCTGACGCGGCCACACGAACCTCAGCCGTGGATTCGACACGCTCAGAAGCTAAACTCTCTTTCTTGAGGAGTTGTAACGGTGGAGTGTTTTGCTGCGTTTGGATCCGTCTCTCCGGGGAGTTTCAAAAGGTGTGTGTGACACAGAGTAAGCACCTGCACAGAGATCCGTCTCTCCAGGGAGGGTGTTGTACAACGGGAGGCATGGCTTCAGGAAAAGAAAGCTTTCTGTTTATAGAGATTCAGCAGCTGTTTCTCAATGAGGGCTGCAGGGTTCCTTTGTTCCTCAGACACTTCTAATCTTAGTCACAAGTACAACCCTCAACCATGAATAAGCTGAAAGCCACAGCAGGAAGTGGCTTCAATTAAACATGAAATTATCTAAATGAGCAGTCCACTGACAAATGCACAATGTTCACAACAGACATTTGTGGTTTAATCACAGCCTGTTATCAGCATTTAAACTCAAAACCATGAATCACGCAGTTGTAAATAAAAGAGTGAACTTCTGTCGTCACCCTCAGTGCGCGTTAGTCAAACACATAATCTGATTTTCACATTTGGAACGAAGCCTCTATTTGTTGTTTCACGAAACAATCCAGCACATATCTCAGCAGAGAGCGTTGTGCTCGTAGCGTTGTCCCCTGGGTGGATAACACAGACTTTATTTTTCTGTCAGCTCAATCGATGGAGCCTCAGTGAGGCCTCTTCTCCTCACACAGCGGGCTTTATACTCAACAGACAAATGTATTATCCTGGGATTAAACACACAGCAGTATATAGTGTAGCAGGGCTGAGCTCAGACATTTGTTGTTTTCATTCTCGACATCTGGGACTTTTGTCTGTGAAAAGTCATGTTTTCATTGTTCTTGCATGCAAAAGTCCCGAATTAGTTTTAACAAGTTTTTAGTCAAATAATCTAATCGTAAGACATAAATAGTCTTCTTATCAGTAATGAACCAGGAGAGCTCAGTCTGCTGGTCGTTCATATTTTAAGGGCAGATACTGAATCAAAGGTCCAGAGCAAAAATAAAAGGCCATGAGAAGAAGTGATGTCATTAAATATCTCAGGGCTCAATTTTCTCCTCAGGCAGCATTTCACTATAAACTCTTTACTCGAGGCCTCAGATTTCAGAAACCACATCACGTCTCTGAGCCGGGTCCTGCGTGTTTGGGACTACAGTTAAAAAAGTAAAACAAATGGCCTGATGGGGCGTCTTTAGATCTAGGACCCAGTCTGACTCAGGAGCTCCGGCCACATGTTTTCACCTCCACGAGTGGTTTTAGTCATTAAATGATGCATCAGATGGAGGCAGATTACTGGATAATAAATGGCTGCTATTCATTGTTTCAGCTGGAAGACTGACCACCGACGAAGAACTCGAGAACATGCTAGAAAGTGGAAATCCATCAATCTTCACATCTGATGTAAGTTTTCTCAGCCTTCACCGCCTTAAAGGCTATTACTGCCATCTAGTGGTGGAGGAGCAGTAAGTGGTTTGGGGTGAGGTGGAACCTTTGCTTACTGATCAGCGTGGATGAATTATTTCACCTTGTCTCGCCATCTTTCTCCCTCAGATCATCTCGGACTCCCAGATCACACGTCAGGCTCTAAATGAGATAGAGTCACGACACCAGGACATCATGCGTCTGGAGTCGAGCATCAGAGAGCTCCACGCCATGTTCATGGACATGGCGATGCTGGTGGAAACTCAGGTAAGAGCTAAATCTAAGGGAAAGTTTCAAAGTTTCAAATAAGAAACCAGTTGAATCTAGTCTGCGATAGTACCCACTGTGTCTTTAATACTGCCAGACAAAACCCAGTATTATAAAGCTTTCATCAACAGGGAGAAATGGTTGACAACATCGAGAAGAACGTCTCCAACGCAGCCGAATACATTTGTAGTGCAAAGGAAGAGACCAAGAAAGCCGTGAGATACCAGAAGAAATCCCGGAGGGTATGTGTTCCCGTCTAATGATGCCTTGCTAAGCATTTGCAAATTTCAATTACACAAGCTATCAAAAGCTATCACGTGACCTCTTAAAACCACCATAACAACTTCTTCTCCACTCGGCAGAAATACATCATCCTTGCCTTTGCTCTGTTGATCCTGCTTGCTGTCATTGCACTAATTGTTGGCCTGTCTGTCGGACTAACCAAACCTCCCGTGTGAGAGCTGCTGTGAGGTACCGCTTCAGCTCCCGGTCCTTAAACACAACACTCGTCCATCCGGTCATCTGCAAATCCACGGATTCACTCGTTCCTGCAGCCGCTGAATGGCCGTTCTTCTCTTGTCCACAGAGACTCGTCTGCCTCGCCATGTGTGGGGCTGCAGCTCTCCTCCTCTTACTCATCATAATCGTCGGGGTCTTTGAGTGATGGGTTTCATGCTTCACAGCCTCACAGCCTCACAGCCGTCAGCTCCTGTCGTGGTCAGAATAACTCAGAGACGATCTCTCGAGCACGGTGACGTCTAACCTGTGTGATCCACTTTGCACCGGCACCATCAGACCTCATGGATCGCTGTTCTCTGTACAGCCGGGATGAACGGTGACATAACCAACTGACAGCGCATCAGATTCACGCACTGGTGTCCCTTCTGCCGTCTTTTCACTGACTGTCACTTTTCTTGGTCTAATGACTTTAAAGCAGGGGTGCCCAGACCTTTCCCCTGAGGGGCCAAAGCTGAAACTTCACAGTGGGCCAGGGGCCACAAGCAAGCACCTATTGTGTTGTACTGTGAAGACTTAATTGACTGACTTCCTGTGCGAAGTGTCACATGGTGCTCACATTATGAAAACAAATTAACAATCAGGGATCGTACATGTTTAAAAAAGCATTTTTACCCCACAATAAATAAAACAGCATGAGCAGCAAATTATATATTTCATGTAATCAATATTGACTTTTTTTGTTTAGAGACATGTGGTGGGCCAGATCAAACTTTTGGCGGGCCACCTTTGGCCCCGGGGTCCCACTTTGGGCGACCCTGCTTTAAAGGAATACTCTGACATTTTGGGAAATCAGCTTATTGGCCTTCTTGCTGACAGTTAGAGAAGAAGGCTGATGCCGCTCTCATGTGTGTGCAGTAAACATGCTATCGCTAGCAGCCGGATAGCTTAGCGTGTAGGTTTAACAGCGGGTTAGTGACTTCCTGGAGTCTTGTTGTCGTTGTGAGGTGATTGTGTGTGTGATAAACAAACAAGATATCATGTGGCAGGACGGTTTGGTTGCACAGAGCCAGGCTCGCTGTCTTTGTGCTAAGCTAACTAGTTTCATATTCATCATACAGACATGAGAGAGCCGTCTGTCTCTTCATCGAACTCCTGCCAGGAGAGCAAATAAGTGCTTTTTTCCCCCAAAAAAACTACTGATTTAATATTCTAAATATATTGTGTCTGTTGTAGTTCTCTGTCTACTGTATAATTTGTGTTTACTTGTTAAATGTATGCTCCTCGTGTTCTTGTCCTTTTGTATATTTACTGTATTTCATGTGAACTGAATGTAAAACTGCTGCAGCTCAGGAGGCCTTCTCCAGTAGAACACTGTAAAAAATGATGTTTACTGTAAATTAGTCAGCTGTGTCTCAGTCAGAAGATCATTAAGAAGAAACTCATCACTTCTTTCAACAACTCTAAACCTTATCCTCTTAGAAAGTGCCTTGTTGAATACTGAATATGAAAGCGTAACTTATTGAGTTGGGTTTGTCTCGGTCGGCGTGTGTGATGACTGACTGTTTCATGAGCACGCGTTTCCCTTTTGATAAATGTGATTCTTTTTTATTTGTTTGTAAGTTATATCTTGTATTTTATACTGAAACAGAATAATTAAGCCTCGTCATTAAAAAGCAAAGAATGCATTGTTTGTGAATTTCCTCTGATGTTGAAGGTGATGACGGTGAATTTATTCGTCATAAATGCAGGATGTTCTTTCTCCGTTCTGGTAGCTCTGGTGAAGATTTGGGGGCTCGGTTTGTTTACAGGCAAACAGAAAGAAACTGAGGGTGCTGTTTACTTCAGGACTAATGAGCACTTTGCACAAAGCGCTTGACTTCCGTGTAATCAGCCAAACGAGATTAGTGAAGAAAGTGGAAGCCGGTCCCTCGAGGGCATCTTCTTTTCTCTCTCTGAACGAGATCAGAGGGAACTTCAGAGGTGCACTCCCAGTGAAATGCCAGCGAATGTCCTTAAAACGTGTACGCGGGGGTGTTTCCAGGTCACCGAGCGGGACATCCAGTGTCAGGTCCGCTGATATGATGACGTGTGATTAAACTTGGACGCAGCACTTTTGTTTGGATGAGTCATTTCTGTGGCGAAGCTGTAGCTGCTGAAGCTCCTGTGAATGAGAACAAACATGTAGAAATATCATTCTGAGAGACGCGGAGGGTCGTTTATTCTGACAAGTGTCTTTTTATGTTTAATAATACTGTGATGGTGCCCTTCGTTAGCGTACGCAGGGCTCCATCCTGCAGTCTGAGAGCATGCTAACTGTGATAGCTCGCAGGCTGTTTGCATTGAACCCTGCATTGACGTTCTTCTCTTCCTCAGTGTCCATGTCATAAGTCATGTGATCACTCCATGGCCTCTCTGTTCTCCATAACTCTGTGATCGTCGCTGGTTTCTTCTGTATATGTTCTGTATGTTAGAATATCCACTGTCTCCTTTTCATGACTGATGGCCGCGACCTGCAGGATGTTTTGGTGAACGCTGTACTGTCACTGTCTGCTTACCGTTACCTGCTCTTCCCTGTTTGTTCCCCCTCTGCTTCCCACTTTATTTTGGGTGAAGATGTCATCCTTCTCTCGTGTTATCTGAACACTGTTGATCTATTTTTCTCCACAGACACTCGTGACTACTGTGCAAGCGGAGGAGACTTTGCATTCAACTTAAGTTTGCACCGTGAGAGCTCTGACTTACCTCAATTCTAAATCTATCTTTATTCTGTTTGTATTTTTGATTTCATTTTTAATTTACCTAGTATAGATGTTTTTATGCGCTTGTACATATATTTTTAAAATAGTGTTTTTTTCTTACCTAGCTCATGTCAGCTTAGCGCAAGCTAGGTGTGTTTGTGACTTCCTGCTACAGCTCAGGGGATGAAAAAAAGTACTTTATCTGTGCATCCATCCATCCATCCATCCATCCACCTGCTGCCACCTACATCTCCCATGTTCTTTGGCTGGTTTCCACCTGGTGACTGGGAGTCAGTGTCAGTGGGAGTTTGATCCATCAGTTAAAGTCAGAAGCTAAAACTGTAATCTTCACTCATTAAATCAGTGCTTTTGTTACTGTGGTTAATCAGCAGTTTCAGATCTAAACATGAATATTTTAGTATTTATTAAAACGTGTGTGTGTGTGTGTGTGTGTGTGTGTGTGTGTGTGTGTGTGTATGTATTTTAAATCCTCATTTCTACCCCACATTTCAACCCGATTAGCTCCATCTTGTATTTTCTGATCTTTCATACCCACCAGCACATCCACAGGTATATCATTTATCATAAGAGAAAACAAAGTCCCTCCCCTCAGGTGTTCCTCTTTCTACAACATGCTATTTGACAATTTGACCCCAACTTAACCCGACTAGTTCTTCCACTCAGAGAGTGGTGAACCCTGTGGAGAACTTTGCCTCCTTCTCTCATTAAGTATAATTTGGCCAGCGAGCCCTCTCTCTCTCTCTAACATACGCCATATGCCCTCTCAGCATCAAAAAGCACTGCTGCCCCGTCTCTTTATTTACTCGAGCTTTTCTTATCTCATCCTCCAGGCAGTGGATCCATAGTGTGCCTTCCTCTCCTCCATCCACTTTAGCTTGTAGCTGCCATAATTCTCTTCCCCAAGAAGGACATTAGGCTGTTATTTACCATCCGTTCCACCCGTTCACAGACATGAGATGTCAGGCCAGCTTACAGGCATCTTTCCCAGGTTTCCTTATCAGATTAATTATCGCTTCCTTCCAGCTCGCCGGGATTCTTCCTTCTTCCCAGATTAACCTTCAGTTCCTCTGTGATGCAGCATATCTCATCTTTCCCTGCTGTGGTCTTCTCGTCGCCCTCTTTAATTCTTCAGTGTTAGATGGGATGTTTTGTTCATCCTCTGCTGTTCTTTCTCCTCAGCGCCTCCATGTTTTCAGATTTGGTCTCCTCTTCCCACCTCTGACAAATTATTGGAATAACAGAAGTAGTTACTGTACTAACTTGGCCTTTTCCTTATTGGTTACTGCTGCTTCATTTCCATCTGTCCCTCCTGCCCCCTCCCATCGTTTTAATCATCCTCACACCTCTCCGAGTACTGTTCCCTACTGGGTTGCAGTACTTTCTCCAGTAAATCCTATTTTCCCGTCTTATTGTCCTCCTTAGAGCTGCCTAAGCTTGTCTGGACTGAATCACATGTGGAAACAAACTTTTCTCTAGTTTCTCTCTGCTACATTACTCTGATCATCCCACCGTCTTTATTTTGACGTGGCTGATATTACACCTTGTCTTATCTATAATCTGTATCTATGGCTCTCATTCTGAAGTTTCTCCCCTTCTCAAATATCCAGTCAACAGCCGTCTGCACTCACTAATGTTGAAATATTTACTTTGCACAAGACTGGATGATGGTTAATCTCTCTGGTTTCTTCTTGGAACGGCTTCCAGTCACATAATGGTGCAATATTGTTCGAGGATCAAGCAAAGACTCCTGCCAGGTACTGATATCTGCCCCGCATCCTTCAACCACACTAAATTATTTTCATCTAACAAATCTTCTGTTACCTGCTGATTATTATGTTCTCTCAGCCTCCACAATGTGCAAAGCTCACTAAATTCTCCACATAACATTATTTCTATCCTCTCCTTCTGTTTCCTAAAGCTTGTTCCACACTGACCACCTCCATGCTCCACAGCTGGCACACCATCTCTTTCCTCTTTGCTTCAGTGTGCACCGTCTAACACTGTATTTCACAAATCCCAGATATATTTGTCTCAAACTCTACCGAAAAGGTTTTAGTCTCCTTTTTCTTGACTCCCCCCTTTCAACCGTGCCCTCAAGTTCTCCACCAGTTCCTTCGTATTAACACTCAGAGGTACTCTGAGGACTGACTGCTGAACCTCTGCTCCAGCACTAATCTTTGCCTTCTCCATCTGCACTTCAGTGTTACATCATATTTGCAAGTTTCCATCCAGCAAAAGTTGCATATTTCACTTTTCCAACTTGCCCTCTAATGATTTTTGTTAGCTTTAGGGCAACGACTTCCTTCACGCCCCCCTCTCCCTTGAATCTTACCACTACATTAAGCAATCCTGCCTTCAGGTCCTCTCCTCACCCTCTCCGTTCCACCTGAGCTAGCTGCGTCCTTTTCCTCTCTCTTTCGCCTTCATGCATCCACTCCCTCTGACTCTCCCTCCTCTCATCACCTCCTCTTCCTCACTAAACTCCATGCTGCTGCTGTCAACGTCTGTCTGCCTCCATGTCATCCTGTCAGAGCTTGTTGGAACAGTGTAAGAATGTTGTTGTGTACTAATATTCCCCACAATACCAAATCCTTTAACTATCAAGTCCGGATGTATTACGCCAAAATCAGTCAGCTGTTCAGGTCTTCCTCCCTCATCCCGACTGTTTCTGCTGTTTTTCTCTCCACAGTGCGCTGTTTCTGTGTGTGTGTGTTTCAATCATCAGGGCGTAGCGACCTAGTTTCTTCCTCCTCCCGTCTCACCTGTGCACCTGCTGCCAATCCACTCATCAGCTACACCTGTAGCCTGCAGTACATAATCCTTTCACCCTACTCTTTGCCAGATCAGTCTCCTTGTTCTCTGTAATTTCCTCGTGTTGTCTTTGAACCTAGATAATCCTATTTTACCTGTGCTTCAGGTCTGTTGTCTCGTGTCTCCCTCATCCTCATTTGTGTTTTTCCTGAAGATTCCACTAACAAACAAACAACCTGCCTTTGTTTGAACTTCCACGTGTTCTCCAAGTCTGGGTTCTACTTCTGTGTCCCAGGCTATGGTCTTAAACATACAACAATTCAAGCCTTCTGCAGTCATAACTACTTTTGCCCAACCAGATACTTCTAAGCCTTCTTTAGCCCCCAGTTCCTAAGCATACTTCCCCCATTTATGGCACTGCTGCATTTTTTTTTTTACCTCCACCTGCAGATAAGCGCCATTAGCTGGATGTGAGCATGTGCAGCACACAAACAAAACTGCCACTCATGAGTAAAAAAGGCTCATATTTTCCCATATACTTCTCAGGGTGGCTAGCTTGTTTGCTTAGTGCTGTAGCCCGTTATGACGAATTTAGCATACAAACATTAAGTATCTTCACTAGTTATGTTATAGTTACAGTTGGAGTTATCATTTATACTATTATCTATACTTAAGTTGCTTTTTTTGGAGAAGATCTTTTATAAAACAAAAAAACTGCTGCTCAAACTACGGCAGGAAATTCAGATGAGACACAGAATACATCACTTCACTTTTTCTTTTTCCTCTGTCGGAATACGGCTTTCAGTTTGCACTAGCAACGAACATTAACACAGCACAGAGCTGTGCAGCTGTTCTGAGATCAGTACACCAGAGAACCGTGCTGACCCCGAACTGACAGAGAGCAGTACGTGGATCTGCTGTGCTAATGCTAATAAGATTAATGCTACATCATGTACACACTATTCCAGACATGGACAGTATCAGGGGAGGGGCCACAGGTGCAGCAGCCCTAGCTGAAATCTGATTGGTCATTTCCTCACGACTTTTGTCACGACTCTTTACAGATGAGTAAAAGTCACAAACAATGGCACAACAAACAACAGTCACGCTACATTTATGTCACGTGGGAGGGAAAGTAATAATGGAAAAAGATTATTATGTTTGCGACTCGAATGCAGCTTGGATGTAAATGACGACCTTATTTACGAGTGGTGGTAGTAATTCGGATGTGACCTGAACGCAGCATGACACTGCGTTAGGCGCCGAAGCAAACGGAGCAAGCAGACTGTCGTTAACAGAAGCGTCATGGTAAGTTACGTTTCCCACATTAATTAGGATTAAAAGGGTGTTTTCGAGTTGTGGAACATTTGGTAGCAACTTGCGACTAAATCACTAGTTAGCTAAAACTGAAGACTGCTTGTGGGTTGGGTTTTTTCTTGTTTATTTTGCTTCCCGCCGATTGACACAAACGCCGCGTTTACGTTTACGTTCATATTCATATTATACACCGCTAGAAAGCGAAGATTGTTGTTAATCGATTGATGCAAACTATTTCAAGACACAATCACAACATGAGGCACAGTAATTCTAACAGCAGATAAACAACCGTTTTCAAACACAACATAGAGGCAACTCAACGGTTAGGTCTTTGGGTGATCTACAGATCGATAACAGTCCGCCAAAAATGGGCCATTAACATCGACAAAGGTCCAGACGATCCACTGCAGTAAAGATATTTAGTCAAAACATGATAATTGTCCACGGAAAAAAGTTTTCTCCTTTGAAATTAGCAGCCTATGTGGCCTTCTTCCGCTTGTTTTCCATGTTTCCCATGTTACAACTTCCGGTAACGGACGCCGATGGGCGCCATCTTGGCTCTAATTATACTGTGGAGTCTCAGTGTGATGATTGAGCCAATCACAGCCGACTTTACTGATAACTCACCCTGCGAATAGCCAATGAGCTGATCTCCAGACACAAATAGGGGTATTACGCGCAATGTGAAGTGATAAATATAGTAAATAGTCTCATTATAAAAAATATATAGACAAAATATAGGTATAGATACCTTAAATATGAATATAGAAGGCCAACAGTTAGATTGTAAAAATGGTAAATGGTTCATGAACAGCTATTAATTTACTTTGGGAATGCCTCTAATACACATTTTAGGCTATTTTTTCTGGACTGGTAAATGCAATAAATATAAAAATTGCTTTGCTTTTTTGGAAGTTCAGTGTGCTTGAACAAAGCTCAGTTTGCAAAATATATTCAATGATGTGTGTCTTGAAGAAATCTGCATGGATGTTGGACATATACTGGGCCCCTTTATGGCCCCTGATCTAGAAAAATCCAGAATCGGCCCCTGATTCCAGGTACCTTTATGTGTCTTTGTGAGTGTATTTAAGTAGTCCCTCCTCATGCGTACTGTGTGACGAAGTAAAAGACAGACTTCTTTTATTTAATGTGGACATGAGTGATACAACCTTTTAACTACAGATGGTCTTCAGGTAAAAGCGGGGAAGTGAGCACACCCGTATTTAATAGGCAATTAATAATGAAACATCCCATCATTACCTCCTAATTAGCCCTAGTGAGTCCTCTGATGTTAGACATTATCCTTAAGATTAAAGGGTCATTTGCAGCTTCCCTCATCCTGTAGAAACCAGGATGTGTTGAATTGACACCAGATCTGTGATGGGATCTGGGACATCTACACTGGAATCATGAAGGTTTAAGGACACTGTAACATGTTGACACTCTCTACATTTATTTTTGGCCTATTTGCTGATTTATTTAGCCAAATCTAAATGTAATATCAGAAACAACAAGCAAAGGATTGTAAAAAAGTCCTCATTTATTGGTGCACTGAGCAGAGTATGCGCTGATATTAATCTAATGTTCACGTGGAAATCTTGTGATCACACTCTCACTCCTGGATATTTGGCAAGTGGAATCTTCCACTGCACAAACCCTGTTACAGCCTTGTTAAATTAGAGCTAGCTGTGTGAACTCCTCATGTAGCCCCCGTGGAGGTAACCTTCTAGGCCTTCGTATACTAAAAACTGCCGAGACTCTTGCATAACAAAATACAGAGGACTGGAATGACTAAAAAGGCACCAAATATTTATCCGACCAATGAGAGGAAAACAGTGGACCTCAGATGCAGGAGGCGTCACATTACTTGGCCTGTGTAGAAGCGACTCATCGCATTTGAAGGCAGCAGAAAGATATTTCTGTTACTGTGTGCACTGTATGAGATAAGTCCCCGCTCTTAAAATGATAACAGTGAACTGCATACTACGATAGAGTGCTTGGTCTAACAGGAATTGGAGCTGACAGGGAAGGAAAATCTAACAGCTCAGAGTCTCTTCTGTGGTTGTTTTGGAGCGCGCTGGCCTGGACGACCCTGCGGAACCTGAGCCATCACTGATGACCGGACCGCTGGATGCTTTCACTGCACCCTTGTTTCTGCTGGAACCCGGCTTATCCTGCATCAGAGGTGGGTGGACATAAAATATTAAGCAAACATAGTGGGTTTAGTAAAGTATTATTAGCTATACTTAAACATTATAGCCCACAGCTACTCTGACTCACATTTTTAAGATCAATGAAAACTTGAATTGTGAGCTCTAGTGCAATAATATGAAGTATCTAAAAGTCTTCCTGCCTTTAAATACTGTGGTTTTTATTTAGCTATGCATTTGGAAAACCTGTACATTTAACAAAGCAAAATAAAAACCAAATTTTTCACGATTTCTACAGTTAAAACTTTAATTTCCCTCATACATGTGACACAGTAATCCTCTTAATTTCATGTACAAAAACTAACAAAATAAAATGCTTTAAGAATAAACATTACCTTTAAGCATCCAATCATTTTTTACCTGCAGCTTCTTTTTTAAATCACCAACATGTAATTTTAGATGGTTTTATAGTTTTCTGTGTTTCCTGTGGCAGCTGGCCGTCTTTTCTGTCTGTCTGTACTGACAATAATCCAACATCCATTATTATGTAACTCTGCTGAATACAGATATTTATAATCTGAGCATGCTGGAGCTATGACATCACCCGGCACTGCTGACCATGACAAGCGTTTGGGGAAGCATGCAAACCGTTCTGTCATGGTAGGTTACTGCTCGCAACAAACAGGAAATGTATCACTGAGATGTGATTGATGCGTGGCTTAACTTGTTATCTGTCTTTACTGCGTGTGTCAGGGGACAATGGGTTGTCAGAAGACTTGCAAGGTGGAGAAACTCCTGAAACAGCCTCAGAGGGAAGTAGTGTGGAGCCAGAGACAAAGGTTAGCCTCAGCAAAGAAGAACAACCGGATGAGAGGCGCAGATAAGGTGAGCGCGGCGTGTCGTTCGTAAAGCTTTCCATGAATAAGCTTCGATTCAGCTGCGTCTGAACACGAGCGGGATCAGCACTTGTTGATGCCTGCGGCCATAATCTGACCTCAGCCTGCACTCCTCAGCCACGGCTCTTTACTGTCACCAAGGCTCATCATTAACAAATGCAACCATATGTGGCACTCAGTGATTGTGTTTTCATCTCTTATGCAGATGATTTAGCTGCTGCACAAACACGATAGCGTAATGCTTTATTAGTGGTGGCATTTGCTTATTTCTGAAGAGATTACCCAACATGCCATTATGTAATATGCATTTTATTAGATAAAGTGTAAAATAGTCAGTGTCAACAAAGGTTTTGCATTTGTCTACGACACTACATACCTGCACCTAAACAAGCACTTTGAGTACGGTGAGCAGAATGAGAAGCACATTTTTCTGAACAGTAATGGTTGTGACATTGAACTACTCGCTGGGTGTTCTTCTGCATAGAAGACTCACAATTAGGAGTCATCTCAAACGGATTTGAAATTGCTGTGAAGCATCAGCAGTGCAGAAATCAGATGATACAGAATGAAATGCAGTTATGTTTCAGATGTGCAGAATGCAGCCGGGTTGGTAAATAGTCTGAGTTTCTTATATCAGCGTGCAGATTAACAGCCAGTCTGTCACAGGGCGGTGTGCGTCTTTGTATTGTGTGTGTGCGACTTTGTTAGAACCTGCTTGCAGCTGTGGGAATGAGATTTTAGAAGCGTACACCGTCAGTGATATTAAGCTGGTTCAACTTCAAACATAAGACCCCCGGCTGCCTTCAATAATTTAGCTAACTGAACTTTACATGAATAATAATTTCCAAGTCGTCTGTTGAGTTGTGAAAACGTGAAGTTAACTCGAGAAAACAGTTTCAATAAACTTAAGACGTTAAGTTCAATCTGCAACTGTTCAGGCTCACTGACAAACACTACTGACGGATTTGCTTCCCAGCTCCATTTTCTGTTTCAAGAGTCACTTCTTCATTTGACATGAAGCACTTAAGCTGCAGCTGCTCCTGTTGGAGCCTCTTTGTACCAGAATGAATACAAAGACGTGAGGCTGCTTAGTCACAGTGCAGTCAGAAGTGTAGTTTCTGCGTCTTGCTGCGGTTGTGGGCAGGTATTGATGCAAAGTTACTGACTATCATAGCCGGAGGATGCAAAGTAGAATTGTACATTTTGACTAGAATGATGCTGTGGCTCATGGAGCTGACGCTGGAGGAGCATCTTCTGTTTGGTGTTGTTCACAGCAACATTTTCCAGTTTCTTATGGGTACATATGAAAGTCAGTGGTAGATCAAGGTTGTTATTGTCACACTGTCCTCTCAGTGGGACGTATTGCTGCTGCTGACAGGGTTGAACATCTTGATTAAATGCCACATGTGCAGTCATTTGCCTGTAAGGACGTTGGGAGAGGAGAGAGTGACGCCCTGCAGAGACGAGCAGGAGTTTGTTCTTACATAAAGCTTTTGCTTATTAAAACAATCCTCAATCCATTGAGAAATGCATGTGCGTCACGTCGGCTCACGGATGCTTGTTTTGAAAGCAGAGCCAAAGTTTTCAGACTTTGATGTCGAAACAAGAGGAGTGCTCAGTGGAAGCTGGTGTGGAGCATCAGAGTGGTTCACTCTGCAGGCAGACAGCAGGAGGCAGGACAGGACCTGCTGTACAAGCTTCATTAGGACTGAACTTAGTGTCTGTGGTCTGCAGCAGAGCACAGAGGACAGCATGTATGCTTTGGAACGGGCAAGAAGAACAAGTATTGCTGTAAAATGCAGCTTATTTATCATTGAGAGTAGATATTATGAGGTTTGGTGATCAGACTTCTGTGAATTTAACAATAATTAATGACAATTTAACCTCCAGCTGTTTGGTCACCATGAATATCTTGTGTAAATCTTGTCTGACTGCATCAGTGTTTCATCACAAAGCTCCTGTGCTGCTGTTCTTTCCTCCTTCCTGTTTGCTGCCTCTCGACACATAAGCTGCCTTAGCTCTTCGTGTTGTTGCACCTCACGCAGTTTTTCGTTAATCCGCAGAACCCTTCACAAAAGGGGATGTCAAAACAGTTGTTCACACCTCCAGACGTGTCTCGGCCAGCTGAGTTAAGGCAGGCCCGGAGCTCCTGGACTGCCTTCTGACATCCTTTGACAGCTGTCTGAACAGGTTTGCTTCCCTTTAACATTCTAAGGTAGGCAGGCGTCCTCTGATTCATTATTTAAAAAATGAAATAAACTAACAGACCAGCAGCAGCAGCTCGCTGAGGCACGTTACACGGCTCTGCCCTCCCCGGTGAACCTGCAGCTTTGCATTAACAGCTGATTTTCTTTAAGTGTTCCATCATCTTTGGTCTTTTCCACTTGACCCAAACTTTAAAAGCACACAGCGACAGCGTTTGACTGTGCAGCTTTGTCTGCACGTGGGAGGGAAAATACAATAGACGTAGAAATAAAGGATCAGACATTTGAAGGTCATTCATCACATCTGCATTCAAAAACAGATTCATGAGCACAGTTTCCTTGTCAAAATGATCAGAGGAGTGTGATGCTTGTAGTCATGCTTTTAATCTGGCTGTGCTATGTTAGTGCTGTGTTAGTTAATTTACTAATGGCCCTGGAGGAGATCTCAGCTACAGCGCGTAGCAGTCGCCGTTGTAGTGAAAACATCAGGTGTGCTTCCTGCTCGTTGTCGGAGCTCAGCGCCTCCCCCTGTAGTGTTTACACACCAGGTAGAGGACATGGGCGGGAACATTTGACATCAGCCGTGTGTGATGTTGCGGTGCTCTGAGTATTAAATAGCCGCTGAGCAATATAAGCTCTCATTTGGGATTGCAGAGAGGGCCCCGCTGGAGGGGGAGGGACGGCTCGAAACAGAGGTTAAGGAGCTGCTGTGGTTGCTAGGCATCCACGCTGAGGAGAGCATATCTGTTTTGTGCCCTGCTCCTCCTCCTCCTCCTCCTCCTCCTCTCTCCTTTTCCCACAACAGAGTGCAGCTCCACCGTCAGCCACAGAGGGCAGCCATGCTGCACATGCTGTGCTGCTCCCCTCCACCTCTCTCTATAGTTAAAAAAACCCAGGATGGCCCAAATAATCCCCTTTAATACCCTCCTGCACTTGATTTCCTGATCTGTGATTGGACGGTAATGGTGTTGCTGCTGTTTGTGATAGCCGATTGGTCTGACCCACCATTCACTGAGTGAGGGTTTGTCAGGCTGAGCCTCCGGGGAGCCTCTGTGGCATAATGACCCATGACGAGGCGAGGCTCAGTCCCCGTATCAGCTTGCAAAAAACAGCTGAGGAGCACTGCAACAAAACTGCGAGCAGAGACCGAGGGGGACGCCAGAGAACCTCACATGACCTTGCCAGCTTCAATCATTGCTGCTCATCAGCGGCGGTTAGGTGGGCAGGCGCTACGGTGGAGCACGTGGCTGGAGGGGTTTATTGACAGGATTGTCTGTGACTGCTGAGAATAAGACAGAGAATGACCAATTCTGATTAAGAAGACGAGAGACATCCTGGAGAGGGAGCGCTGCTCAGTGCTGCACTGCCTCTGCACCCCTGCGTGCCTGAGTCTGTGTGACTAAGCATGTGTGTGTGTGTGTGTGTGTGTGTGTGTGTGAGAAAGTGAGAGAGGGAAACGGCGAGAGAAAGGGGGCGTGTTGATGTGTGTGCTCTGCTGCACAGCCACGGTAGTGTGAGCTGAGTGATGCTCGCTGGCCGCCTCTCTCTCTCTCTCTCCCTGCGCTGCCTGGCTGTGCCTCTTTCTGCCGAGCATTGATGAACCATTTTATGCTACAGAGCTGCCGTAGCCATCGTACCGGTCCTGCTGCTGGCTGCTTTTCCGTCCCTCCATCGCAGTAGGAAACACCTGCCACTGTGTCGGTCCTGTAACCGCTGCTGCTAAGGTACTGTACCATCCACTGTCAAGGAGTGTGTGTTTTTCTGAGCCGGGGATTGTTGTGCTGCCTCTGCTGCAGGATGCTTGTGATGCTGCTGCTGCTGCTGCTGCTGCTGGAGGGATGAGGATGATCATAACATGTCTTGGTGTGCGAGACTCTTAGCGGCTGCGATTAACTGAAATGTGCTCTTCTGCTTATGGCACACATGTAGCCGCCAACCCTCCGTGCATTTCTGAGGAGATGGATCAGCCCGTTTTGAGCTGCTCTGCACAGGAGTGCAGAATATCCAGGTTAGACAGCACTGAGAAGAGCCAGAGGACGTTGCACATCATTTGCATGCAGTAAGGATTCACTGTCATGTTGTTATGTTGTCTGAGTTTCTCATCCCAGCTGAAAACATGCTGCAGTGTGTTTTTAATAGAAAACTCCGGTCGGCGGAGCCGCAGCAGCGTGTTTATTGTCTCTGGGTGACATAACATGATTTTTGGGGTTGACGTTGGTTCCAGCTGTCACCGCCATGCATGTCAGAAGGCACTTCTGTGGAGTCTGCATGCGAGGAGATATGCTAGTTTTTAGCTGAGACAAATCATCAGGCTAAATGAAGTTGTATTCATAAAGTGGAGATATATGGATGCTCATTGGTAGACAGCAGTCATCTGATATTGATCGGATTGCTTGCATGGATTCTGTCAAGCGTTCGTGCAGATTATCCATCAGTGGTGTTTATCAGTGTATGCTGCTGTTAAGACAACAGCTGATGCTGTATGACTGGTCTTTTTTCACCCACCAAAAAGGTGTCCTTGAGTGTGTGTGTGTGTGTGTGTGTGTGTGCGTGTGTGTGTGTGTGTGTGTGTGTGTGTGTGTGTGTGTGTGTGTGTGTGTGTGTGTGTGCATTCTAAATTGATACCGTGTGTTTGCGAGGGCGTTAATGGACACGTAAAGCATATAAGTGTTTCTGTATGTTGTGTCATCAGCTACAGAGCTCAGTTTGCAGTGAGATGGGCTCCTATAGGTGGCAGTCATGAGGGGCAGAGGGTGGCGGGGGGGTGAGCAGTGAAAGCTGAACTGTGATGTTCAGTGTGCAGAAACATGGCTCTGTGTGTGTGTGTGTGTGCACATGTGCACAGGTATGGATGCTCCTGCTGCCTCCCAAGGTCACTCATTTGAAGAGCCTCCATAATTAGGGCTGTCAGTCTCTCGACCCACACCTCGGACATGAGAGAGTACTCTGACGACAAACTCCCGTCCACGCTGTAGCTCCTCCTGCCCACCTTGACGAGCGGCCACGGCCATTCATCATTTCACCGGTTATCCCTGAGCTGCCAGCAAGTGATTTTTATCTTCACTATGCACAGGAGACGGGATTCATACTTCCAACCTAAATCTGTTTGCTCGGCAGTGAGTTGATTGCAGGGGAGGAGGTGGGAGGGTGGCGATGGAGGCGATGGTGGCGGGGTGGTTCGAGGAGGGAGGAAGAGGGCTGTTGAGCGTTTTTTAAATCCAGCCCTGGGTCAAATAATATTTGCATAAAATTCATAGTGTTTATTTCCTCCTGCTGGTAGCAGCAAACGGATGGGGTTTACTGCACTGGGAGTTCAGACATTTTGTTTTCAGTCAGAGAAAACTGCCCTGAATGTAAATTAAAAAGCGTCTGCTCGCTGATTTTATACCATAATGCAGCCATCTGGTATTTGCCCATATGTTATATGAAGCAGACTCGAGTGCACTGCAGTCTTTCAAGTGAAGATATATTGGCTGATATTTGTTTTTTAGGCTGAAAACAGTTAAAGATAAAGATAATTTAAATCTGAAGGAAAGGAACTGTGACCAACATTTACTGATTGGGGCATTTAAACCTGATTTTTTATTTTTTGGCTGCTTTGGGCGACACCACTGACATCACATTTTAAGCTAATGTGGTGAGCTTGTTTAGTGAACATTTTCTTATTTACACACCAGACATGCAGCTACATTAGTGTTCATTTGGAGTCCACCTGGCAGATGCAAATCCAGTTTTCAATCTGCTTTTCAGTCTGTTTTTGGTCTCCAGCGGCTCCTGATGGAAATATGTGGCTCTTAGCTGCCAGTAACCAGCTAGTCTGAACCTTTGTCTGTCTGCCATTGTGCTTGGCAGGTGGTGTACGGTGGAGTTTATTTTCTGGAAACAGCTTCCTGCTGCGTCTGGAAATGAGGCTGATGACTGAGAGTGAAGTGCAACAGTAAAGCTGTGTGTCGTCTACGTCTAAAACTCTGAGCTGGAAGGTGTTGAAGTGCCTGGTGGAGGTGAGAGGAGCCGTAGAGTCAGGTGATGATTGTCTGTGGGTTTGTCATCTGTCGCTGATTTAAAATTATTAATTAGCGCAGCTTTAAAGTTGAAAAATAAACTTGTCAGTGCCGTCAGGTGATTAATTAGCAGAGAAAGTGATTCTGAATGACCTCACACATGTCTTTGTACACTGATACACGCCAGTATCCGTCCGTGATGAGCTAAAATCATCAGTATGTTGGCTTTGAAGCTGATCTGTTCAGGTCTATATAAAAATATTGAACACTCTGAGGAGGACGTTGTGCAGCACGTTCTCCAGCAAGCTGCTTCCCTGATATCTGTAGGTCATGTCTTCCAGAGCTTTGGTCCCTCGTTGACAAAGGCTGAAAATAGGGATGAGATATATATTTGTAGGTTTCTGTACCATAGCAGCTGAACTCCCTAAAGAATGCGTCAGTGTCTCCTGTCTGTGTAGCTCATATGCTTTGCTCGGTGGGTGAGCTGCATAGTTTTGGTAGCGTGAAGCTCAGTCTCCAGTGCTGCTCTTAGAGAGGCCAAGGTGAAGGAGTGCTCAGGTGCTGAACATGGCTGCTCAGTGGAGGGTGCAGCAGTGTGAGAGGAGCATGGCTCAGCATGGTCCTGAGTGGCGGAAGCTAGGCTGTAGTAACAGCTGGAACACTGCTGCTGCTGGCGCCTGGATGTGGCCTGGATAAAGCACGTGACCCCTCCACAGTGTGAGGCATTAGTGATATGAACAGCAGGGTCCATGGCCGCTGTTACATAACACCATCTTCACTGGGAAATCTCAGTAAAGATGGCTCCGGGAGACTCAGTGACAGCAAAGTGAAAGTGCATTATCATTGTCAGCGACTGCGTGGCTTGCTCTGATTGTTGGGCTATCCCGTGCATGACAAAGCAAGCATGTGTCTCTTATGTGTCCTGAGGGGGTTTTCATGTGAGGACAGATTTATGTGTCTCTTTTGTGCTGTATAAGCCTCGAGATTAGATCCACCGCACACACACGTTCAGCGTAGTCGTGCACATGTTCTCGTCCATGCGTGTGGATCTGCTCGCGTGTGTCTTTATACCCGAGTGTTGCATTCTGTGTCTTTACGTGTGTGTGTTTACATACAGCAGATGTTTATGTTGCAGCGCAGCTCCTGCAGCTCAAATGTAATGTAAGTAGATGTAGAGCCAGCTGTCTTCACGTCGGCGGTTTGACTGACTGCTGTGCGTGCTCAGACGGCCGGCAGTGACTGGCTGCTGACTTCAGTGGAGGTCAGTAGAGAGTAGCCAGTAATCACCTCAGGGATCTGACTGCATTCATAATTGATTGTTCCTGGAGTTGATCAGGGCTGTCCACTCAGTCAGAGGGAAAACACTGATCTGGTGTAAACAGCATGAGATTAGATGAGCCCCCAGAAGTTCGTTGTCGTTGCTTGTTCATTAGAAGCTGCAGAGCCTACGCTGGTAGCACAGCGCTTATGCTAATGCTTTAGCTTCATCAGTGTTACAGTGTTATGGACGCCTCATTTACTGTCTTCATAGGAATTCAGTGCAGGAGAGGAAGTCGGACTCCAAGGAAAAGCACCTGTCCTGCACATCATCTTGATTCTAGTGTGCACTAACCAGGCCTGACTGAAGCCTTAACACCCAGAGCGTCTCTACACATGAAACATAACTTTTTGTCTGTGTTTGTGGTCAGCTCGGAGAGGCGGACGGCTGTCTGGATCCGCTCTGAAAGGTGGACGTTCAGGCCTGAGGGCGGGGGCCGGGGATGATTATGTGGATCTTGCCAAAATCCACAGGGAGTGATGATTATTTGTCAGGATTTGCTTTGTAATAAAAAAGCTTATCTCCACAGGTTCAATCTCGGTCTCTGTCTCTGCCTTTCTGCTGACAGGTTTTGTCTGTTGTGTCCACACTGAACTCATATTTTCTTTAAAAAGCTAAATCCTGATCAGTTATGTGTTGCAAAGCCTAATGTGACCCAAACCTGCTAAATTATATTTTTCCATAAAGGCGGTGCAGAGCGATGTGAACCGTGATTGATTTGATTCATTCAGCTTACAGTTGACAACAAGAGTGGGATCCTCTGATGTCTTAGGGGGTTATTGAACACCATGACCAACGTTCACGTCCTGTATATGGACACGCTGTACTGTGTGTATTGTCCACCGTGTTGGAGGTTAATTGCACGCTCTTTGATAACATATTATTGGCAGGCAGTGCTACAGACACTCCGTGCCAGTCAGTTCAAGGCACACTTGCTGTTTCTGCAGCACTTTTAATGCTGAGGATGATTAATGGAATGCTAATGTGCTCCAGAGTTAATGCTTTGTGTTTATGTGGGGATGTAATTGATTCTAATGTCCCGATCAAGTGGAATTTCACAGCAGATTACTAGAAAAAAAGGCCGGGCTGTGCAGTGGGTGCTGCAGCACAGTGATTCCCCTTTTTGCAGTGATTCATCTTTGTTAACTGAATGATGGGGCACGTCACATTGTTCAGTGTTATAGGTCTCGGTCAGGTTGGTAAGCCCGCCGTCCAATCCGCTGCCTCCATGTTGGCCCATCATTGAACGGGGCCACAGGGTAATTGCATGAAGAAGCTGTAATAAGGTGGATTGAATTAGCTTTGCCCTGACTAAAATGAATTAAAGAGGCCGTCATGATTCCCAAACTGACTCATTATACCCGCTCAGCCAAATACATCAGAATATCGTCTTCTCTTCAAGACGCTGACAGTCGAGGACTACAGCCCAACATGAGTTTTTACAAATGTCTGCATGCTGGAATAACAAACAGTGTCTGATTCTGCTTAATTAGACATGCCTGCATGGAGCATTCGTCCCAATATAGATGAAAACAGAAAGCTCACCCTCGACTCTGGCAATTATCCCAAATAATGAGCTCATACTGTTCTCAAATGTCATTCAATCAGGTCTTATGTGCGTGTCTGAGCGGGCCAGTCGTGCACAGGGATGAAATGTTTGGGAAATCCCAGAACCTGAAGTCATAAATAACTTTAAGTGAAATTATTAGTCGAATACTCGAGTCGTCAGACTGTATTGAAAATCAATTAAACGTCCTTTTTGAAAAAAGTTCTGAACGTTAACTAGTTCTGACTTTTAAGTTGTGAGGATTTGCTGCTTGTCTCTGATTTATGTAATTGTACATGTAACAGTGTTGGATTTTGGACTGTTTTTCAGCAGTTTGATCCCCTCAGGCTTCAGAAAGTTTTGAATTTTCTCCCAAATGTCTGACGTTGCAGAGGATTAATTGTTTAATCAATCATTTGAGAGAATAATCAGCAGATTGGTAATGAAAATAACCGTCAGTTGCAGCTCTGTGAATACCTCCATGTCTCATTCTTTGGTGCATTATCTGCACGATTAACCCTGATGGACGCTTTGTCAAACAAGTAGGTGTTTGGACTTGTCAAGGAATGATATCACCTCCAGCCAAGGCCATGAATTATTGGACGAGTAGGTAAATAAGTCATCCTGTTTCCAGGGCGAACGGCAGCAGATGTGAGGGAGAGGAGCTCCTCATCATGGACGAAGGTTAAGGTGGACGGAAGGACTGCGTGGCTTTAGGAGCCGTGCCTTCCGGCAGAGGTACGGGGCAGGACAGAGACAGCCTTTGTCCAGATGTCTGTTTGCGTTAGAGAGGTTACGGCACTGCCTCCCGCCATTAGAAACAAACACTAATTGCCCATTGGCCCCGGGTTGGAGATGTGCAGCTGGGGACATTTGGCTAAAAATAGCTCTGCTTGTTCCCATGAGTGGCGGGCACACAGCACCACAGCATTAGTATTCAGCACTAAAGCATGGCGTGGACAAAAAGGTCATCTTCTGGCCATGACCACAAATGTCAGGGTGGGGTACAAAGCGACACCAGCACGGGGTGGGCGGACTGCGAGCGGCACCCGGGGCTTCGCCCACATTTGGACCGACCTACTGAGCCGTCGTCCTCTGTCTGAACACTTGCAGGAAAATGTCACATGGAAGCGAGTGTCATGACATCCTGCGCTTTGTTTGCAGTCCAGCAGCGTCCACGCTTGTTCCATGAAGTCTTTACCTGCATGCGGCGGTGGCCTTCCGTGCTTGAGTCGAGTTACAGCTCTCCCTCTATGACACAAAAGCAGCATCTGGTTCCACCTGACTGGAGCCATGAATAATTTAATAGGGGGCATTATTATTTCCAGCCAGCTCCACTAGCTTGGCAATAACAAGCAGTTTAGGTAGTGCTATCAGCGTCGCCGGCTAAGTGGTTGAACATGGAGAGAGGATGTTATTTTACCTCGTTGGCATCTTATACTTGTGTGGGTTTGTAAGTATCTGGTTGAATGAGTCCTTAAGTGTTGTTTCCATTGATACACCAGATCAACATGTTGCTCGGTTGTTTGCAGATTTCAGAATGTGAGTAAACAGAGACGTGTGAAGCATCCGGGAGCACAGATTAACAAGCCCATCAGGACTTTTCATTTGGTTTTACAGCTGATCCTATAACAACATTCTCTTTTCTATCATGTGATTTATTTATTTCTGGAGTTTCACACCAGTGACTTCACTTTGATCAAAGTTTAGTGGAACGCCGTGCTCACAGCAGCAGGTGGGCAGGTAGTCCAGTTCTTTCTTCTATTGTCAAACAGAACCTGTGAAGATCAATGACGGGAGAACACGCTGTTTGCACTGCGTGAGCGTAGCTGTTAGCTGTTTTCCACTCAGACCACCTGCCGCCTCTGAGAGGACACTCGCCTACACTTAAAGGTAGAGAGCTGGCGCATTTCATAAGCAGTGGTGAAGACTTATTTGGAATGAGTTGCACAATCAAGCTGCCATTGTTAGAGTGAGAGCTAATCACTTAACAAAGTGTTTTTATTGCTGCTTTAAATAACTGCAGCTTTTCTGTTTCCCCCCACAGCTGAGAAATGAAGTTCTGCCCCTCCGGCTCCCAGGTGTGCAGCATTTGGACGGCTTTTGTCTGGTAGAGGACAACAGAGGAGCTCTCAGACTCAGCCCGGAGACCCTGAGTCACCAAAGGCAAAAGCAGAAGTTACTGGTGAGTTCTCCGTGTGTGACAGCGAGATAAAGGCTTGTTGATGCTGGACTGGGCATGGACCATTAGGGCCGATTGAAGACCGCCGTGGAGGCATTTGCTCTGGGCGGTCGTCTGGCTCTCATGTCCCTCTCCCTGCTTTGGATTGTGAACTTGTGAACCATGAGTTATTTTTCCCCCAGTTGTTGGTTTAGTTTGAAATGAGCCGTGCACGCTTCTGCTCGTGCTCATCTGGAATCGTCGCTGGGATTAATTGGGGTCATAGTGGCAGTTTTGTCTGTATTTCATGACCAGCGAGCGTGTCAGGGAGAACTCAGGAGACGAGAACTCTGCGCTGAGGCCGGTGCATTCACCTCATCCCGGTCCGAGGAGGAGGCCAAGCCTTCAGGCAGTCGTTGGCTAACTTAGCACGCTTTTGAGTTGAGTTTCCTCCATCAGCATGAGTTCATTTGCACCCTTTTCTTTACTGTCAGTGACGCGAGGTGGCTAACGTTTGAGTCTGTAGTGTCAGTTCTGTGTTGGAGATTGTGAAGACAGTTTCCTGTTTGTACAGAAAGTGAGGATGTTGATGGGAACTGTACATGTGTATACAAAAATAGAAAATATAAATATGTGGCTGCACATCAAGGCTGGATTAGCATCAATGCAAAACAGGCAACCGGCCCCCAGAGGCCCCAAGTCCCTGGATGACCTCAGTGAAAACGCTGTTTTAATACGTTTAGCTGGAGTTATTTTTACATGGGGGATATACTTAAATACATCTGAGTGTGATCACATGATCAAAAACTAACTTCAGGAGGCAGGGGTGGGTGACCCACATCTGATTGTGCCCCAGGGCCCCCGACTGGTTTAATCCGGCCCTGCTGCTCATCCGAAATAGCAAGTCAGTTGTTCCAAAAAATATACGGATGCAACAAAGTAAGAAAGGAAAGCTTGGTCTTCATGGTGACGCTGTGCATGTCGGTGTCACCACAGAGCAGATAAATCCATCTGTGGGGCCAAAGGCTTCATTCTGTCACCGCTCAGATAACGTCTGAATACCCACAGAAGAGCTGCTTGTTTCCTCACCTTCAGGTTGAAGTACTGCTCCACCTGCTCAGTGTCATTTCCTCTGCACTGAGGGGACCCAGTAGCCATGTTGTTGAAAACGCCGTGGACAGTAAACAGCAGGTTTCCAGAGCGAAGCTGCAGGTTTGTCTTCCTCGGGCTTCCTCCAGGCTGCGATCTCACAGCGGAGGCTGCTTGTAATTCCCCCGGCTTCCCCTGACGTCTGTGGTTCAATATGAATGAGCTGCATCGATTAGACCTCAGCGTGGTGCCTGCGCAGAGGGATGAGGCGTGCGTGTGCGTGCGTGCGCGCGCTGGCTTCCTGTCCTGTGTCTCCTCAGCACCCTCCAGACTGTTTTTTTTCACAGAGGCGACGTTCTGGGTGACATCTTTTGGCTGAAACTGAAGCTTTGTTGTTAGCACTTTCTTCTCGTGTGTTAATGAGCAGTCACTGATGTTCTTACTGCAGAGGTGTGAAGAGGGATACATGCTATCGACAGGAATGGAAACATAAGATGCTAACAAAGGTGTCGTCTGTGTCACCTTTCCCAGGTTTTGGTTTGGATTTATTGGAGAAACTCACTGAAGCACAGGATATTCCCACGGCTTTCACAGCCCTCAGAGCTCCATGTCTGGCACACTGAGAGCATGGCCTTTTTGTGTTGAAGTCCGCCAGCTGTAGTCTATAGGGGTGCGAGGTTAGCACTGCTGACTGCGATTGTTTGCATAATGAGGGTGGTGTGAACTTTATTTTTAAACTCTCCGCCTGCTTGTGACAGGGCTACTTGGTAATTAGCTTGTCAACATTCCTTAAGGGATCGCCTGCCATTTCAGCCGTGTGCAGCAGCCTTTCCAAAGCAACCAAATGTGAATAATAACACAGTTTTCAACAACGGGAGGTAAATAAACTTGTTAATTTGTTAATCTGTCAGACTCTCTAAAGATCTTCCACCAATTCTGTGCAAAGGAGGTTTTAATTGCATCTGCCTGCACATACGATACATGCGAGATATGGAGTTTATGGTATCACCTTAATGAAGGCAGCTGTTGCATCCATTCAAACCTAATTCACTGTATCTTCTGGTAATTATAACATCCTTGAAAGAGGTCTGGTCACACAAAAGCTCTTCCCTCATACCTGTGGCGGTTGCTGGGAAACAAGTGTTTTTGAAGTCACCCTCTTATGTCATTAAGATGGTGTTTTGCATCGCTCAACAGAGAAATGGACTGGGAGGAACAAGGGTGTGGGTGTGGTGGAGGTGGCATTTTTAGCCCCCTCGAGTGGAAAAACAGCCGATTATGGATCCTGAAAGATTGGCACAGCATCAGTAATTACTAATAGTGAACAGTCCTGCGTAAGACTGAGCGCAGTGGTAATGAAAAACTGACGGAGCATGAGGCGCCTCTTCGGCGAGCTTAATTAGCCTGCAGCTCTGTTATCTCATGATGGAGATGCAATCAACAAAGCGCAGACGCACCCCGGTGAAGGTATCTTCCTTGTGTACACAGCTGTCTGCAGCCATTTCATCTCTCCTCCTTATGCACCGTGTGTGTTTTCCTCTGAGCGATCTTGATAAAAGTGGCTTTTTTTTTTTTTTACTTTGCCCTAGAGATTTTGTACCTTTTTTCACCTTTGTTGCTTGTTCGCTTTCATGCATGCAGATTTGTGCTGAAGCGGGTGTTTCACAGATTCTGAGTTATGGTTGTTATTGTGTAAAAGTTGACATTTATGTAACGTTTTCCTCTGTTGTGGGACTTTTTAGTCTGTGACTGCAGGAGTTTTTGAGATCAAGCAAAGTGGCAGAAGAGAGAAGCAGTTCTGTCTTCAGTCACTTTCCTGCCTATAAATTATGCATCTGCAGTCGCAGTCACAGGAATTTAATTAAAGTTTTAGCTTTTTAAACACATTTAGACACAACATACAGCGCTCCACACTTGGAGCATTAAGCTGTTCACACTGTGCTGATTAATGTGCATTCAAACAAACAGAACAGCTTGTGCGCGTCACAGAAGGTGTGTTTTATTGTGCTTCTGGTGACAGCCGAGGCTGGAGGGCGTCACCTGTCACCTGTCCGTCCGTCCCATCCTTGTGAACATGGTATCTGAGGGAATTTCATCAATTTTTGCGCAAACGTTCATTTGAACTCGAGCCTGAACTGATTAGATTTTGGTGGTTAGAGGTCAAAATCACTTTGACCTCACAAACACATTTTTGATCATAAATCAAGAATTTATACGTTTTTTATGACAAAATTTCCCACAAATGTCTCAGAGGATAACATGATGGAGTGATGACATTTTATACCCAAAAGGTCAAAGGTCAGCTGCACTGTGACATTATCATGTTGTGCAGGAACTCTTTCCTGGCCGTTATTCAGCAGCATCACTCAGGAACTGAAGGCAGACTGTCACCATATTTCACATGTGGTCAGATCCCGAATCGGTGACTGATTCAAACTGTCTGGTTGTTCAGATCTTCTGAGCTGTCGGGTTGAACGTGCGTGTGAAGCATCCGTGTTTTACAGTCTGCAGCTTCTCTGCAGCAGCATCCACGTTTGAAGCATTTCAGCTGATTGGTTGAGCTGGTGTTGATCTTCAGGTGATGAGGCTCCATCAGTCCTCTGGAAAAACAGTCTCTAAGTGAAGACGGCGTGGAATCACACACATCAGTACGGTGAGAACTTCCATTTCACTGAAAACTGCACAGACATGGATGTAAACTGCGACTCGGCTTGTTGGTGGAAATTGGAGTAACAGGCAGTAAATCTAGTTGCTCATGAATTTTCATTAGCAAGAGAAAGAAAGTCTCATTTCTGCTTTGAAAAGTTTCACAGTCTTGCTTTAAATTCTCTTGGAAAACAGGAATGGCCGCAGAGCGGGGATGTTTTTCCACCTGATAAGTCTGTCCTCGTCCATGTCTCCCCCCTGCTCTGCTGCAGGGGTAAACTTGTGAGGAAAACTGGCAGGCTTTCCAGGATGTCAAAAAATAAAACCGGCGCATCTGTCAAAGAGCGGTCGAAGCGAGCGCTGAGCATTTTTCAGCACGGAGCGTTTGATAGATGTGAGGTGCATGAACAGATGTGCTGTTTAAAGTGGAGAAGATTTACTGATTTACTGCAGTAATGTGATGTCTGACGTTTTGGCAAGGAGTTACGCAATGCAATTCTCTCTCTGTGGTTGTTCTTCCCGTGCTCTGATTGGCCCACCTGCACACTGAAAGCTGAGGATGTGACCCACAACCCATCTGTCTCTCAGAGTGTCTCACTGCTGCAGCTGGGATGGCTGAGACTTTCTCCTTGGTTAACTCCTGCCCTCATAACTATGCATGACTGGGAGAAGGCCCACAGTCAAGCCTGCAGGTTCACTCGGGCTGCGCTCAGTCGGATGGTCAAGTGACTCATCAGGCCGACGCGCATCCGAGCGCTGATCATAAATATGCATCACGCAGATTGGAAAAATCACACTCACCTCGCAGTACGGATAGCATAGATGGTGGCGACCCATTGTGTTCCTCCAAACAAACTAAAAATATTCCCTGGTGTCAGCTTCATGTCACCATCGACGCCAGATTATCACTTATTCATATTCAGAAAACATAAGCAGCTGAGAATCAGCGAGTCGGCAGCGTGAGCCGCCGAGGCTCCGTCTGCACATTTAATGACACTTTGAACGCCTCGCCGTGAACAGCTGATGCTGCCCAAACACTTTGTTCCCGTTTCTCAACTTGTGCCACATAATGCTGAATCGTCCTTCTGGCTTCCTGAGCGTGACGCGCAGGCTGAAGGCTCCGTGTGGTGGGGCAGGATGCTGCACGAGGCAAACGGGCGTAGATGTATAGTTTTGTAATTTCCCCCTGTTGAGTGAGGATTTTGTGTGTGTGTTTGTGCGTGTATTGATGTGGGAGGCCCCCGCGCTGAGGGCCAACCACATGTTTACATCACTTGTAATGAAATTAGAGCCGCGTGGCGCCCACACTACAGGCCTCCACTGATCCTCTAATTCAATTACCCCCCTTATTAACGCTCAGATGCTGCTGGCTGACCCAGGACCACACTCTGCTTTTGCTGCACACCATTCGCTCAGCAGCCCTTTCTGCTCCTCCAGCGGACTGAGCCGTGATCAGTCATTGTCTTACTGACGCAGAGGAGTCATCCAGGTTTCTCCTCCATGTCAGCGTGTTTGGTATCTTCGTGTCTCTGATGGGAAATGTAGCTTAAACATGTCTTAACATTATGCAGCATGTGTGAGACTCCACTGTGACATCTATTCTTGGCAGATCTGCAGTGATTATTTCTAACATCAGCTGAGTTAATGACTGCATATACTGTAAGATGTCAAAAACCAGGAGCTATCAAGATGCTGAAAAATGCAGACTTGTTTCAATATGTATAAGATAAAGTGAGATAATGCTTTATTAATCCCACAGAGGGGAAATTTGCAGTCTTACATCAACAAAGAGGATAGTTTAACAGTAAGAACAAAAGCAAGATATGACCCACATCCTCTAACAGTGTGAGCGTTAGGCTAGATATTAATTTTAAGTTCAATATTCAAAGTTTGTCTTCAGTAATGCTTTACCAGTCTCACCCAGATTTGTGTTGCACAGGTGTTATTTTCACCTCATGATCCGATATTGAAGCCACTCATCTTGATGTTTAATAGAAAAAGAAAGGAACATTGATGTTTAATTCATTCTAACTCTTACTTAATAATGAAGTCATTGTTTCGACTCTAATCGGTGCGCAGAGAAAATCATTCATGCTGTGGAGGCTAAACGTGCTTCTGTCTTATTTCCTGACTGAGACGCGAGCCTTGAATGTAAACTGTAAGAGAGTGTTGCTGTTGGAAGAAGGCCCGCAGCCTCTCTGCTGTAACAGGTCTGCAAGGAGCTGGTGGGATGTATGGCATGATTTAGCAAACAGGGTGTCTGGTGCCAGCCACACACACACACACACACACACACACACACACACACACACACACACACAGCTGTATGTAGTCAGTGGCTGGGCCTCACCAGATAACGGTACATTTATGATGCTGAGATAGTGTTTATCGCGGCCTTATCAGAGACAGCAGAGAGTCCTTTCCAGTCTCCTCCAGGGTCAGGTGTTTCCGAGCCCCCCCGACACCGGCCGGCTTCATCTACGCTCTGTCACGATGGCCGTGGGCTGTCGCATCACACACTCTCTCTGCGTTCATTCAGGAAAGGAAAAAAAAAGCACCACTGCTGCAAAACATGCAGATTTGAGATAACAACATGCCGGCACTTAGCTTGTGATTCACAAGGTTACATGAGAAGGCATCTCGCCACGCTTCAGGTTCAGCGCTTGGATCCAAACCACAGTGGATTGGACCAGTCAGCATCCCATGAGGCTCGACTGGTAGCTGTTGGCGTGCTTTGATTGTGACAGCGAGAGAGGCGACTGGTGGCTGAGGTTAGCCTATGTGCTGCTATAGCATCAGTTACATCAGGAAGAGGAGAAAAGATGTTAGACTGTCTTCGCCTGCGTCATATTATTCTTTGATCTGATTGGTCGTGGTCAGGCTATTACAGACAGACACTTCAGCCAATCATCAGTGTTTTTGAAAGGGCTTTCCCCTCTCTGCAGTTTCCAGGGACGACTTCTCGATGCTTCTGTGTAAGAAGCCATCTGGTGCATCAGGTCACGCCGGTGCAATAGTGTCACATAAAACCGGTAATATCAAAACATACGTGGTCCTGATAGTATTTTATTACGCTGAACTCAAAGGGACTACATTAAAAATAGAAGCTGCTTCATATCACAGATTAAAATGCTATGGGAAGTGTCTGAAGTTAAGCCGGGTAATGGGTTTATCACAGGTTTGCAGAATCCCCTGTCTTTTGACCCGCCTGAGTGCATGCATGATACAATGAGGCTAAATCATCTCATGCCCATATTCAGGATTTCAAAGCTAAATCTCTGCCAAGTTTCTCAATCTCCAGCCACTGCATTGAGCTTATTAAAATTTCAATCTGCTACAGGCTCTCTTTCTCGCCTCGCAGGATGAATGTGCCCTTTTAATAATGTAACCGGTTTTAACAAGATCGTAAAATGTTCATCTAACTTTCATAAGCCCTGTTAGCAAAGTGACAAATTCGTGTGATGGCAGGAATCGCGTTGGCAGTCCCTCACTTTTAGAAACGAGAGCGGTCTTTTCTCTTTCGGTGCGGCTCCACGGAGGCCGCCGAGTTGTGCCCAAGTTTCCGGCTGCCTGCCTGCGAGGACGGCCGAGCTTGTTGCTGCGTCACCCCTGCGGCTCTGAAGTAGAGGTTAGTCGTGATGTGGGAGATTCAGACCGGCCTTCTGGTAAATGATAGTGCTCTGCCGAAGCATCCCCTTCTCCTCTGCCTCATCTATAATGTACATGAGTTACGCAGGGCCAAACCCGGAGAACGCAGCCTTTTCTGACGCAGCCAGAGCGTCTGCTACATGAAGCTTTTCTAATCCATTTATGGCTGATGAGCTCTCTCTGTTTTTACAGTCTTTAATACAGTGTGTAGTTCAGGGACATGAGTTGAACCGGGGCAGGGTCGGGGTGGCGTGAATGCTAAAGCTGCTGGCTGATATGGCTGAGTGTATTGAGCGCGGCGTTGTCGGAGTAATGTGACCTTCATAGGGAGATTAAAATATGTAGCAGGCGTGCATTGATTTTTGGACTGGCCACTGGTATTTATGGACTCAGTCAGTGCATAAATATTGATACCCACTCTTCTAATGAAAGATCTGACTTTTTGTGTCTGTGCACTCAAGCGCCGATGGAGATTAAGAGCAAACCTGTGAGAAGATAGCACCTGATAAAGAAGAATAATTGGTAGCTCATGTGTTTTGGTAACCTCAATCTGCTTGTGACCCAGCAGCAGCTTAATAAGGTCATTCCCATTACGTGGTGGCTAATTACAAGTCCCCGAGCTGCTCTGTCAAGTGAGAGAGCCCTTTTAAAGGAACAGTTCACACTTAAAAACAATAAAAACACGGTTTGTCCTTTAACCCACACTGCTTTTATCACATTATTTAGATTCTCTTTGGACGTTTTGAGCCATGCTAGCAGTGTGGCCTCATGGACGGCAACATCAGATGGTCTGTCGGCCAGTCGGTCCACCACTTTGGTCCAGAGTGACTGAACTTTTTGGTGTAGATGGATTGTAGTAAGATTTCATAATGTTATCTTTGTCCCCAAAGCATACTATGCATATGCAATGGCGGGCCAGTAAGGGGGCCAGGGATTGTATTGGGGTGGCTATGGCCACTCCTGGACACCCCTTGGCGCCACCGTTGCCACGATGTAGTTTTAGGTGAACGTTTCAACAATTGTCATTAACTTTAGTGCCAACATTCATGTCGCCTGCAGTATGTACCGTAATAACTTTGGTGCTCCCTTAGCTTTTCATGTACTGCTGTCAACAGGTCTAAACTTTGATGTGTCCAACACTCCAACACACAAATACCCTCAAAACTAACGTCATTCCCATCAGCCACGGCTGTACCTTATGTTCGTGTTAATGTTAGCATGCTAACATGCTAAACTAAGACAGTGAACACTACTGCATGTTAGCATGCTGATGTTAGCATGCTGATGTTATGATACCAATAGTCAAATCCAGTATTTCCACAATCTGATTTTTGGCTTTTGTCAGACGACAGTTGACGTTTGAGATCACAAAAATAAATAAGGACAGAGAGAAGCTTGATGTACAGCAAGGATCCTGAGTCAGAATCAAACTGGGGACGGTGTGTTTAGGTCACCTGGTATGTGCCGTAATCATCAGCCCCCCCATCCAACCATTCAGTCTTGGTGTAATATAGTGAGGTGTAGGTGAGGGTTGTAGCTCCAGCAGTTCAGCGCTGTTTGTGCTCAGTGTTCTTGCTTTTGTATGTTTTTATTCGATCAGTATCCACGTTTGTTATTGCTTTATTTTGAAATTTTGTGAAACTGTAAATCATCAGGAGATGGGTGATTGTGCTCAGTCTAGTGCCCCTTAATTAGATTGGTGCCTGGGTGGAATTAAAGGCCAACGATGGCTGCCAGCGTTTCTCATACAGACAGAGGAGCTGACTGATAAGCCGGCCGCTCACAGTGTCAGAAGTGTCTGGGGTGCTGTTATTGTATCCCGCTATAACCCTCCCTTGCTTCCTCGAATTGCTCCTCTGTCTCAGTCGGGAATGCTTGTTCATCAGAGCGTTTTGTTCAGCGGTTAGGCCTTTTTTCTTGGAGCTTGTTGTTGACTGTTAAGCTCAGACTCCTGCCTCGTGCTGCATTTGAGACGCCGTCCTCTGTGAGGTTTTGTTCTTAGTAGGTGCTTTGGGATGAGTGTGAGGGGCAAGTGGTCCTGACAGACCGACCGCAGATGACTCACACTGCTGACATGACTTTTTGTCCAATGAGTTGACCAGAAAAAAGTTGTTTTCTGGGTCATTTGCTTAGATTACATGTCTCTTTGCTCTATTTTTTTTGTTGACGTCTCAGGTATCGCACAGGTTCACAGTGAAATGAGAGCCGGCTCGGGAAACTCCTGCCAATGTGCCGATCAGAGCGAAATGATGAAATTATGTATCAACACCCAAAAAAATAGCAAGGAGCCGATCTCTCGCTCCAGAGCTGCATCTTCAAAGCTAAGGTGGAGTCTGACGGAGTGAAATATGGCACCGAGCCACTTACCGGGGACTGAATATTTAACTTGCATCCTTTAGAGAGAGAAGAGTCAGAAAAAAAGCTTTTTTTTACCCTCCACTGAATAAACAGGCTGTCTGTTACCTCATGAAGCTGTTGGCCTTGACTTCTTATTAATTTACTGTGTCAAACACGCTGCGTATCAGTTAGTTGGTGCCTCATTGGCCGACTGGAGCTCTTGCAGCGTGCAGTAATTTAATCAGCAGGCTTGGGTGGCAGCATGGACTTCAGATGAACTTCAGGATCAGGTTGCAGGCTTATGCTGCGGTTTGTGAAGAGAGATCCGTGCTTCTCGCCGTCTCTGCTACAGTCCGGACAGGCTCGCGGAGACGGAAACCCGCTGTTCGTTACCTGCTGGGTGTCTGGACATGAGGGAGCTAGTCTTTAAGGCTTGCACCGTCTCTGTGTGGGCGAAGGTAAGGCGGGCTGGCGAGAGCCCTGTGGACAACGTCACCTCTGGACAGTTTGGATGAGCGGATCGAGCTGTGCCTGTTTGATGTTTTCACGTTGGGACAGGAAGCCACAGTCTGTCAGTGTCAGACGCTCTTCTGACCTGTTTTTTGACCAGTTTTCTTTCATGAACTCAACGCTTGAATTTAACGTTTCATTGGTAACAAGTGCTTTTCAGATCAGGTGGTTTTTATGTGAGCTGTTGACTGTGGAAAATGTGGACTTCAATCATTTAGTTTGAAGTTCACTCTTAATTTATATATAAAACCTTTGTGCCAGTGGTGTGAGACAGCTCCACCTCCTCCGTCTCCGTCTCTGGAACTTTCTAGAAACAAGCTTCATCACTTTGTCACAGACGAGCGGATTCCTCCGTCAGACACTGGGTCTAGTTAGAGCTTATCTCTTCAGAAAATTCAAGATTTGTCACTTTATTGGCTCTGATGATAGATGATAAATGTGCTGCTTTTTGTACAGTTTTTATGCAAATGAGCTAGGCTTCAGTTGTCTTATTTGGTCAGGCCAACAGTCCAAATATCCAAAAATATTCAGTTTAAGTTCTATAAAACCGGCACAGCAGCAGATCCTCATCTTTGAAAGGGTGGAACCTGAAAATATTTAGAGTTTTTGCTCAATAATTAGCTTAAACAATTAAATAATTGTCAAAATTGGTTCAATTAATCGACTTATGCTTTCAAAAAATACCTTTCAAGGTTTATTTTGCTTAATTTGTTCTGAGGGATGTTTTGCATTTAGCCTCCTCTTGTGACGTGTGCAGGGCCTTCTTCATTACAGTAACATGACCACAATGGAAAGTCGCTCATTATTCAAACATTAAGCTCAGGCTTAGGCCCAGCCCAGCAGCGTTTGATGCTCTGATCATTCAGTATGCCACGCTGGAGCTGCTGTGCTGACCTGTTGTTGCGTAACACTCAGATAGCGCACACATTTAGCAGCTGGAGTCCTTCACCTGCTGTAGTTTGATATTTGTGGAGGATTTTAAGCCCGTTAAAGAGGCAGAGCGTCTGGTGTTTCTTGCTGCATTGCTGCCATAAGCGCTGCCTTCGACTTAAAGAATGCCTCTCCCCTCTTCCTCTCTCTGCACTGATGATGACTCACACTCCAACACACCCTGCAGAAATCTCTTCTCATGCACCCAAGAGAGAGCGAGCGAAAGAGGAGAGGGATGTGCTCCTCTACGTGGCTCCGACACACGATACCTGTTCATGTGTCCTGATCTACCTGCTCGGTCTGTGTGTTTACACAAATACCTGCACTCATCAGTATTCCCTGTGGTTCCCTCCAGGGTGGAAATGCAGCTGGTGTTTTCGCACCGCTAGACCTTTGAATATATTTTGCATTTATTCGGGCAACCGATTCTCTAATCTGCAACCGAGGGGCTTCAAGAGTGCATTTACATTCATCAGGTGCGTTTAATACCTCTAAAAAGCAGAATGGAGCCCACTTCGGAGGTCATTATTTTAGCAGAGGGAGTCGAGTGTCAGAGCAGAGCGTTAGCAAACATTGCATCCATAAAGACTGAGGTGCAAAGGTGCCATTTATAGATGGTGCTCGTGATCCTCTCACCGTAGGCTGACCTGCAGCGAGCGAGCTAACATTGTGTGACATTTGCAGTGATGCTGAAGTCCAGCCTGCACGTGCTGCAGCGCCGTAGGTCGGCCGCCCTCAGGCCTCCGCTTCTCTGGAAATAGAAAAAGAGCAAAGAGACCGAGCGTGATTAATGGCCATATATGTGCAGCAGAAAACACAACAGGCCTGTCTGCCGCCATTTCCCAACACACGGCCCCACAGGCTGAGAATTACGTAACCGATCTGTGAAGCTGCTCATGCCGATTCCTAATTGCTTCAGTTCGTTTATTGCACGCGTTTGCGGCCGCGTGGCCTTGCGCGACATGCGTGTCAGGTGGGACCGCGGTGCCAGCGAGACGCCAGCCGTTTCAGATTCTGAGTGCTTTGCCCTGAAACGGATCCTCTTCTTTACCGTGGCCCCTAGCTGGGCTCTCAGGACTGTCTTTGGAAGACATGTTTTATCTCTCCCCTCTCGTGCCGGTCTGGATTTGACTGGCACTCTGTTTTTTCTATTAAGGATGTGCTATTTTTAGCGCACTGTGTCAAAACACGACTGTCTCATCCTGTGTATGCATGCGCTCGCTGAAATAACTTCCCTTCCCCAGAAGGCCTGTGTGGTCTCTTCAGCTACATGTGCTGAAGCCCCGTTTGCTGTGCTTCACACTGCATGCAGACCCATTACGCAACCCCGTGCATCAGCCGTGGGGCCACCGGGCCACAATGGCAGCCAGCTACCAATCACTCTCCCTCTCATCTTCCCTCTCTCTCCCGTTTTCATCTCTTTCCGCCTCTGACTCCCTCTTTGTTCCTTTCTTAGAGCCCATTTCTCAAGGTAAAGGATGGTGCACTGATTTGCTTGTATACTAAATTACAGCAGTGTGTGTTTCTGGGAGTCGGTAAAAGCTGTGGATTGCCGCTGGCGTGCAGCGTGGTTCTCTCTTGGTGTGCTGGAGTGTGAAGGCAGGTCAATGGGGGCCAGTGGAAAAAGAGAGGATGATCTGTCCTTTGTTGTCAGTGGGCTTCCTGTGCGCTCTGCTTTATCTTAATGCAAAGTAGAGGGTTGTATTTTCAGACGCACCGGACGTCTGAACGGACGTCGTCGGCAATGCTCGGCTAATTGTTTGATCTGCTGTGTTGCACAGGGCTCATGGAGGGTTGGACAGAGCTGTGGATGTGCCTTGAATTCCTAATATGCCATCTATTGATAATGATGAAGAGTAACACACAGGTGATCGTCGTGTCTGCATGAAAAACATGCTGTAGCTGTTACCAAAGCAGATTTCTGTGCACGTCTGAGTGTGATGTGTTTCTTGTTGTATTTACTCACTAAGTGACAGTGAGTACTCCCCATGCACATAACTACTACTAATAATAATATGTAACAATAGTACTGGATTAAGATTGGTGAGTTTGTGTAGGTTATGCAAATACTGTAAAAGCTAACAGTGGTGGAGTATTTAGTTAAATACCAATGAAAATGTGCTCCATTTTAAGTAGAAGTCCTGCATTCAAAGGCCAAAGTATAAAGTATAAGCAGTAGAATGCAGTAGTACAATGTTTTGTCTAAAGTACCTGTTATGAACAATGGTTCCTTTCACAATGTGAAATTAATATTCCATTAATGTTAAAGCAGCATGTCAGAATTGTAGCTATGATTTTATTTTCTGGCTTTATATGCAGCCAGCAGCTGTTAGCTTAGCTTAGCACAAAGACTGGTGTGGAAACGGCTCGCCTGCCTCTGTCCAGATGTAAAAACACACTGCTACTACTACTACTACTACTACTACTACTACTACTACTACTACTACTTCTACTTCTACTACTACTGCTGTACCTGCACCTGTAAAGTTCACATACATTGTATGTTGTTCGGTACTGAAACCAAGGAGTTGTGGTTGTACAGACAGAGCCAGGCTAGTTGTTTTCCTGTTTCCAGTCTTTGTGCTAATCCAGGCTAATGGGCTGCTGCTTGTAGCTTCTCATTTAATGGACAGATATGAAAGTGATGCCATCTTCTCGCTGTAATGTCTAAAACTGTTTGTGATTATGTAGTAAATGCCAACTAAACCTCGTTCTGTGTAATTTTCTGCACTTTAAGCAACACACATCATAATAAACCAACTCAAAGAGAACATTTACAGGCAAATTATGTTCGGCAAATTAAAAGCACATTATGTCTCGCTGGAGTCCCCTCAGAGTGTCGAGGACGTCTGCTTTGACATCTCACACCAGCTGAACCTCAGACATCAGCGTGCAGCTCAGACTCTATTAAGGTGGTAAATGAGCCACAGAGAGATATTTGAAGTAGCTCAGAGTTTTAATTAAATGAACTGGGATATCAGAAGTTATGTTGACCCTCTCATGCTGTCTTTCACACACACACACACATGCATACGGTCTGTTTTATTCCCTCCGCTGCTTTACTTTAAAAGCATGAGAAGAGCTTTGAGACATCTGTATGATCAGTGAAGCCTGCGCCCCTGTAAGCCTGCACAGTAACACTGTTGATGTGGCATTATATCCTCCGTGGTGAAGCCAGAATCTCAGCACAGTTAAGTTCTGCATCAACTCGCGTGTAGATGAGAAACCAAACGGCATCCCTTCACTTTCAAATGCAAACTTCTGCATTGCCAGCACAAATGGAACGATAGCTGCTGAGAGCAGTGCAGCATTCGCTTAAGTGTTCTCAGTGGAGAGATAATCAGCGTGGTCCTGCGTTGCACAAAGGGTGGAATATGGCTCATTCTGCAGGGCGTATTCACTGATGGTACCGGGCTGTGCTTTGGTAGAAGCAGCATCAAACGCTGCACATTGTGTTGTTTGTTATTATATGCTAGCAGCGATGCAAGAGGATGCTGCAGAGTCTGTGAAGTGGGCTCGCTTGTTGTGTTCAGGCCTTTGAAACGCGCTTGTGGTGTTATTGTGTGAAAGTTATTTAGTGAGTTCCAGTGAGCCTAAACTGCTCGGATCAGTACTGATGCTGGCTCTGTACCCCCCGCACCAGCATCACACAGCCCCTGCTGATTGGAGGCAGCAGATATTGATGGCGAATGAGGAGCGCACACTCATATTCCACACTCCTCTCCATCAGGTCAAGTCAATTTTATTTATATAGCCCCATCTGTACAGTGTATGACACCCACTATCCTTCAACCATCGATTTGAAACTGCCCAAAAACCCTTTAACGGGGAGAAAATAGAAGAAACCTCAGGAAGAGCAACAGAGGAGGGATCGCTTCTTCTTCTAGGATGGACAGACATGCAGTAGATGTGACGTGTGCACAGAGATAAATCACAGTAAATACAAATTATGATGACAAAATGACAGTTTGTGCACAATATGGATCCAGGTGTTGAGTAACATCAGGTGTTGTCAAAGAGGTGGGACCTGAGCCACATGACCTCCTCCCCATGGAGACCTGGAAAGAGGTCCTCTGTGTCTGCAGGTATACGCTGTCACCTTCTGAGGCAGGAAGCATGAAATCGAAGAGGCTGTTCATCATAATAACTAACCTCTCTGTGTTGCCCACCCAATCGTCTGTTTCGGGTCCTTCTGAGTCAATTTTTCAGAGTGAAACACAGAATTGGAGTTCTTTTTTTGGTCCTGAATGCTCAAATTGGAGTTCATAGGGACAGAGTCCGATGATTGGCAGGCTTGAGTGCTGTTTTTCTGCTGTTTATCCTCTCCCCTGTGTGCAGGAATCAAAGTCCTGACAGCCCCTCTCTGATTCCTGGATGAGGACCAGCGAGCATATTGACAATCGAGCCTTGTGCAGCAGCAGCCATCTACTCCAGGCTGTTGTTTATATGCTAATGTTGGACTCTGTCTCTCCCGCACGGCCGACTCACTTTCCGATATGCTGCTGGTCGAGCGCAGCAGGCTTCATATTAATCTTGACTCATATTCAGTTTGACAAAAATGTCACCGGTGATGATCTTCCGTCTGGAGCGTCTGTGAGATCACGATACCTGCTAAATTTAGTTCAGCAGCAAAGGTCTGTTGATTACAAAGTCTTCTTGGCTGTGGTTCCCGGGGAGCCACGGGCCCCAAACAGAATTAGTTTCAGATTTGCAGCCCTCGTTTAGCCTGGAGGTACAGGCCTCTCTGCTGTAAGAATAAGTAATTTGTTTTCAATTGAGCCTCAGCAGGGACGCCTCCTCATCGCCACGTCTGTGACCACGGTGTCAGTCTGTGCACGTGAGGATGTGTGTGAGCATTTTCTGATATACTTCATCTATGTTTTTCACCATCAGCTGAATCAAAGGACTTTGGTTACACGGAGATGAGTCCTCCAGCGCCACCTTCAGGTTGACATTTGTGGATCTCTGTGAAGAGTTTCTGCTGTGAAATGTTGCAGTAACGCTGGAGATCTCATAACTTTCTTCGTTTGCAATGATTTGGTTTATGATCACACACCTGCAAAACTAATTGCATTCATAATTACATTCCCAGGCTTACCTGTACATTGTGTTATTGCTATGTAGCAACTGTTAGCATGCTAACATGCTAAACCTAGGGAACGAGCATGTTAAACATTGCACCTGCTCAATGTTGTTAGTGTTGTCATTGTTAGCATGTTTCCATGCTAGTGTTAGCATTTAGCATAGCTTTACAGAGCCACATGGCTGTAGCCTCTTGTTTGACAGTACAAATATACTAAATTTATGAATTATAACGCTGTTCAATTAACTGATCAACTCTTTAAAATGCCCTTGATGGCCCAATGAAATAACTGCATGCATAAATGGGGCTGACACACACATGCACACACACACACACGCACGCTCTGGCACTGTTACTTTGTGTGTCGGGTCTATTTGCTGTCTCTTGTCTTTGTATTTGCCTCTTTGCCAGTTGTGTTTTCCTATCGCTTCCCTACAGATTGTATTGCAAACATTATGATGATAATAGAGCTGAATCAAATTTGTCTGTATCCAGCGCTGACATTATTTAGCTTCTCCATCTGACCACTTGTGTGATTTGGCACTTGGACGCTGTAGACAGCAAGTCCTCGCTCAGGTAATGACCAGTAATTGAGCGTCCTGTAAATTGGCAGTGATGGTCAGAGAGCGTCCCCGGATGGGAGGCAAAGGCTTCTGTTTGGGCTGCGATTGTGCCAGACTCCTGTGGGGTGAGAGCCTCGCTCTTTATCTCCTCCTGGGCACCACCTGTCTTACATTACTGGACACGGCATCTCTTCACCCACACCCTAATGTGAAAACTCTGCACATCAGAGGCTGACTGGTTTTGCTGAGGCCAAAAGCCAAGTCTGACACCTCACGATAATCGATTCGCAGACAGGCAGCCTTTTTAACTCCCACGCTTACAAGCAAATGATGCTCTACGCCGTGCCACGTACGACCTTCCCCTCCATTTTCCTCTTCCTCTGGCATTTAAGACCCATTAATGGACACCTCTGTGGGGCCAGGCTGACAGCAGCTGCTCGGCGTTGAGGAGTGGGCCGAGGGAGGGATGTTGAAGCCTGGTGTTGAGGTTCAGGTTAGAAAAAACAAGGATCTGATGAGTCTCCATCTGAATTAAAGCACGCCAGCTTTGGACTGTTTACAGCAGTGTTGCACAAACTGTATTTTGCCAGCAGTGAGTTTGTTCCCCTTTGACAAAGCATATAAAAGTTAAGGTGTGCTCATTATATTAGTTTTGCAATCTGGAGAGCAAACTAATTGGTCACCAGCTGTTGAAGTGTAGTTAATGAATGGAAAGGCGATGGAGATGCATCTTCCCTGCATCCAGCACTGCTCCTCCCTGCAGGATGGAGCAGCATATGTGTGTGGCGCTGGCTCAGGATCAAAGTGGGAGACAAGCCACCTCAGCTGGTGACAGCCACTTCGCCTGCAACGGCCCGAGCTCTCAGGAAGATGCTTAAATTAGCAGCAGCCGGTGTAGAATTAGCGTTTGCTCAGTTTTTAATCATTAGCTGAATTGAGCTTTGAGCTGAGGCAAAGAAAGGGGAAGCACCACGAGAGCGTCCTCTGGTTGGAGGAGCCATGAATCACAAAATCACACCAGCATCAACACAGAGGTGTTGTTGCTGTCTGATACAGCAGAGCACAGGTGCTAATTCAGTGGGTGGAAGAGGGAGTCTCTCTGCTCCTGTGGCTCCTCAGTCATTTTATAAATTACAGGTGTACATGAAGTTATTGGGCATAATTGTCACAGCTAATGGCAAACAGTCCTGTGTGAGCCAAAGGCTGCACCAGTCTGTATCTGAAGGATCACTGTGTATACCTCGTAATTATCCATCTTAGCCTACCTTGACATCTCATAGGTCAGTGATTTTGCATTACCAGGGACATCGGGATAACACTGGATCAGAACAAATAGGACAGCATGTAATATTTTGTGTTATAATCAGCTTATCTGGTTGAGGCCCAAGTGCGCAGACAAACAGGCAGCCTGGTTCGATGTGAATTAATTTGATCATGGCAGGTTTGCGAGATTCTCTTCCTCTGTTGGCTTCTGACTGAGAGGGGCGCAGATGTGAGAGCACAGCTCCCTGCAGACGGGCAGTCAGCGATGCTGGCAAAGCCACGACGGCGTGAGAGGAAAGATGGCTGCTCCTTTAACTCGCACCTCTTAACTGCTTCATTTATATTTCATATTTGTGTGCCGCTAGCCGTTAACCTTTTGGATAATGATTGCAGAGTACAACCCAAACATACGGCAGAACAGTGTCCTTCATTAAGCTTTTAACATCGGTCAATATTATTTCTTTGCAGGTTTGAAATTTAGTATCTAATGATTGTTAATAGTGTGCGACATGCTAAGCGTGCACTCAAGACAAGACTTACAGTAATTTTGTCATTTGGATCCTCTAATTAAAGTCTGTAACTGCCGAGTCGTGCGCTCTGTGTCTCCATCTATGACCAAGAGGCCGCTAAAGAGAACAAACAGAGGCCTCTGCTGTTAATATGTTAGCTGCGCCTCGCAGGCGCCTTGATTTCCTGTGTGTACAGTTTCATGATATCAGTGGTCTTGATTCATTTGTTCGCCTGTTTGTCCTCCTGCTCAGTTTCCAACGCTGACTCTGCCTCCTGAGGCTTGAACGCTGCTCAGAGAGCAGTCCATCATCTCGGTGGCTCGTCTACCTGCACGTCTACTGGCCGCCGCTCTGACACCGAGCCAGCCGTGAAACGGTGGCCGTCTGGGCGCTTTGAGATGCTGCAAATCTCTTATAAAGGTTTTATTATTTTACTTATGCTTCGTGTACTTACTGTAAACAGCCTGACCTTCAGCTGAGGCTGATGACCTCTGTCAAAATGTTCTAATGTGAGTGCAAGCTGAGTCTGGTTCTCCATATGTGCTATTTGGAGCTTGCACATTATTTTAGCCATTCATTTCTATAAAATGCATCAGAAAAAAAGCTGTTTTTAGAGGCACTTGTGTGGGATTGACACCCAGCCTGGGTGAGTGAGCGCTGTCTGCAGGTGTAACGGGTACATTTAGGACCCAATCGTAGTACCACCAGAACACAGGTGTAGCTTGTAGCAGCTTTAATTTGAGGCTTGGCAGAGACGGATGTAGATCAGTGATCAGTTCAGAACTATAGACTCTCAGTGGAATACAGATTCTCTTGAAATGTTTGGTGAGCCAAACACTGAACAGTCACAGGCAGACAAAGATCCAGGAAGTGCATAACATCAAATTTTAGAGTCTCTTTAAGTGTTTGGTGGTCAGAGACAAAAGTTGAGAGATTTACCAGAGAACAGGAGAACAGATGTGGTCAAAGGCAACGAGAGACAGAGTCCTGCATGGAAGCAAAGACCAGTCTGAGTGAGTGTGGGAGGGCAGCTAAAATACCAGACTGATTGGGGATGAATCTCAGGTGTGTGATCAGGTGAATGGCAGGTGGGCGTGGCTGGCAGGGAAGTGAGAGTGGAAGAGTACTGACTGAGCAGGTGAACAGAGGAAGGCAATGGCAGCAGGAGACTGAATATACTGTGACAGCAGGCTCAGCGCTGGTTTTACTTGACTGGGAAGAGGCAGCAGCACAATAGTTTTCCATCAAAATGGCTGAAACATGCAATCATTCTTCATTTTGACCAGTTTTTGCAGAAATGTAAACTCACACAAATATTCAGGGATTGGTTGAATTTGCATGAATTCCTCTTCTTTAGCGATGCTGACACATACAACCAGGATTCAAAAGAAGTTTTAAGCCTGTAAAAAATATAAATCAAACAAAATGTGATAATCTGTGAATCCTTTTTGACATAAACTGATCTGAAATCAGCACAAAGTCAATATATTTAATGTTTCTCCCCATCAGCTTCATTGATTTCTGTAAATATGAATCTGATGCAGCAGCACGTTTCACAGACGCTCCAAAAACACCTGTTTGGATCATTCCACAGGTAAACAGGTTCACTGGTAACAGGTGAGAGGATCATGATTGGGTATGAAAGGGGCATCCTGGAAAGGCTCAGTCGTTCATAGAGGATGGAGCGAGTTCACCACTTTGTGAACACATGAGTGGATGAAGGAGATGAACACATGAGCTCAGAGACACTTCAGGAAACTTCTCTTCTGTTCTTCTGTTTTGTTTTTTGGAATCTGGGTTGTAGATGTTTGGATGTCCTCCTGGCATGTTTTGTTCCTTGTGTGTGTGTGTGTGTGTGTGTGTGTGTGTGTCTCCATGTGTATTGACCTCTGGGAGTTACGCTTGTTTTTCCTGTAAATCTGTGATTCAGCAGTCAGTCTGCACGTTGCTGTGCATACACATGCATGCACACACACACACACACACACACACACACACACACACACACACACAAACATGCACACACACACACTTGCAGGCGGCAGACTAGTACAGTATTAGTGGAGTGCAAGCATCTGTGCCTGTGTGCACAGACTTAAGCTGCAGGGGTTATGTAACTTACTCTGCCATTTCAAATGATTTGAAATCACAAGTGCTCGCTGTGCTGGACTAGATTACTGTGTGTTACTGTGCATATGGGCTGCCAGTACTGTATATGCAGTGTATTCATATGCTACATGACGCTAAGTGGAAGTAGCGCTTGGGTGTTGAGTAACAGAGGGGAATCCTCTCGGAGACCCTGACAGCACTCGGCATTGGTAGTCTGTCCTCCAGCCTCCTTAATGGCCTTTCATGCTGCATCTTGGCTGGAGAAGAAACACGTGATAACAAGAACACAAACAGTGCTAACAGGAAAAAGGTGTCTCAGGACAATATATACATATCTCAGGGAGCACCACTGGCATTTTCAGAGGCAACAAATTAGCAGCCTGTGCCACAGTTAGCGGTGATGTCCTGTTTGTTTCTGAGTGTATCTGCTCCTTTTCTTCAGGGAGGCCATCAGTTTTATGATAATGTAGCTCAGCTGAGCCGTAGCAGCCTGTGTATTAGCATCCAGCGTCGTCATTAACATGTGAAGTTAACCTGCGAGATTTTTCCAGAAGAACAGAGGCTGCTTTAAAAGTCCTCCTGCAGCAGGTCTAACTCCTGTGCATATCTGTCTCTGTCTGATATCTCCATCAGATATGTTTGCACAGAATCACCCCCCCCGGTAGAAAAGGTTTGCAGTTTTTCTCCTCAGCCATAGGCGGGATTATTACCCATCATTACGCATCATGCATATTCAACACAACAAGGGATGAAAGACAGGGAGAGAGAGAGTAATGAGGTTACCCCTGCTCGCCAGAGATTATACACACAGCTTTCCCAACTACAAAAGATCAGAGGACCGAATGCTGAGAATAGGATGGGGAAAGCCTTCTGTGTTAATTACTCATTACAGGAATAGTACTGGAGTATTTGAACCTCATTTCATCAAGATGTTGCTGTGCATTGAGCTCACAGCGGAGAGTCGACAGCAGTAAAGATAAACCGCACATGTTCACGTATACGCTGCCGTCGCATTGTCCCCGGGGAGCTCTCCATGGCGCTGAACACCACGACGCCTGTTTTCAGAGTTTGCAGCTGAGGCTCGGCTGCTTTCCCTTCCTGCTTTCTTTCACAAAACATTTACCAACCTCCATAGCTTGATTTCATGCTTGTGTAGTGAGCGAGAAGAGAAGTGAGCCCGGGTGTGCTGTGTGAGTTCATTTGTAGAAGGAAGGTTGCAAATAGACGTTTGTAGAGCTGCATGTTGGTAATGTGCAAAACATACCATCATTATTCAGTGACAGGCAGAAAAATGTTAACAAGGCCACAGCAGTGTTTTGGAGACCTTATAATGAAATCTGAAAAAAGTGGTCAAGATAATGAGTTTCAAAGACGTTCTGCCATTAAGCCCAATGTGAAATTCCTGCTGCATATGCTCCATGAGAGACATGGGGGTAGTCCAAGTTGCTGCGAATGCACCTCTCTGCATGCATTTGCATTAGTGCCACTGAGGCACGAATGCTAGATGGAGCCTAAGGGGACGCTCTTCCTCATCTGTCTTCATCTGCTGTGCAGTAAACGCCTCTTCACTTATACAGGAGCTCATTACTCACAATGGCAGCCATTTGAATCTTTTATCAGAGGGATTTTTAATTGAACATTGGCAAATGTGCTCTAAACAAATGGGCCTCAGCAAGCCGGAGAGTCGTGTGTGTGTGTGAGTGAAATATTCATCGTGTGTGTTGTAGCCTTCTGGTTCTGAACACTGTACACATTAGATACCAGCCCACACGGGAGATGGCGAGCTGTCAGCAGAGGCTCTGTGTGCTTCACTCAGAGGAAACGTGCTCCTGTATGTCGTGCATATGTCGACTTTTTGGGGCAATCTTTTTTACTCTTTTTAACGTTTCATTCATCTCTGCGTGTTCGTCTGTTGGCTGAGCGACGACTGCGGACTCCCAGCTGAATCGGTATCATCTATCAAACATGAATGTGACAGCATTCGTTTTGTTTGTCTGAAACAAAAGCAGCGTTTTCCCTCTTTTTAGCAGATCGACTGAGCACAAACTGGAAGCTGGAGATTCCTCCTTTGTAAAACGTTTGCTTAAGAAGTCGACTCCACCACATTCTTACAAATTAACCTCAGTTTTATCTTAAACTTGAGCTGATTAAAACTAATATACCTTCATCTAACTCGTCCTCCCAAGTTTGTATTTAATCATGAAATCCTCATTTCAGACGACATCATGTGTATTTTCTACATCTTTCCCTCCATGTCAAGGCTTTAGCCCTTCAAAGGATAGAAATGCTGGAGCACATGTTCCCACATACATGTAATTGAGCAGGAAGTAAGGCTACAGCTACGAGAGATAAGGGGTCAAAGATTTAATCATACCGACCGTCTCTCGCCTGGAGTGAAACGCCACAAGGTTACAGAGCTGGAAAGGGTCAAAGCTTGTTCCTCCTCCCTCCACTCGTCCTGTTCTCTGACCTTATTGCTCACTGTCTTATTAAATGTTGTCGGCGGTCGCGGGTCAAGAGGGGAACCAGCTGATGTAGCAGAACAAAAACCTCCTCCATTTGAATGGATTCTGATAAATGTTCAAAGTCAGACCGAGCTGAGAGCGTTTCCCTGATGAACTGCACATTCATGCATCCTCACATGCTGCATGTATTGTGTGCTGAGGGCTTCTGGTTCCTCCGCTCGTGCTTATTTTAGTCTTGTGCTCAGGGACACGTGGTGCCATGCTACCAGAGTGAGTGAGTGTGTGTGTGAGTGTGTGCGCACTGGTAGCACACACTGACACAGATAAAATCCTGTTTAATTCTATACCCTAATCTTGGAACATCCAGCCGCACATTCACTCCCATCAATAGCAAGGATGTTCCTCATACGCTGATGGAGAGCTCAGTCTGCTGATAAACGGAGGGTCTGCCTGTGATGTAACACTTTCATGTGTTTTATACTGTAACAGCAGCGCAATAGTTGGCTATGCAGTCAATGAAAGCCCACACAGGAGGGGTTATTGTCTGTTTACATGGATACACCTTTCACATCAGAGCATGTCAGCCTCCTGATTGGAGTGGAGCCTCAAAGAGATGCAGCATCTCCAGAGCAGAGCAGATCTCACAGGCTGCTTTGATGGGCATATCCCATTTGTAGATGTCTGCCTTTACTGGAAACTGTGGCAGTCTTTAGTCGTGTTTCGGCTCTAATCGCACACTGCGAAGAAAGCTGAACTTCTTTTCATTGTAATTCCAGCAAACACAGCCTCCAACTGTCAGCTCAGTTAAATGGCTGCTTGATGGAAACATAACAGACATTCAGACGCTTCAGGAGGGGACAGGCGCTGCTTGATCCTTATTTTATGACAAACTGACAGACTGCAATCTGCAGTACATGTGCAAACATATTCAAACCTTTAAGTTCGATCAGTTACATTCATTTATATGAGAGACAGAAAAGACTTTTTGACGCATTTCAGCCGTACAAACACAGGTGTAGCTAATAACTTTAATTAAGGCTGCATTCCATTTAGAAGTATCAGTGTGCGGCCTCTGCTGTTGTGCATGCTGCCTGACGGAGCCTTGAATGGAGCAGAGCCATCGTTAAGGTCATTAGTCACACCTGTGCTTTTCCTAAAAACCTCAAAACCTCACATTCAACAACGAACACCTTGGAAAAAGACAGATTGAAGGAAAGCCTCCTTAAGGTTGTGTAATGTTTTTTTTAACAAATTATGGGAATTGAATGGTTTTCATGACATTGTTCTTCATCATTCAGCCTTAAAAGAGACGTGAGGTGTCAGCTCCTGCGTCTAACAGGGACCCACTTATAGAAAAAACTGCTCCAAAGCTCTGCTAGAGGTCAGAAACTCCACAGGGAGCCTTTAATAATGTTAATAATGCTCTGTGCTCCAGTTAGGAGATTCAGGTCTCATGCTGCCCAACTAGCTTAGCTTTACAGGGACGCTGACATCGAACAGAGCCGTCCTAATGTCCTTAATAACACCTGTGCTTCTCCTGCTACGACAGGTACACATTAAAAAAGCATGTGAAGGATGGAGATATAAGAGACTCAGAGCAAAGTTAAGTTTTTAGCCACATTAGAGGTAAAACTACTAACATTCAGCCTCAGCTGCCCTTTGTGTTTACCCCTCGCTAGCAATGTTAGCATGCTAGCACCCTTAGCTAACAGCTAACATTATACTGGCTAAACATCAGCATGCTAGCCTTGTAGCTGTGAGCGTGCTAGCTGAGTTCAGCCTCACAGAGCTGTAGACCGGCTGCAGTTTGACACTGATTTAAGGCTTTTTAGATTTTAGTTTGATCCATTTCATCACATTATTCCTAGAGGACCGCAGCCTCCATCCTCAACATTTGAACCTCATTGCAGCCTCCTGTCTGCTTTCTGACAGCAAAAACATTTTGTAATATCTGTTAGATAATCTCTGGGAGTCTCTCTGTTGCGCGCGCACACACACACACACACACACACACACACACACACACACACACACCTAAATACTGCTGAATAATGAAATGCAGCAGCTCCCTCTCTGCCTGCCGACTCTCACTGAGTTCTATGAGGAAGCTCGTGTTCCTGACAAACCATAGCAGCTGTCCTCTGCTTTTTTTTTTCTCTCCCCAGGAGACAGAGATCAGCACCAGAAGGAAGGAGTGTGAAGCACTCGAGGCGGAGGTGAAGAAAAAGAATCAAACATGTCAGACTTTGGTAAGTGTTCCAAAAATACACGCCGGCCTCCGAGTGAAAGGACGGAGGCTAAAATTGATTTGTACCTGAGAGCCTCGCCTGCTATCATCACACACAAACGTCCCCTGAGAAAACGAGTGACGCTCTGCTGTAACGACAGCCTGCTTCTCAGGCCGCCACGACTGAGATTGAAAAATGAGAGCAGTTAACTGCAAGTTGCAGCATCTGTGGGTTTGGTTTTGTTAGCACAGGGAGAACGTTTGCGAATGAGAGATAGACTTTGTGGCAGTAATCATTTCAGCACGGAGGAGTGATGTATGCAAACAATGAACTTTACAAGTGGTTTCCTCACACTGTGGCTCTGCTGGTTTCTTTTGTGTGCACTGCTGTTGTTTAAGTACACAGCAGTACACAGCTGTACTGGAAAAGGTCAGCGATACGTTACACAAGTCTTGGAGTTTCATATAGTGTTCGGCGCCTTTTGAAGGACATTTTCTCACAATGCCCCAGAAATGTCATTCTGTCTGCTGGAGTGGCCTTGACTCCATACAAAAGGCAAAGAAACGGAAAAGAAAGAGGAGTTGGAGAGAACCTGCTGAGGAGGAAGAAAAAAGACGCTTCTTTATTTTACACGTCTTGACATTTTAGCTCGGGGTTATTTTAAAGTCCCGTCTTCACCGCCTGTGCTCATCATTGCTCACAATAATAAATTAATCCAAATCATCCATTGGTTTGAGTTGTATACGTGTATACAACGTTTGTTCTTTTAATGGTGGGAATGCTGCCTTGACATGTTGAACTGATGTTGTTCATTATCAGAACTGTGGACTGAACAAGTAGCACGCTGCCAGTTAAAGGGTGCCCTGTGTTTTTTGCCTCTAGTGTAGCTGTAAAGCAGCGTTTGGATGTGCTGTTTGTATGTAGTGCACGTGTAGTGAACACAGAGGGCTGCGACAGTGGCAGTGGTCCCACATAAAGGATGGTAATTCACCACACAAGAAGAAAAGAACAAGTCTGGAAGCAGATGAAAATGATGCATGGCTGATAATGATAATAGTATTAATAAAAACAATACACTTAATTTGTAAACAAGAGAATTATGCAAGAATTGCAGCTAAAGGAGTCACATGCACCAACGGCTTCACAAAGAAAAGACAGAATTAACATAAAAGCAGGGATGGAGGGTAAAACCCACTCGATGATAATAAAAATAAGATTAAAGTAAGGATGAAAATGGAAACATCAAAGGTCTCCACACTCTTTTATTCCCGTCCTACAGTGGCAGTCATGTGCCTCATGTGCACACTCAACCAATCAGCACCTCTGAAGCAAACAAGCATAACAGAGCCTCCCAAATTCCCGGTGGACACAGATTCACCGCCGATCTTGATTCACTGAAACACACATAGCTGCAACAAGTTGAAATGCATCTATTTCATCAAGATGGACTGAAGTGCTGAGACCAGCTGTTTACTGGTGTCTCACGGCCAGCAGCCGCAGTGTTTCCTGTTGGTTTGGGTGGTTGAACAGTTTTCCCTCTTGGGCCACTGTAGCTGTTCATGTTGAATGTTGGATTTCCTGAAGTGATGCAGTGTTGACAGGTCGCAGAAGGCGGTGTGTGTTCAGCTCTTATTGTGCACTGCAGTAACCGCTGACCAGCAGCGGCAGGTAGTGGTCCTGCTATGTGGTCTTTATTTGAGCAGAGAAACATCCTGTATCTTAAATAAAAGCAGTCATCAGACTCAGGTCTGAGGGGTTTTTCCATTACGGTTACGGGAGTCCCACTAAGCAGAATGACTAATGACTTTATATTATGTTATAGTGAATGAGCGCCCTGCTCAGCTTCTGTCGGAGCGACATCTTACTGCTGTGATGTTCCAGTAGTCGTTGTCAAAGCGGGGTCCCCACGGGCTGCGTGGCAAAACGTTGACTTTCATTGTAGTTGAGTTCACTGGAATTTAAGTGCAGATAGACGTTTGTAGGCCTAAAAAAAGTTTAGCGCTTCATGGAAATGATGCATGTTGGTTTGTGATCTGTAGGAACAGAAGAAGCGCAGAGTAGCGCAGATGGCCTGGAGTGAGATTTCCTATGAAAGGCAGGAGCTGGAGATTCAGCAGTAATTTAAATGGCACTGTTTGGTCCTGGACTATTTGAATTCATCCCCTGGTGCCCCCGAGCCCTCTTCTTTAGATGAGCTGTCTTTGTGTGTGGCTCTGTGCCCCAAATAAACACTCCATTAGTCCTGTTTTCTTTGCTGCCCTCCTCTCACGTTCCCTGCCCACAGCAGCACTTCCCTCCTCAGCCATTGTCAGCCTGCTGACTCCTGGGGAAGCTACCCAAAGGACAAACTGTCCCCAAATGGTGTGCAGAAATGGCAGGCTGGTCTCCACAGACTGCAGCACAGCTCTTATCTCCTCCCGCGCTGAGCTCCGAGAACAGAGACACAAACACAGACAAGACCAGTGAGCGCTGTTGTGAGGGGACGGCGAGTTGACAGTGATGTCACTCCCTGTTTGGTCCAAACCGGCTCACCTCTCCGTCTCTCCTCGGTTTTCCTCTTCCTCAGGTTGAAGTAAAGAGTGCATGTACAGAATCAGGTGCAGCTGTTAGCGCCTCGCTGCAGCTGCTCTGCTGGTGGAGTCTATTTACGGCGTATACGGGAATATTTATTTATTTAAAATGATCCCGTATACGATGATTTCTTACCAAATCTTTGGAATCCCAGCTGCTATCAGTGCCGTGCCTCCTCATCGTTAGTTCAGCTGTGGTGTATATAAACACTGAGTGTGTGAGTGACAGTAAACACCGGCATCGCCATCTGGCACCTCCACCTTTCCTGGGTATCGGGTGTATGTAACTACAGTACATCGGAAGAGTATGCATTTAAGGCTTGTTACCACTGTGACAAGCATCTGCTGTGCCCAAATATGTATGAGTGTTAATGGAAAACGGATACTGAGGCTCAACAAGTCCATGAGCTGGGCTGAGGACCTGAGGTCTGCCTCTGTGGTCAGCTACACTCAGCAGCTCTCAACGCTCGGACACATGAGGCAGACACGAGACAACTCAGAAATGTTTTTTATTTTTCTTTCTAGTTTGCATTAGTCAGTCAAACCACACACATTTAGTGTGTGTGTGTGGTTTGTTTGTGCACAGTACACTTCTTAAGGAGAGGTCTTAACCATGTAGGTGGTGCATGTAGTGTGGACTTTAGCTTTAGCTTTAGCTTATTCATGCTGCACTTCTTTGAATTGTTGTATTTTACAATGTTACAAGCAGCCAGTCGTCAGGAGGTTCAGAGCTGCAGTGCTTACGTGTCATGCTACCTGTAGTACGTACACATGTGTACCAGCTGGTCTGGGTAAAGAAATACAGTCAGAGCGAGGCTGCGAAGGTTCATCTGATCATTAGTATAACGGTGATAGCGGCTGTCGTCTCTGCTGAACAAGAACAAGCGATGCTGCTCAGACTGAGTGTGCAGAGCAGGGAGGAAGTGGGTGAAATATTTGCTTTGCTCGTGTGTTAAATGGCAGAGTTGATTCATCTGTCAGCCTTGTCGAAATTAAACACAGCTCTGGCACACCAGGCTGAGTCACGCCATGTCTGGACACAACACACGACTGCCTCTGCTTTCATGTGTGGGATTAAGTCAGGTAGCCCGCCCCAGGCCTGCTAATGTCGTCCCATAGCGTGTTAGCGTGGTATTCATTCACTCCTGAAAGGCAGTATTTTTCTAATATTAAAGACTGCAAACAGCATATTACTATAAAAAACAATGAGGTACATCAGTGACTCTTACTGTTTATGTCATGGAGCGTTGAATTGGTTATCTTTCTTCTTATTATCTCGTCTCTAAAGCATTGCAAATCATTAATCAAACTGAATTTGTGCTGTGTGCGTTGATGTCTTAATTCAAAGCTAATCTGAAAAGGCAAATCACACCTCAGCAGAAAAGCTCAGCTTCTCTCGGCTGAATGACGTTGGAAACGGCTCAGCGTAGGCCACAATGTGTTCTGCGTGGAGTTCTCTCCATCACTGGGCTCGCCATGAAAACGTGTCTTGCCAAGGGATTATGACGTCTGCTGATCTGTTTAAAGCGTTAACACACTGACAATGCGGGACAGAGAAACAGCTGATTCTCTGTGTGCAGAGACAATTTGGTTTGCATCGCTGCGTGCGCGCTGTCACGTCCAAATTCCAAAAAGGATTTCAGATGAGGACGGCGGTCGTGTTGAAAAGCTTAAATCAACAACAGGCTTGAATTTCAAAGGTGTTTCAGAGCATTGTTCTCGTCAGCGTGCGTACAGTAAAACGCGAGCTGCTTCCCTCTGTTTGTCCTTCAGAGTGAACACCTGGAGGCTCCGCCAGCCCACATTAGCTCTGAATTGGGGGATCAATGGATATGAATAGGAATGCCAATTCAATCTAGTGCTTGTACGGGAAGCATTAAAATTGACTGGACACAATTGATGCAGGTTGAAATGCCAATAGTTTTTTTTTTGGGGGGGGACATGACAGAAATTAAATTAATGGAAAAGCAGCAGATGTCAGATGTGACGTTGGTGCCGTCTTCAGGCTGTTGTTTACGACTTGTCCTTCATAGTATTTCTCCTCTGTGGTGTGTGTTTGTATCACTGCATACACTGAAGTACATGTCCATCAAAGATTTTAATAATAATATTAATCAACAGACCTTTTTCACAGCAGACATTTAGACTTCAGCCACACTTATTTTATCATTAGAACTTGAGTTTTCCTGCTGTGACATGTGAACATATCCTCTGTAAACAAAGGCCTCTGACAGGACCAGCCTCTAATTCTTGGTGTGCATTTACTGAACAGCTCATGCAGATTCTTTGATGCTTTACACGCATCGCTGCAGCAAAGGAGACCGCAAACATTTTCTAGTCTGTTAACATGTGTAACTTTGCATGCATGTCAGTTTTTTCTGTCTTCACTGCTGCCTGCATTTACCCTCTGAAACATCCTTCATAAGTAAAACATAAGGGAGCAGGAGCGGGCGCACCATCTCTGGCCATTAGGAAGCACTGTATTTACTGTAAATGTATCATGCATGAGCCAGCTCCCGGCAGAACAACGCTTGGCCTACATGCTGCTGCAGCTGCAGTGAACTGCACATCTCAGTCGACTCTCCAGTTGACACTGCAGATTGCATCCGCAGCACGCCTCACCACTGTTGATTGAATGTAATTAAGTTTTTTTTTTTTTTCTTTACTCTCAGCTCATCACACTTGGTAAGAAAGAGTGGGGAAAGGAGGCTCTTAATGTGTGTGTGTGTGTGTGTGTGTGTGTGTGTGTGTGTGTGTGTGTGTGTGTGTGTGTGTGTGTGTGTGTGTGTGTGTCGCTGTCAGGATGCATCTTTGCTTTACATCCATTCACAGACGGCGGTGAAGAAGAAAATGGTCGTGGTTTCTCGTCTCATCTGTTCCAGCGTGTTTGAGACAAAGCTAACGTTCTGACTCTGTTATTGTTCTGCTGCAGCGTCCTGAGTGGCGGCTTCTTTTAGTCATGCTTTCTAGAACATACTAGAGAACCTCGAGCGCTCTCCTCGGATGAATAATGCACGGGCTATCGCTAACAGCACGCTGGGTTCGGGTGTTAAGCTCGGGTCTAGTCTTGGGTTCTAAACACTGTTTTCTGTCTGCCTAGGAGAATGAGCTTCAAGATTTCCTGCAGGAGAACAAGCACTTGAACCTCCAGTTGTTCAACAGCAGCCACAAGGCGTCTGAGTATGAGAAGGTAAGAGGCCGATTTGAGACTGTGCTGATTATATCTGAGTGCTGCTCCGCTCACGCCTGCTGTAGCCATGCAGACAGCGTGGCTCTGCGGGTGACAGCGTTGGTTTGTCTGCTGTTTGTTCAAACACTTTGGTCCAAACTGAAATAGCTCAACAGTTACTGGACACTGGACAGACGGTCTTCTGGTATTTATTGTCACCATGAGGCTCTTTAGTGTGATATCTTGGCATGAATTTGGCACAGGCCACCTCGTCTAGCGCCACCCTCAGGCTAAAACTTTGGTTTATGACCTCATTATGCGCCTCAAAGGTTAGCATGCTAACACACTAAGATGATGAGCATTAGATCTAAGCATGTTAGCATGTTTGCACTGAGCTGCTAACATGGCTAAGTCTCCCAGGCCTGTTTCCTCGTCGGCCACGGTCTCTTTGGTCTCTATACTAACACTCTATCAGATGCCTTTCTGGGTCACGCTATAACTTGGCCAAACCTGCCTCAGGATGCTGGGTAGATGGAGCTGTTTTTCCAATTTCCAGCATATAAATGAAAGCGACGAGCCTCCAGTTCCATTAAAACACCCTCACCTTCCTTTTAGCCCAGAGACCTCAAAGGCCTTCAGAGCTGATAACACAAAGTCAAAGTAGATCAACAAACAAAGAGCACCAGGCCTCTCTCTCCACGGACAGCAAGGCAATATCCTGAAGGAGCTGATTGGCAGCTAGTTGCTGCTGGGGTGAAGAAGGGCGGGATGCTGGTTATTGATGTCTTATCAGGACGGGGGTGACTCCAGGAGCAGCTGTCCTGAACCGTTATCACACTGACGGATATGAGAGCAGCACTCTGCAGGGCAGTGCGGATATTAGCCCTCGCTTACACCCCCATGTTCTGATCTCTATCGTCTCTGAATGAACTAGGAGGGGCTACGGACGGCACCTCCCTCTCCCACTCATAATAGACTATTGACCTGTTTCTGCTGAATCCAGCGTGGTTTGGTTCGATCTGTCCACGTTAGGCCAGACAGCCGCTCACATCCACGGGCAGAGTTTTTGCTGTGTGGCGTCGGGCCGGTCGGAGGCACAGACGCTGCTTCTGTTTGCGTTTTGCTTTGCTGATGTTTGTTGAAACGCCCTCCTCCAGGATTCATTAGTCATTCATGGCTGCTCTGAGGAAGGGGCTTCGCCACATTACGGCTGCAGGAACCAGTCGTTTCGCTGCCGATTAGGGGCCTTTAAAAACAGATTATGAAGAATGTGTCGAATATTTATTCCTAATGGCAGTGAAGACCTCACTGGCGTTGAATTGGTCTGCAGAGTTAATATAATGTGCAGTTGCTTCAGTCAATTGAATGCTTACTGCTTGGTTAACAATGAAGCATGAATAATTTATTAACGTCTTGGTCTACATCCATGGGAGCGAGTGAATTGTCACTGTTAGAACATTTAAAGGCTTTTATCACAGAGATCAGGCGGCTCTCACATCTTACCGCCTGTTTTAAAGGCTGCGCATGTTTGGGTGACATTAAAGCAAATTGTTCTTAACAGGATAGTCCTTAAAATCAACAGCGAATACCTGAAAAAGAGGAACAGCTGAACAACTGAGTTCACTCCAAAGCAACAGCTCAGCCTTTACGAAACGTACAGTTTTCGTTGATATTAAAGGCACAGATTGAACGTTTTGTGGTGTTCCTGGATTGGATCGTACGGACTGCTGTTCCTGACATTTTGTCCAGCCTAGAAAAAAGGAAACAAACAGCAAACCGTTAATTAGGCCACTGCTGCAATCACTTGGATGCTTTTAGCTGCCGTATTAATTAAAGACAACACAGCTATTTAATAATATGACAGCTGATTCTAAGAGTTGTAAAAACACAACCTAACGAGCAGTGAGATGCTGACTCAGTGATGACACTGTTACTGTAGTCTGCATTGATGCATTTAATGTAAAGCTCTTGAAATTAACTTTATTATTGCTATCATAGCATGGTTAGCTAATGATAGCACAGATTTAGAGTCACCCTTAAAGGTAGACAGCTAGCTCCAGTGTTTTGTTTCTATCTGGGTGGCGCTTTGCACTTTCCTGCTAATGGCTTTGCACCATTAGACTGATCATCAGCTGGCAGTCATGTGCCAAGTGAGGGGGAAAAAGTGGAAGAAGTAGAAGTACCTAACATGCATGTAAACGACGCAAGTTTCAGATGAAAAGAACTGGCTTTGCAAAGGTTTGATGAGGACCTGGAGGATACACACAGTGTGTGATGAGAAACACTGAATGTAGACAAGAGTTTATTTCAAGAAAACTGCACATGACAGGACACAAAAGATGAAGAAAAAGAGTAAATTCACACAGTATCCATCCGTTATCCTATCAGGGCGAGAGCACTGAACAGAGAGGGGGGAGCCTGCGGAGGGTTTGACTCATTAAGCTTTCAGGTGGAAAATGGGCACAGAAACACCTGAAAGGGGGACCTCTTTCAAAGGCGAGACAACGACCTGCCAGCTTTCCTAAAAAGGCTAAAATCAGCGTAGGCTCGTGTGAAAACCAAACATAAAGATGCACCCGATCAAAAGTTCCACCCAGGTGAGACAAACTGTCCTCTGTGAAACTCAGTCTCTGTGCTGCTTCCTTGTTGTGTCTGCACAGGTGAAGTCTGAGTATGCCAAGCTCAAAGAGACCCTTGGTGCTGTGACGCAGGAGAGAGATTTAGCCCTGTGGGAGAGGAACCAGCTCCAAGACAAACTGGAGAACCTAGAGCAGGTGCTCAAGGTGAGGACGCCAGCTCCGAGACCCCCCTACCCGTCAGCACTGTGGGCATTTCTAGCTCTTGTAGTCCGTCTATCCTGGGATCCTAAATCAGGTGTTTTTATGGAGCCTAACCCTTTGCCAGTACCCCTTCTCCTACCTGTGCTACACTGCCTCCATCTGGTTCTCTTCAGCTATACTGTCTAATGTCCCTGACATGTCTGTTGCCTTCCAGTGTCGTGTTGGGAGGTCTGACCAGGAGCTGTGAAAGAGTAGAAGCTTGGAGCAGTCTGCCCCCCCCCCCCCTTCCTTTCCTATTCCGCCCTTTCATGTTGTCCCACCCTCCCTGACCTGTCCCTCCCCACCTTCCCTGTCCCCTCTCCCCCTGCTAGGTTTATAAGGTATCACTGCTACGTCCATCTGTTAGGGAGCAGTCCTACTCAGTCCCATTCTGAATGCTTTCTGTCCACCTCAGCGGCTGTGCTTACCTCTCCTTAACCGTGGGCTGCTTACCAGACATGTGAATGGTCACCTGGCTCTATGACCACAGCACTGTGGAATGTGATCTTTGCATGAGGCAGGACTAAGAGTTTGGCTTTACGATGACGGGAGGGGGAGGAGGCAGGAGATGGAGACACCGGCTCACCCTTCATGATGATAATGTCACCTACAAGTGTGATGACATTACCTATCTTAGACCTTAATTTCTTACTGGCATGAAAATGTCATTCGCTTCCTTCACCTGACAGTGTCGCAAATCTTCACGTATAGTGGGAGCAGTGATGTGACTGGATGACACGGGCATTATTGTGTTATGAAGAGCCTAGCATTCAGTCCCTCGTATTGTATGGCTTCTTTTGTTGTCATGGATGACCACAGACAAGTGAGCACGCTATGGAGTTTGCTCACCCTTTTCATGTAACGTAAAACTCTGCATTGATCACGCAAAGACAACATCGCTGAGGACAGCTTCTCAAACAGTCCCAGTAACCAGACTTCTAACAGGTATTGTGTTACCTAAAGGGGGCAGCAAACCTGACTGTGGATTGATGTTAGTTTTTCTGTTCACACAGCAAAGCATCTCAAGTCCTCATCCATAAGCACCTTTGTGCAAAATTTGATCTGACCTCTCCCGCAGATCACTGGACATAAACTGTTCTCACGTGGCGTTTGCTGTGGCATAGTTTATGTCTTTCTTGTTCTTAAGGGTTTAAAGGTCAGTACACTGTTAACCAGCCTCAGTATGTGTGATGTGTGTGCACATGTAACACCTGTGTTGTCTCTGAGTGTGGAGTAGACGACTGGAGATGCATTTTGTTTTGGCTCCGTGCCGTTGGATTTTAGTTCCACTAACAGCAGCCCTCTCTATGCTCCCCCTCCGCCACCCTCCCCCTGGCTCTCCACCCCTGCACCCCCTGCGGACAGCATATGCGTGAGGCTGCGGAGCGGAGGCAGCAGCTAGAGTTGGAGCATGAGCAGGCCTTGGCTGTACTCAATGCAAAGCAGCAGGAGATTGACCTTCTTCAGAAGGTAAGGGAACTCAGGTTACCTAACACTCACAGCACCGCAGGTTTGGGCTTTCTTGTTTGCCCGGCCTGCGCCGTGTCCTGGGTCATAGAGCTTTTTGTTGAGCACTGGTGCGTTACACACAGTCCAACAAAGGTGAAAGTCGCCTCAAAGACTGTATTATAGAGAGCAGAGGAAAGAATAGTACTCCCTGCAGGCTGTAGCGCTCACCTCTCTGAACATTTTCATCACGGGCACTACTGCAGCTCCCAGTGCATCCTTCAGCCGTCCATCACTCTCTTAAACTCTGAGTGCCGAGCGTTTCGGGAGCACTCCTCTTGTTTGTTACAGGCAAGCAAATCAAACATTCACATCCCAGAGTAGACGTGACACTTCTTAGAGGCCGGCTTAAACAAAAAATGCTGGGCCAGGCCATTTGATGGTCGGGCTTCCTCGTCTGTGCGCCGGAGCTGACTGCGATGTCAAAGCCGGCCCGGCAGTGGCTGAGATTGCTGATAGTGTGAACGTGATAGGAATTGTCACCAATGCCTTCTCCAGAAACAGTGTGTGTACCCCAGCGTTGCCGTTGCTGCAGTGTTGCTCTAATTTCACAGTCAGCCTTTCACAGGCCGAGCTCTCAGCTTTTCTCTCTCGTTAACAGAAGCTCATTACGGCCTTATCTTCCTTCAGACACTGGCTGCTCTCTGCATTCTCCCAAATTAATTGCCTGCAAAGTAGATTTATGAAATTGTAAAGTCCACAGATGCTCTCGTATTCATGTGGAACACTTGTTTTTCTCAACAGATGTTTCTAGTTCTTCCAAGAAAAATGGTGTGTGTTCTTCTACGTTCCTGTACAGTTCGATGCTGCTGTAACACCACAGCTCAGTCCTGGTGGATGCACTGCCCTCCTTAGTTTGCAATGGATGCAACATCATTTAAATGTGTTTTAGATGAGGTGTGTTTGCGCAGAGCATCAGTTTAGGCCATTTTCCTCACGTATAACTCAACATGTTCAGTGTTTGAATGATCATAAAAAGAGAAATAAAAGCCAGCTTCAGAAATAAATAGATGAGGGTCTCAAACTCAAACTACCTGGGGACCATTGTTGGTTGTTCCTTCCTAAAACACCTTGTACTCCTGCAGCTTCCTGCCTGTATGTGACACAGGAAACAAAAGAAAAGTCCACTTTCCTTGAAACTGCCTCCAGGTCAGCCCTCGTTCTAGAAAGAGCCACCTGGGCGTCAGGTGTGCTGTGAAGGGCGCTGCTGGATGATGCTCAAGTGTTAAATGTCATCTTAACTCTCAGCCGGAAAGCAAACAGAGCAAATTTCCCAAAGCATCAATTTCAGCTTTTCCTTTAAGTGTGAATGAAGAGCCAGTTAGACGACTCTTTGATTTCTAGTTTGAGGAAACCAGATGTAGATTCTTCTGTGGCCCCATGTGACCCTCAGGCTGGTAGTTTGAGACCCCTGGTGTAGATGCTCTGTAGCGAGTCTTCACAGGTAAAAGTAGGAAACTGGTTAGAAAAACTTCAAATCTAAAAGGTGAAATTGATGGAAGAAAGGCCACAATATCCTCAGCCTGTTGGATCGGGCAACACGTTAAGATGCCGTCGGCCAACAACCAGTGAGGGCTGACCATGTGCACAGGTGTGTGTGCACAGCGCCCCCTTCGGGTGGGACGTGTGTGCAAGTTTGCAATGTTTATTAGTTTCATAAATAAACAAAATAAACTCATAAAATGTTGAGAGGGAATATTCTTACACCTGTTTTCCTTCTTAAACAGACAAATAAGCCGCACGCCGTCTTTCACTGAGCTGAAACGACCTTAATGACCTCGTTAACGCGTTTGCCTTCATCGCGGCCCCGTGCGGTGGCGGCGGACATGGCGCGTTGTTGAAAAGCTGTTCCTGTTTTGTCTGTGACGGCCTTTCATTGGTGTTTTAAACAGAAACTAAACTGCAATATAAATGAACTGAAACGGTGCCCCTGTGTTTCCCAGGCTCAGGTTGAGGCTAAAAAGGAACATGAAGGCGCTGTCCATCTGTTAGAGGTGAGCGTCTGGACTCTGGGGGGG